>SNVD02011071.1:0-519700 GCA_013180625.2 Boswellia sacra
TCAACTCAGGCTTATGTGCACAATCTTTAAACTGCCAACCTTCATCGCCATCTTCTGAGAAAACATTCTGTGACCTCTGTTATATCCTCTACTCTTCCTTTCTTCCTCTTTCTCTACTACTCTAAAACTTTTCCCGCGTTGCAGTGCTCTCTTAGTTCAACACCACAACTGATTCTCTTGTGTTTGTTGCTTTTACCATTTGCATAATTGAGATTTCAGTTTGAGGTTCTCTCTGATCAAATGATTTTGTGCAAGTTTTCATGGGTGGTTTTGCATTTGTGGTTTCTTTCCCTTTTGTTGTTCAAAGCTCATGGTCAGGGCTCGGGATTCTCTGTAAAGTTCACGTCAGCTCCTAATTCAACTTCACGTCTGAACTCGGCCACATTCTCTTTTGATGTCTTGGTGGATGGACAGAGGGTCTCGGTAGGCAAAAATGGCCCCCCTTGCACAGGCTCTAATACCACTTGCCCCCCTTGCACGGGTTCTAATATCAATTGCACTTGCTGTTGTTGCCCTTGCTCTGTCAGCTCTAATATCACTTGCAAGGTTTGATGAACTCTTGACAGTTGCACCGTTTGGGCTACTTTATGATACAGTATTATAAGCCTTTTTTCTTTTTCTTATTTATTATTTTTAAGTTTTTAAGATCTCCTCTCTTTCCCCTTTGAATGGATTTGCTTTCATGTTCTGTGCTTAAGACACAGCCTAAATCTTCCGGATTTCCACGTTGTTCAGAATTTGTTAGTAAATTTTAAGGCTGAAAGTTTTGTCTTTTTAGAAAGAAAAAGGTTTGATGGGTTTACAATTCTAACCAACTGATATCAGCAATTCTTATAATTTCACCATGGCTCTTTTGCTTTTGAAATCTTTTGGTTATTAAATTTTCTCATGTACCATGCTTGCAGCTGGATAATGGGATTACTACAGATTGTGGAGGTAAGGAGGTTTCATATACAGGCTTGCAAGATGGAAATCATACGTTTGAGGTCTGCAGCGTTGCATCTTCAGCAGTTCGCTGTTCAACCTATAGCTGGCTTGTTGGTTAGGATGCCTTCATTTACCTTTTTAAAGTTCTTTTTTGTTTTTCAATTCTTCGTCCATTAGTGATTAGAATAATACTTTTCAAATTGTGTCAGAACAGTTTCAAAATAGAAGTAGGAAGGATGTGACAGACTGACAGTTCCAGTTCTATCTCATTTTTGCAGATACGGTTCCTCCAACAGCATATATAACCTCACCAACATCTTTTACGAATGCTATGAATGTCTCTGTCAATATTTCTTTTACGGAGCCCTGCACGGGGGAAGATGGTAAAGACGGTTTCAAGTGTTCTTCCGAGAATGCCTGCAACGTGAGTATGTACAAGTTTTTGGCACCGTCGAACTATATATGGTGTGTTAACTAAAAATAAATTCAATTTTCAGCTGCTGGTCCACGGTGATGGCCAAGTTATGCCATCTTCACTTGTCACTCTGGTGCCAACACGCAAATATACCGTTATTGTGAATTTATCATCCAAGCTTGACGGGAATGTGACATTAGAAGTGGATAACCTTTTTTGTACTGACACTGCTGGGAACAAATTCATTAAGGCAGAAAACTCGACTTTCAATATCAGCTTTGGTGAGCTTTGTTGTTCAGTCTGTATTTATATTATGTTGTTTAAAAAAATTATCAGTATCATTGTCCAAGACATGATCCTTCTGATGGTGAATAAATCCCTTCAAGTCATTTTTTTGGTTAGTTCTCAGTGAAATTTCTTTCATATTTTTTCTATCCCAAACGTCGCATTTTAAAAAAAAAAATAAATAAATAAAAAAGTTAGATGGTCCATTGTGGTTACCCTAAATTGCTCTGTTCATGTGGTGGTTATTTGTTTTGACAGATAGAAGAGGTGTAGATAGAAGAGATGTAGATATCAACGTAATCCCTGGTGTTCCTGAAAAAATCCTTCCACTGGATAGTGGAAATGTGTCTCTGCTTGCTACTAATAATCAAGAGGATTTGAAAATCTATTTAAACTTCTCAAAACCTGTAGGCAACAATTCTACAGAAATTCTAAACGCTCTCAAAACGAGTCAGGGCATACTTGATCCAATTACGGTAGAAAACCTTGAGGGCCGCAGATATGGCTTTAAGGTTGATAGCTTTTTATACATCTAATTAATGTATTATGTTATATATAGTATTCAACTCATATGCACTCTTTCTTCTCAGATTTTAAATGTTCATAGTAGCTTTGCTGTGATAAATGTAAGCTTGGATTCCAAATTGATCATAACTGAAGATGGGGAGCCCTTCTCTCCAATTGAACCACTTACTCTCCTTTACGGTATGAAATGCATTCTTTTCTCTTAGAATACAATTTTCAATGAACTTAATAACTTAAGAATTGGAAAAAATAAAAGTAAAAATAAAAAGTAAAGGTTTTATCATTCTATGCAAATCAAATAATCAAGCATTTTTTTGCGATTATTAAAAGTTTTTTAGAATTATTCTTCGCCCTTGAGTATTGTGTGGTTGTGGTTCTTTCCTTCTGATGCCTATGGATGTGACCATCAGATTCTCGGAGGCCTGAAGTGACATTGAGTACAATATATAGGACGACGCAAAAAACTATTCCTCTAAGGATCGACTTCTCGAAGCCTGTGTTGGGCTTTGAAATGCCTAATATATCAATTAAGGGTGGTGGTCAATTGCTCAGGCAAGTTAAGAGTGGCCAGTTGTTGTTAGCAACTGATCTATATTTCGTTGTCATTGGCACATCATAAAAATGGTCGACTTTCTTCTCCATTTGCCTTTTATTGAAAGGAATAAAATTTTTCACAGAATTCTTTAAAAGGAAAATATTAACTCTGTTTTAATTTTAGTTCATCTTTTAATGTGATCCACAGTGACAGCTTCGAGGAATTACGTAAGGGTACAATGTACTCTATAAATATACAAGCTGATAATGGTGCTGTTATTTACGTTGATGTTCCTGAAAACGTAGCTGAGGATGTTTTTGGAAACAAAAATCAAGCAGCTGGTGCTTATCTTGAAGTGTACTGTAAGAATTTCCTCATTTTGCGCTTCTTATTGGTTCAGTTTATGTCTAAATCCAGCTCTTTTTTTTAATTTTTAAATGTAATTTCTGACATAAGTTATGAACATATCAACAGATTCTGATCCTATCGTATCTCGTGTGACTTCAATAATTGTGACTTCAACTTTTGGGATAACATGTTTGGCTCATGGAATGCTTGCTGTGTCAAGTGCAAGCCTTGTATCCACGGGGCAAATAGCATCTTCCACTTTGATGTCCGATCCTGCAGCAAACCTTTTCGTATGCTACCTAACTTATTTTATCCTCTGTTTGAATGAGAAATCTCTCAGTCATCATCGTCAGGATGTAAACTTAAATGAAGTTAAAGCTAGGTTGGATGTGGAAATGTTGTTTGTGAGATTCTGTAATTTGTTCTCTCTGCTTTCTTGAAAACCAGGAACCACGACCGCCTTCTTTGGTTAAACAAAAAGGCTATTACTTTTTATGAATTTTATATAAATAGTAGTCTTAGAATTGATGTAGATCATTAAAGGTTGGGTACAATCAATCACCTTTAATCATCATACTCATAATTTGCATATAATGTTTTCCTTTCGAACAGTTAAGTTTAAGCCACATCCAGCTTATTGCGCTATCTAGATGGCTGCCGGTTAATTTGCCTGTAGCGTACTATGCATATGCTAAGGCTTTAGAGTGGAGTATTCCCTACCTCAATCTCCCGTGGGAAAAAGAGCGCGTTCCTGGGATCCATGTGAAGGCGAGGGCAGATTCAGGTACAATTAATCAGAGAAAGTTTGAGCTGTGTATAGCGAAGAAACAAAATGAGACGAACCAAGCGGCCAGTCAGCGCATAGATAAAGTTCTCAGAAATTCACAAATGCCACGGCCGAAGCGTGCATCATCTGCCGATTGCGACTTTGCTTTAGGGGTTGAATATCTTTTTTAATTTTCTTTTTCTCGTCTACTTGTTTCCATCTCTTACTGGACTGTAATTAATAATGCGCCTAATCCAATGTATTAAATGCATGCAGACATCATCTGCCGAGGGTACGAAAATCACCAAATCATTATATTTGGAATGTCTGGAAGTAAAAGCGTACGTATCGGTTTTTTTTCTTCTAAAAAAATTTTCTTTCGCCGCCTGAGGATTATAGAGGGTATTTGTTCTAGTATTAGGAATGTCATAAACATTTGATATGTATATAATAGATGAAAAAAGCAAAAAGGAGGCGTATCATCCAGAGGTAAAACTACGTGCATCCTATATAGGATGCTTGGTGCTTTTTCACATGAAAATCTAGATTTTGTCTAATCATATAGAAATCACTCAAGTGCAATCTCAAATTAAAATTGAAAATATTGCCTTACTACCCAATAAAAACAGAGCCTTTTATTCTTTGTTTTTTTTAATGAAATATATATATATGTATGTATGTATGTGAAAATTTGGTTTCACTTGTATGTTGTTATACCATCTCACTGCTTTCATCTTCTTGCAGTTGGCAGGATTTCATGAGATGCATGTTCTGGTTAGCTACGTTTGGCGGCAGTGTGATCCTTTTGCATGCGTTACTCATTATAATTGTAAAAATCAGATGGCATCAAAAACAGAGCGAGCCTCAGAGACAGAGTAATATGAAGGAGCCTCAAACACAGAGGGAGCCACAGATAGAAATGGATTTGAGGGAGCCTCGGATAGAGAGGGCTATGATAGAGCATCAGATACAGGGGGATTTGAGGGAGCCTTGGATACAGGGGGCTATGACGGAGTCTCAGATACAGGGTGATATGCGGGGGCCTCAGGTACAGACGGATATGAGGGAGCCTCAAATACACGGGGATTTGAGGGAGGCTCAAACTCAGAGGGAACCTCAAGAACAGAGGAGCTATGGAGTACTCACATTTCCAAGATTTGAGATATTTTGTATAATTGTTGCGCTACCATGTATTTGCAAGGCCTCCGTTGGTCTAATCAAAGGTAACTTAAATTTTCCCGTCATTTGGGCACCTTGACTTTTTTTTTTTTTTGGTTAAAGTTTGCATAATTTATATTAATTATTTTCTGCATCTAATATGGAAGGCAAAAAGGGGTCAGGGAATATAGTGGGCGGTGTGTTGTTGGGCGTGGTGGCTTTAATTCTGCTCTTCTTCTTCATAATTCTCTTGGATGGAGTTACACTTGGGATGCTGTTTCTTTATGAAGAAGAATATGAGGAAGAGGAAGAGCAGAAGCAGAAGTTGTTACCACGAATAGCACGCTCAACTCTGGGTCCCCGTTTAAGAGGCGAATGGATGTGGAAAAACCAATCAAACAAATTGTATCTAATCATCTTGGGCCCTCTCTTTGAAGATTTGAGAGGTCTCCGTTATCACATGCTTCCAAGGGGCAATCCCCACAATCATGGTGCTGAGGAAGCACAGGATGCAGAAGCAACTGGGGGCAAACCCCACAATCATGGAGCTGAGGAAGCACAGGATGCGGAATCACAGGATGCAGAAGCAACTGGGGGAAATCCCTCCAAGCATGGTGATCGTAACATTCTATCTAATGATGAAATAGAGGATGTAGAAGCACCTCGGGTTAATCCCCAGAAAAATGGTGATGGTATCATTGCCTCTGATGCAATGTGACTCAAGCTACTGTTTTGCTGCTGTCTGCATGCTGTTTTGCTGCTGTCTGCATGCTGTTTTACTGCTGTCTGCATGCTATTTTGCTGTTGTATGTCTGCTGTTTTTCTGTTGTTTGTCTGCAGCCATCTTGCTGTCTATTTTTTGGTTGCTGTATTTACATTTATAGTCAGCCACCTAAAAAGGCTATTAATACTGATGTGCAGTAAATGTAGAAAAAGCAGGTCATGTAAGTTGTATAAAACTAGGAAAAGAAAGCTGAGTGCAGAGAAGCAAAAAAACAGAGAGCTTAGAGTGGTTCTAAGCTGAGAGTGCAGTGAGGAGAGTGTGTAATCCAAATTTTCTCTAGTGCATTCATTTCTATCCCTCCCGTGGAGTAGATCATGGATCGAACCACGTAAATTTTGGTGTGTTCTTGTTTATGTTTCTGCACTTAAATTCAGTTTGTATGCTTGCAAGAGAGCACAGAAAAATTTCCAGATTTTCTGCTTCAAGGCAACCTACTCTAGCCACAAATTATCTCCAGATTTCTTCACAACTGGTATCAGAGCTGAGGTTTAAAGATCTGAAGGTGGTTTGCTTCAAACAAATAAGGTTTCTCTGCTGAGAGAGAAGATCTTGAAGTTGTAATGGCAAACCAGAAAATGGAGATAGAAAAATTTGATGGCAAGACAGATTTTAGTTTATGGAAAATGAAGATTCAAGCATTGCTTGGAAACATGGGGCTTGATGAAGCATTGGAAGATGAAGAAAAAGTGCCTGAAGATTCAACACCAGAAAAATGGGCTAAAGTTCAGAAGAATGCTAAGAACACAATCATTCTTAGCTTGGGAGATCAAGTTCTTCGGAAGGTGTCCAAAGAAACCACAGCTGCATCAATTTGGAAGAAGCGTGAAGAAATCTATATGGTAAAGTCTCTACCTAATAGAATTTATTTAAAACAAAAATTCTATGGATTTAGGATGGATGAATATAAATCAGTAGATGAAAATATAGATGAATTTACCAAGATAAGTTTAGATCTTGAGAATGTAGGAGTGAAAGTAGAAGATGAAGATCAAGCTGTCATTTTGTTAAACTCACTGCCTAAAACATATGACCAACTTAGAGATACTTTGAAGTTTAGCAAGGATACTCTAAGTTTAGAAGGAGTTATTGCTGCAATTCATTCAAAAGAATTAGATCTTAAGATTGAAGGAAAAAGTTCTAACTCTGGAGAAGGCCTTATTGTTAGAGGAAGAGCTGAAAAAAGAAACTTTAATGCTAAAGGTAGCCATGGTAGATCAAAATCTAAATTTAGAGGTAAATTCAGGTGCTTCCATTGTAACAAAGAGGGACATATCAGACGAAATTATCCTGATAGGAAAGGTAGAAAGAAAAATGATGCAGCAAAAGATGAAGAGAGTGGCAATGCAGCTGTAGCTTCACAAGGATTTGATGATGCAGAGGTGTTAATGGTGACAGATTTAGAACAACATGGTGATTGGGTTCTAGCTACAGCGGTTGCACCTTTCACATGTGCCCAAATAAGTCATGGTTTTCCACCTACAAACCATTGAATGAAGGGAAGGTTATAATGGGAAACAATAAGGCTTGCAATGTGGCTGGTATTGGAGAAATAAAATTGAAGCTTCATGATGGGATGATTGGGACACTAGCAAATGTAAGACATGTTCCTAGCTTGAAAAGGAATCTAATATCAGTTGGCATGTTAGATTCTAATGGTTACATAGCTAGGGTTGAAAATGGTGTTCTAAAAATCCTAAAAGGAGCCATGGTTGTCATGAAAGGATACAAGAAGAATGGCATTTACATTCTAAATGGTGAAACAATTTCTGCAGCAGCTGCAATAGCATCAAAATTAGAGGTGAATGCAGCTGATTTATGGCACATGCGTCTTGGACATGTTAGCGAGAAAGGATTGAAGATTCTTGAAAAGCAAGGTATCTTTGGAAAGCACAAACTACCGGAGCTGAAATTTTGTGAACATTGTGTTTTTGGAAAGAAAACTAGAGTGAAGTTTGCTGCAGCAGAGCACAACACCAAAGGCATCCTAGAATATGTCCATTCAGACCTATGGGGGCCAGCCAAGACTAAGTCACTAAGTGGTGCCAGGTATTTTCTCACTTTTCTTGATGATTTCAGTAGAAAAGTATGGATTTACATGCTGAAATCTAAGGATGAAACATTAGATAAATTCAAACATTGGAAGATAATGGTAGAAAATCTAACCGGCAAGAAACTAAAATTTCTTAGAACTGATAATGGTCTTGAGTTTTATGGGGAAAAATTTACCAAATATTGTTAAGAACATGGTGTGGTTAGACATAGAACGGTAAAGGGTACTCCTCAACAAAATGGGTTAGCTGAAAGAATGAATAGAACCATTCTAGAGAGGGTTAGATGCATGCTGTTTAATGCTAAATTACCTGCAAGATTTTTGGCAGAGGCTGCTGCTACTGCTTGTTATTTAATCAATAGGTGTCCTTCAACTGCAATAAAGCTGAAGACTCCTCAAGAAGTGTGGACTGGTAGAGTACCAAGTCTTGATCACTTGAAAGTGTTTGGAGCAACTGCCTATGCACACATTAGGCAAGAGAAGCTTCAACTAAGAGCACTCAAATGCTTGTTTCTTGGCTATCCTCCTGGAGTGAAAGGATACAAATTATGGTGTCCTAAGCTTGGAAAAGCAATAATCAGTAAAGATGTGCTTTTCAAGGAAGAAGAAATTTTGGGATTAGATGAAAGTTCATGTCACAAGAGTAGTGTGTATGATAAATCCCAGCTTGCTGAATTTGAGTTTGAGATGAATTCTCAAGATGTTGAGCTGAAAAATTCAGAAACTGAAGAGGAGACACATGATAATGATGTGGAGCATGGTGAAGGGCAGCAAGATATGCAAGAAACTCATCTTGATCAAGATGAAAATTCTGAAAATGGTGCAGAAGAGTTGCAAGACTATTTACTTAGTAGAGATAGAGCTAGAAGAGAAATAAAAGCTCCTAAGAGGTTTGCTCAAGCTGATATTGTTGTCTATGCTTTACAAGTAGGAGAAGAACTTGAGCAAGAACCCACAAATTACATTGATGCTGTGACGGGAAAGAATTCAAAGCATTGGATAGCTGCAATGAGGGAAGAAATGAGTTCTTTGGTAAAAAATCAGACCTGGGAATTAATTCCAAAGCCAAAAGGAATTAAAGTGATAGGTTGCAAATGGATTTTTAAGAAAAAATCTGGTATAGATGGAGTACAACCTGAAAAATTCAAAGCTAGACTTGTAGCTAAGGGATATTCTCAAGTGGAGGGTATTGATTATCAAGAAATATATTCTCCGGTGGTGAGATATACATCCATTCGTCTTCTATTGGCAATGGCAGCTCAAGAAGACCTGGAAATAGAACAAATGGATGTAAAAACGGCTTTCTTGCATGGAAACATTGAAGAAAAAATTCTGATGCAGCAACCTGAAGGCTTTGAAGTTAAAGGCAAAGAAAATCATGTGTGTTTGCTGAAAAAATCACTCTATGGGCTGAAACAAGCCCCTAGACAATGGTATAAAAGGTTTGATAGTTACATGATTGCAAATGGACTAAAGAGAAGTCAATTTGATAATTGTGTGTACTATCAAAAATTCTGTAGTGGTGATTATCTCTATTTGTTGTTATATGTTGATGACATGTTGTTGATAGGAAAGAACAAGCAAAGTATCAACAAGTTGAAGCATTTACTAAAATCTGAGTTTGATATGAAGGATATGGGAGCTGCAAAGAAGATTCTTGGCATGCAGATAATTCGGGACAGATCCAAGAATAAATTATGGTTGAGTCAGAAAGATTACATAGAAAAATTGCTGGTCAAGTTCAACATGAACAAAGCAAGGATGGTTTCCACTCCTATGGGTGAACAAATCAAAATTTCAGCAGAAGATTGTCCCAAAACAGAAAAGGAGAAGGAGGAAATGGCTTCTATACCATATGCAAGCTTAGTTGGATCTTTAATGTATGCAATGGTTTGCACTAGACCTGACCTTGCATATTCAGTAAGCATGGTTAGTAGATATATGAGTAATCCTGGAAGAATTCATTGGCATGCTGCCAAGTGGATACTAAGATATCTAAGAGGTTCAACTTCTCTTGGATTATGTTATGGAAAAGGTCATGATTCAGGTGGAGTTTTGGAAGGATTTGTAGACTCAGATTATGCTGGAGACAAGGATAATAGGAGATCAATCACAGGTTATGTGTTCACAATTTGGGGAAAAGCAATTAGTTGGAGAGCAGGGCTGCAAAGCATGGTTACTCTTTCAACAACTGAAGCTGAATATATTGCAGCTACAGAGGCAATCAAAGAAGGTTTGTGGCTTAAAGGACTGATTATGGAGTTAGGTGTTGATCAAGACAGTTTTATACTCCATTGTGATAATCATAGTGCCATCCATTTGATCAAGAATCAAGTTCATCATGGTAGAGCAAAGCACATAGATGTCAAATATCACTTTGTGAAAGAAATTGCAGAAAAAGGAATCGTTGCAATGAAGAAAATACCTACTGCAAGAAACCCAGCTGACATGTTAACCAAACCTCTCCCAACAGAAAAATTCAGGCTCTGTTTGAGCCTAATTGGAGTCACCAAGGTGTAATTGAAGAATTGGAGGGAGAATGCACTGATCTTGAGTCAAGGTGGAGAATTGATGCAATGTGACTCAAGCCACTGCATCTCAACCAGCAACATGCTGCTGTTTGCTGCTGTTTGCATGCTGCTTTGCTGCTGTCTGCATGCTGTTTTGCTGCTGTCTGCATGCTGTTTTACTGCTGTATGTCTGCTGTTTTTCTGCTGTCAGTCTGCAGCCGTCTTGCTGTCTATTTTCTGGTTGCTGTATTTACACTTAAAGTCAGCCACCTAAAAAGGCTATTAATACTGATGTGCAGTAAATGTAGAAAAAGCAGGTCATGTAAGTTGTATAAAACTAGGAAAAGAAAGCTGAGTGCAGAGAAGCAAAAAAACAGAGAGCTTAGAGTGGTTCTAAGCTGAGAGTGCAGTGAGGAGAGTGTGTAATCCAAATTTTCTCTAGTGCATTCATTTCTATCCCTCCCGTGGAGTAGATCATGGATCGAACCACGTAAATTTTGGTGTGTTCTTGTTTATGTTTCTGCACTTAAATTCAGTTTGTGTGCTTGCAAGAGAGCACAGAAAATTTCCAGATTTTCTGCTTCAAGGCAACCTACTCTAGCCACAAATTATCTCCAGATTTCTTCACAAGAACAATAAACTCTTATTGATTTGGATTGTGGATTTAATCTCTATTTATAAAATTTTCTTTGCCAAAATTTAAAAATATGAATGCGTTTGTCGGCTTTTAACGATTGATGCTTGCCCTGTTAAAGCATGTAAATGTTTAGAAGACTCGGGATAACAACACTTCGCAACAAGACATTACTGATAAGGCAAGGGCCCAACAATTGTACCCGATCATGAAAATTCAAGATGACAAAAACTATTTTAAACAATTTATATACACCTGTCAATATAATCAGCAGTAAGCAGAGGACGAAGAACTTTATTACAGAGAAAGACTTTAGGCCCAGAATTTCAATCAAAAGCTACTTGCATTTAGAATATTAGGCTATTCATTTCAAAAAACCTACACAAAAGTTTCTTAAATACATTTAAGTGAAACCATACTCTTTTAAAAAATCATCTTAAATTTTACTTTGAATGATGGTTCATGTGATATGATAATTTTATTGTATTACTGATCCCTTCACTCCATTATCTATTGAATAAAAACTATATTATATATTAGGATTTGAAATAATTTATAAGAAATGTATCATGACTCCATATTGAAAATAAATCTTTGATGAAAAAGAGTATGGGAGTTTTTGTCAATAATTTTGACAATTTTTTCAGCTTCTATAGCCATCGATTCTTCTACTTTTTATTGTTCTGGAGATGAGTTGAAAGTTGTCCTTCTTCACAGACTATGATTTCAATATTGCATTCTCATCTTCTCCACTTCTTCTCTTTTTTGTTTGCTTTATCATTTCTATTGCCAATGTCAACTGGCACTTTTATAACCATGTATACATTTGTTAAATGAAATCAAGAAACGGTGGTGAGGCGCCTTTTTAAAATATCAGGAATCATATTGTTTATTGCCATCTTCATTAGTTTCAACCTTCTGATGGTGAATATTCTCAGTCGAACTCAACAAGCACTTGTCAATTTACTAAAGTTAAGTTATAATCTTTACAATAAAGTCATTTTTAAACCGTTCCATACCTATTAATGAAAGGTTGTGAGTAAAGGTTATGTTGTTTAATTGGAAAATAATATTAAATTACAACTCAATAAAGAAAATAATATTAAATTACAGTGCTGATTTGAATTTAATAAAAAAAATAAATAAATCAGTGACCATCAAAAGTAGGCATTTCTAATAAGAGATTACCACAACTAGTATTTAATTGATGACGAGCTACAGCGTTCATAATATTTAAGCTTAAGAAATAATCGCCTTTCTATATACAAGAAGTCGGCATAGCTTTCCATTAATTTGTTCCATGTTTTGAGGTTACTTCAGCTTAGGAAATAATAACTTATTTGTAATCACTTATTTATTAAGTACAATATTTTCCTGCTTGGTTATACGTTTTAAAGCTAATTAACTTTAATATAGATCATCAAATAATCCATTTAGTAAAGAGTTTCAAAAGTAAGCAGGGAAATAGATGCTTTTTGAAAATTGGATTTTCGATAATCTTCTTTTGATATGTCAGTTTCAAAACTAACTTTACTAAAAATCATGAGCAAAATAATTATTGGATTATTTTTATATTTTAATAAAATTTACATAAAAATAAAAAAGAAAATTATCTTTTGAGATGTCACTGAATGGTAGCCACACCGTTTGTGTCAACACCAGTGTAGCCAGTGGATGGTAGAACAAAAATGACCAGCAATGGCCAATTTACTTATTTAGAAGGTTTTCTCAAATTTAGAATGTGACATTTGCCATAGAAGACGGAGAAAAGTCTGATCAAATATTTCATTAGCTTTGTGTCCAATGCCGGATCCTGCGTTTAGAAACTTATGTCATTATGTAGATCAGCTCTTGCCAAATATCTATGCACTGATAAATTTAATTTTCACAACATATAATAACAAATTAAATGAAAATTAATTAATAGATTTGTAAAGTGGTTAAAAAAAAAAAAGCTGTGTTTGTGGATTGGAGGTGAGTCTCTATTAAAATTATTATTATAAATATTTTTTTTCTCTCTCATGACACTCCTAGAGTTAGGTGACTGATTATTTTTCATTTTCCTTTAAACGAGATTTCATAAAATTATTAATGTACTTATTACAAATTAGGATTTATGACTCAACAATTAGCTAAACATATGACGCAAGTGGCATCACACACAGAGAGGATAATGAAACACAATCTTATAACGTTAGCTTTAATTTGATTTCTGTTTGTTAAATAGTTTATTTTTACTTTCTTACAAAATTTATATTGACATCTTTTTGTTTTAAACATTTTTTTATGGTGAATTACCATTCCAAATTAAACTACAAAAACCTAGTTTGATATTTAATTGATGTGAAGAGTCAAAAGTGAACATTTAGGATGGGACATGTTTGGAAGACTCAAAAGATTCAAGATGACAGTACTGAGCAACAAGACAATATTACAATATTTGAGGGCCCAACACTTACTTGTAACCAAGTATGTAAATCCAACCGACATTGAAAATTCGAGATGGAACACGCAACGACAAGAAGACCTATCAATGATGCAATCGAGGTGAGATTCCTTTTAAAAAGTTAGGCATGATTGAAATTTGAAGGTTTGTGGAGGAATGCAGTGAATCGTGTAACACGCATGAGAGAGAGTGCATTGAATTTCTCTTTTATGAGGCGAAGATTAAGGCAACAGCTACAATCCAGCAGAAGTACGGGTCCTTCAAGTACTGTTCAAAAAGAAGGACACGTAGCAACAAGCGGAGGAAAAAGACAAGTAAAATGGGAAGGGTGCAATCGTTAGAGAACGGAATAATTTGGAAAGAGTGGACAGATTGTTGGATTAGATGAGCTTGGAGATGCACGTATGTAGGTGACTGATATAGCAGGTTGCTGGTAAATTTTTAAGAAATAGCTGCTCAAACGAGAGCTGTCAGATTGAGGAGTGGAACTAGGACTTCAATCTAACGGCTAGAAACACTGATGTACTGATCCAACGGATGGTCTGTAGTACGACTCTTTTTATGGAAACTGCTATAGTCCAGCAGCTGGACCGATATCGCTTATACTGCAGCTTAAGAGGCTGCATGAAGATAAAAACGCTTACAGGCTGCTTCAAGTTTGGGCTCCAGGTTGTATCCCGCGCTCCAGGTTGCGTCCGCCTTCAGACACAAATCGTTTCCCGCCCTATCACATGACATGTTGCCAAATACGACAAAATTTTCAATCACGTGAAAATTAAGTTTATGGATCAGTGTCTATCACATGACATGTTGCCAAATACGACAAAATTTCTGTAAGAGTAGATCTATTCGTAGGAGAATAATTGCATGTTTCGCGTTTGGTTCTCTCAGGGAAATATCTTTTATATCGGGAACTTCAAACAGCTTGGCTTGGCTTGGCTTAATTTCGTAGTATTTACATATATTTTCTTTCAAAACCTAGAAAATTTCTACGCCATTTATTCCGAAATCAATGATATATTACCACTTCTATCATTTGTTGATAAAATGAATTAAATACATAACATGATAAATTGTGTAGAAGTTATGTATAATACAAATTAGTAGCTGGTGTTGATAACAAATCGTACCCAATAGAATATGAGGTTATCTTACTATTCTAATCATAATTCACAATAAAATGACACAAATATGTAACATTAAATTACAGCACTGGTTTTGATATAGTAAAGAAAAAAAAATTCAGTAACCACAAATAGTAGGTATTTATATGAATTAAGTGATTACCACGACCATTGTATGTAATTAGTGGCAAGCTATGGCAGTCGGAAAAAGTAGAACAGCAACCAGAGAGGAAATTAAAGCAAAACAACTATGCCTAAATTAGGCTTTCTACTTGTTCCATGCAGGACCTGTATCAATGCTCGTTGGCATGGAGAGTACAAGAAGCTGGCAGATATTTCTGGGACATTATCACAAACAAATTTATAATAATAATATTTATAAAATATTTATTTGATGATATTTATAATTTAACAAAATTTATTTCAAAAAAATATGACAGAAATTAATTTATTATTTGTATTGTTGAATGGCAGCCGTCGGTTTTTGTCGGTGACATTGCTTGCACCAAAATGATCCACACAATCTAATTTTACTTGCCAATAGGGACCTTTTTTTCCTATACAAAACGCAATGTTTTATAGCATGAGATGACGAAAATTTTGACCTAATTTTCACTTTTTTTTTTCCAAATAATGTATCCTAAAGAACATATGCCACTATATAGATCAGCGCATGCCGGTCATTTCTATGCCAATAATGCTTCATGCATATGGGTGATGGTTATTGAAAATTGGCAATGATCACAGTAGGGTTGGCAAAAACCCGGGGTCGGGTTGGGGACCCCGTTCCCCGTCCCTGGCCCCGGCAAGGAATTCAATTCCCCGCCCCCGAAAATTTTTCCAGAAATTCCGGGGCCGAGGCGGGGCCGGGGAATTATACTCTGGGTCGGGGAGTTTAATTCCCCGGGTTATTTCCCCAGATTTTATTTTTTAATTTCCTTTGTCTAATTAGTACTTGTATTGTTGTTTCATATTTTTAATGCAAGATGCGCCTGTGTCCTATTGGCAACCGGTGGCCCTTCATATTCCTTTAAGGCTCAGGTTCAAGTCTCACCAACAGCTATATATACGTTTTATTTCTGGTGAGGTAACCTTGTGGTTAGTTTCAAGTCGTCCTATTAACATATTTTTTCATTAATTTTGTTAATATTATATTTATAATTTTTTCTATTGAATTAGACATTGTTTTTGCATATATTAATTTTTTATTAAATTATTAAATATAGCTTCATTATATTTATAAAGTATAAATACTTCTATAAATTTTTTTTATTAAGTTAGTCAATTATTAACTAAAATATCAATGAAAAAAATATTTTTGTTAATATTATATTTATAATTTTTTTCTATTGAATTAGACGTTGCTTTTGCATATATTAATTTTTTAATAAATTATTAAATCTAGCTTCATTATATTTATAAAGTATAAATACTTCTATAAATTTTTTTATTAAGTTAGTCAATTATTAACTAAAATATCAATGATACAAATATTGTAATTGGGTTTTGTATTTGGGCTGGGCTTATATTTTGTGCTTTGGACTGGATATGTTCATTAAACTTATTGGACTCTTAAGTTGAGTTGGACTTTTAAGCCTTATAAATTCAATTTATATAAAATTCATTATTCCGGGCCGGGGCAGGGTCGGGGAGCATGCTCCCCGGCCCCTGCCCGGCCCCGGGTAATCCCCGGAAAATTCATCCCCGTCCCCGGCTTAGTTCCCCGGAATTCCAGGTAATTCCCTGGACATTTCCGGCCCGACCCTGCCCGGGTACAATAGATCAGCGCATGCCGGTCATTTCTATGCCAATAATGCTTCATGCATATGGGTGATGGTTATTGAAAATTGGCAATGATCACAGTTTGGCAAGTCTTAGACGGTATCTTTGAATTTTTTTTGTAATTTTAATTAAATAATTTTTTAACATAAATAATTTTACTTTTTTAAAATTTTAATACTTATTAAAATTTATAAAATTATTTTCTTTTAACGAGTCTAAAATTAAATTATGAAGTAAATATGTCTACCTTGGTATTTTGAATTCGACAACAATTTTTTTACTGCTTTTGAGAAGTATAACAACTTCTAAAATTTAGTTTGCCAAATATCTTGTAACTTATTTTATAAATTAATTTACTTTTATGGTACAACAAACACCCGTTACATTTTCAGCTACAACAACCCGAAGTTAGCCATAAACCATGGCTCGTTTGGGATTGTTGTCTGATGAATTTTTGGTTAAGCAAACACCTCATCAAAAAGTATTTGACAAATATATTTCAAAAGTGATTATTTAGTTTTGACAATTTGATCATTTTTAAATTTGATTAAGTCAGTATATAATTACAAATGAAATAATAAAATGGACAAATGCAGCCAAAAGGGAGAACGTCACCATATTTGTTATGATAAATACGTGAAAAATAAATAAAAAATGGACAAGCGATTCTACCACTTTTTCAGAAGCCTAATTTCAGCATATCACATTAGACAATAAATAAAAATTAGTAATACCAAATCACCGAAATGTGCAAAAGTCCTCATGTCGGTATGAAATGTTGAATAAACAACTTCAAATAAAAAGCAAAACCAAGAGAGAGCGAGAGACTAAACGAGAACTGAGAACTAAACTGTGCAAGCCGCGTGAAGTTCCATTGCGATAGCCCGAAGAAGACAATCCAACGGACCTCTATGTTGGGCTTTTGGGGCTTATGTCAAAAAACAAGAACCAGTCCATTTTCTTCCAAATCTTTTATTTTATTTTTTTAAATGTCATTAAATATGTTTAGAAACCATTATTATTATTTTTTAATTTTCTACTTAAAAAAGAAATTCATCTAATCTTTAACTTAATTACCTGATTATTAAAGCTGAATGAACTTCAATTTTCCAACAAATTAACTTTAATTTACAATTAAAAGTTTAACTAACTAATATTTGATGGATGGGATTGGATTATTATTTTTTTTTAGAATAAAATTGGAATTCGAATCAATCCACATAGTGGATTTCGAGATCTAGAGTGAATTAATTCAAAACATTTTATAAATATATCTGGTTACTTTTATGGCTTTGCAATTTAAGTCTCATATTTACAAAGTAAAGCACTCAACTCTCCCTACAAAAATTCTTTTGGTCACGATTATCCCACCCCCCTTTACATTGTCTCAATTCGTCGAAGTAGGAGGCTTAGAAAGCATTCCTGTTGCCCAAACCTTGAAAGATAAGAATCTACCGTGAGGGATCCAGCCTGGTAAATTAAGATGATGGATGATAAACAGAAGAAAATAAAAGAAGATTGTAAATTTTGGTGCGGAATTTTGAAGCGTAGTAAGAGTCCAAACATTAGAAGATTCGGAGCAGAAAGAAGACGCACATCAACAAGCAGTCAACCAACTGATATATATACACACGCACACACTTCATTTGACAACATTGTCGTCTTCCCAAGCACAGCAGTTATGGAATTAACTTTTTTCGAAACACCAAATTCTAGAAATACTAAAACATATAAAAAGTAGTTCCTTCGGCTCCAAATACTTGATTCTAGAAATTACTTGCTAGTTTGGATAATATATACTAAATATTTGGGAAAGCAGCTAATTAGTTTTCACCGACTGATATTTGAATATTTTTGTATAACATTAATATATATGCACTTCATTTGATTTTGATGCAATTAAGTTTTGCATATAGGAAGTCTTTAGTTTGATTTTCTTCCAACAGTTTTCATCGTCTGGCGTTTAGTAGTAGTTCCATTATTTCCATACATAGGTATAGGTACAAAGCAAAGGACCTTCGAGTGTTGGGGTTTCCCAGAAACTGAGAAAATCTAGATCTTATGCATGTAACTAAATGGGACAAACAATATTTCAATTTATAACTTCATCTTCATAAGAAGCAGATTCTCATCACTACTAAAAAAAAAAAAAAAGTCATACATTAAAAAAATCAGTATAATAAATTAATAAATAGAAGCATATTATCATTACCAGATTAATATCATTCACCACTAAAGTATCATGCATTACTTAAATTATAGATCAAAACATGTCATCATTACTTAAATTATTGTATCATTACACAATTTTCACCTATCGACATTACGAAATTGAAAAAAATAACCACCACTACAATGAAGGACAACAACTACGAACATTAATTCAACACATTTTATTGGCAGTTTGTAGTTTTGGATTTTGGCCTCTGCTCAGGTAGAGAACAATAATAAATTAATTGCCCTTTTTGGAATAAATGGGAAGAACATGAACAGAACCTCCTTGACGTTTAAACAATTTGGCATACAGAAATATTACCGTGCATAAGGATTAGGAGGAAGAAGCTCAAGCCAAGGGAACATATGGTTATGGCAAGCCATAAAGAAGGCTCTAACACTGTATATACGCCTGTGAAAAATGCAACCACCACCGCTGCCATGCATTACTTAAATTATAGATCAAAACATGTCAACCATAAGGCAAGAGTTATCAAACTTTCATCATACCTTTGAAACTTCTGAAATGACATAATGAAGTGAACAAAGACAGCAAAAAGTGAGAGAGTCATGGCTATAGTATCCATTATTATGAATGTTCGAAAGGCTGAATTTCCATGTAGGATTGCAGTGCCTTGATCTGAACCTTTTTCGCTGTTATAACCACCAGGAATAGTGAAAGCAGCTGTAAACGTTACTGTTGCTATGAGCGTCGCCACTAGCAAATGATATTCTTTCATTTGCTTTAGTCCATCATAATATTTCTTTTGTCGTTCACCTCGACTTTTGACATATTCATCATCCTTTTTTTCACGGATAACACCTTTTTGATACTGTCCATTGCCCTTATCTTCAAACAAACTTTGAATCTCTTCCTGGGATACAATCTCTATATTCGTTAACAGAATTAAAAAAAAAACGAGAATCAAATAATTCCATTAAGATATATCTTTATAGTGCTATAATTCACATGAATATGACAACAAATTATATTTTTGTACCATTAGATTTTGAAATATGAAATATACTTCTTCTGTTAATATAAAATGTATAGAGTAAACAAATATTGAAACTTGAATTCGAAAAATAAATATTAAAAAGTATTTAAAAAACCAAGTTTTGAAGCAAAGTGTGAAGTGTAAGGTGTGAAGGCATTTTGCCTTTCACACTGCCTTCACACAATCCCACATTGGTGGGAAACAAATTAGAGGTGGGGAGGCTTGGCTATATAATAAAGCCTCCTCCCCCTCTTACAATTGTACCAAGCTTATGTATGAAGCTTTTCTCCTCTTCCTCCTTTGTAATCTCCTCCATTCTAATTGTGAGAGAGATTGTAATATTTTTCTTCATAGTGAAATATTTTCGGTCTTGTCCCATGGAGGTTTCCCTCAAATTGAGGGTTTTACCACGTTAAATATTTGTGTCTTTATTTTCTTTAATTGCCTTTAATTTATTTACTGTGGTAAGGCTGAGCCGCCCAAGTTGTCTATTTTATTTATTGTGGAGGGCAGTGCCACCCAAATTGTTATTTCTAACATAATTTAATTTATTTACTGTGGTAAGGCTGAGCCGTCCAAGTTGTCTATTTTATTTATTGTGGAGGGCAGTGCCACCCAAATTGTTATTTCTAACATAACAATTTGTTTCTTGTCTTTTATTTGAGCTGCGGTGGGAGTGTTCAATCTCCTAACAGTGGTATCAGAGCAAGGTTGCGAAGGCAGAGCCAAGGGTTAGGACAGTGAGTGGTTACTTGTATGGTTATATACATGTCTAGGAAAGCTTTGTCAAAAAGACGATAAGAGTCTAAGGAGACTGGATTTTAAGTGGGACCGCTTGTGACCCCTCCAGTGTTTCCTGGAAGCTTTCCTGGTGTATATTAAATCGTACCGGCACTTACTACTATTCTTGGTTACTGTTTAGCAGTGGTGTACGTATACGGATACTGTTACTGTTCACGTATACGATACTATTCAAGGTACTGTTCACATATACGGTACTGTTCACTGCAAGACAAATGGTAGCCAAATTCAAGATAGAGAAGTTCGATGGAAACAACTTTGGGCTATGGAAAATTAAAATAAAGGCTATCTTGAGAAAAGAAAATTGCCTTGAAGCAATTGATGGAAGACCGGAAAATATGCAAGATGAAAATAAATGGGAGAAGATAGATGGTGATGCGATGGCAAGTCTACATCTAGCAGTTGCAGATGAAGTGCTGTCAAGTATTCAAGAATTAAACTCTGCAAAGGAGATTTGGGATACTTTGACAAGCTTGTATGAAGCCAAATCTCTATACAACAAAATTTTCTTGATAAAGAAGCTGTACACTCTTCGTATGTCAGAAACCACTCCGGTGACTGAACATATCAACACTTTGAAGATGTTATTCTCTCAACTCTCAACCATGGAGCATAACATAGAAGAGAAAGAACGTGCTAGCTTCTACTTCAGAGTCTACCTGATTCATATGATAATCTCATCCTCAACTTGGCAAATGGTTCAATGAAGTCATCTCTAGTCTTTAATGATGTTGCGGCTGCTGTCTTAGAAGAAGAAAGCAGACGTAAAAACAAGGAAGACAGAATAATGACTTCTCAACATGCAGAGGCTTTATCCGCCAACAGAGGGAGATCAAGGGAACGTGGTTCCAGTGGGAGTCACAATCAGAACAGGGGAAAGTCTAAAGGAAGGAAGTTTATTAAATGCTACCATTGTGGAAAGCAAGGGCACGTGAAAAACGAGTGTTGGCATCTTAAGAAGAATGGAGAGGGAAACAGCAAAGGAAAAGAATCTGAGTCGTCAGGATCTCAGGGTTGTGTAGTAAGTACTTCAGGGAATGGCGAAATCTTGTGCAGCGAGGCAACAACAGTTATGGAAGGCAGAAAAAGGTTTTATGATATATGGTTAATTGATTCAGCAGCAACATGGCATATGACTTCTAGAAGAGATTGGTTCTATCAATATAAACCTATCTCAGAAGGGTCTGTGTACATGGGTGATGATCATGCCTTAAAAATCGCTGGTATTGGAACCATCAAAGTAAAAATGTTTGATGGTACGATTCGCACTATCCAAGATGTACGACATGTGACTGGCTTGAAGAAAAATTTGCTATCGATGGGACAGTTGGATGACCTCGGATGTGAGTTCCATACGAAAAATGGGATCATGAAGTTGTCAGAGGCGCACTTGTGGTGATGAAGGCAGAAAAGATTGCTGCTAACTTATACATGCTCCATGGAGAAACGGTTCAGGAGGCAGAAACAGCAGTTGCTAGTTCTGGAGAAGAATTGTCTATGATGTGGCATCGAAGACTTGGCCATATGTCCGAAAAGGATTTGAAGATTCTCTCTGATCGAAAACTGCTTCCTGGAATCAAAACTGTAAGTTTACCATTCTGTGAGCATTGTGTTATTAGCAAGCAGAGTAGACTGAGTTTTAGCAGATCTATTGCTAGGAGTAAAAACATTCTAGACTTGATTCATTCTGATGTTTGGGAATCACCGGTTACGTCCCTAGGAGGAGCAAACTACTTTGTATTGTTTGTGGATGATTATTCTAGGAGATGTTGGGTATATGTCATCAAGAAAAAGTCAGATGTATTTCCTGTATTCAAAGCCTTCAAAGCACAAGTGGAACTTGAATCCGGAAAAAGGATCAAGTGTTTGAGGACAGATAATGGGAGAGAATTCTGCAACAAGGAATTTGATGCTTTTTGCAGTAAAGAAGGTGTGAAACGGCAGAAGACAGTTGCTTATACACCACAACAAAATGGAGTAGCAGAGCGGACAAATAGAACTCTCGCAGAAAAAATGAGAGCGTTACTAAGGACTGCGGGTCTACCTAAGACATTTTGGGCAGAAGCAGCCACTACAGCCTGTTACTTGATAAATAGGTCTCCATCAACAGCAATTGAGATGAAGACACCTATGGAGATGTGGACCGGTAAGCCAACTGATTATTCCTCCCTTCATATTTTCGGATGTCCTGCTTATGTGATGTATCATGACCAAGAAAGAACGAAGCTGGATCCAAAATCCAGGAAATGTATCTTCTTGAGATATGCTGATGGAGTAAAGGGGTATCGCTTATGGGATCCTACTGCCCATAAGATTGTCATCAGTAGGGATGTTGTCTTTATAGAAGACATGTTTAAATGTGAAGAAAGTGATAGCACGAAGAAAAATGTTGAGACTGTATCAATACAGGAAGAAACAGTTTCTTCTGAAGCAATACTAGAACACGATGATCAAGAAACAGTCGAGTCTGAAGCACCTAAAGTCCGTCGATCAACTCGAGAAAGAAGGGAACCTTCTTGACACTCAGAATATGTGATGGCGAGCAATGTTGCATACTGTCTTCTAACAGAAGATGGGGAGCCTTCAACCTTTCAGGAGGCTATAAAAAGTTCTGATGCATCTCTATGGATGACATCAATGCATGAAGAGATGGAAGCTTTAGACAAAAACAAGACATGGTATCTTGTGCCACTACCACATGGAAGAAAAGCCATCGGAAACAAATGGGTCTACAAGATCAAACGTGATGGGAATGATCAAGTGGAGCGGTATCGTGCTAGACTGGTGGTCAAAGGATATGCTCAGAAAGAAGGAGTTGATTTCAATGAGATATTCTCTCCTGTGGTAAGACTTACAACAATTCGAGCAGTCTTGGCTATG
Organism: Boswellia sacra; assembly: GCA_013180625.2. Classification (NCBI taxonomy): domain Eukaryota; kingdom Viridiplantae; phylum Streptophyta; class Magnoliopsida; order Sapindales; family Burseraceae; genus Boswellia; species Boswellia sacra. Next base: position 23,183 of record SNVD02011071.1, read on the forward strand.
TGTGCTACTTTTGACTTACACTTAGAGCAGTTAGATGTAAAAACTGCGTTTCTTCATGGAGAACTTGAAGAAGAAATTTATATGCTCCAACCGGAAGGTTTTGTTAAAGAAGGAAAAGAAAACTTGGTTTGCAGGTTGACCAAATCTCTGTACGGCTTAAAACAGGCGCCAAGGTGTTGGTACAAGAGATTTGATTCATTCATCATCAGCCTTGGGTACAACAGACTCAGTTCAGATCATTGTACTTATTACAAAAGGTTTGAGGAAGACTTTATCATTTTGCTGTTGTACGTGGACGATATGTTGGTAACAGGCACTAACAAAGTTCAGGTCCAAGAATTAAAGGTACAATTGGCTAGGGGATTTGAAATGAAGGATTTAGGATCGGCAAACAAGATTCTAGGGATGCAAATTCACCGAGACAGAAAAAACAGGAAGATTTGGCTATCTCAAAAGAACTACTTGAAGAAAATCTTGCGTCGCTTCAACATGCAAGATTGTAAGCCAATTTCTACCCCATTTCCTGTTAATCATAAATTATCCTCAAGTATGAGTCCTAGCAATGAAGAGGAGAGGATGGAAATGTCTCGAGTACCGTATGCATCAGCAGTAGGGAGCCTAATGTATGCTATGATTTGTACAAGACCAGACATTGCACAAGCAGTGGGAGCGGTCAGTAGATTCATGGCTAATCTGGGAAGAGAGCATTGGAATTCTGTTAAGAGGATCCTTAGATACATCAAAGGAACCTCTGATGCTGCACTATGCTATGGAGGATCAGAGTTCATTGTCAGGGGCTATGTTGATTCAGATTTTGCTGGAGATATTGACAAAAGGAAGTCCACTACAGGCTATGTGTTTACACTTGTAGGAGGTGCTGTGAGCTGGGTATCTAAACTTCAAACTGTTGTGGCTCTATCTACAACAGAAGCAGAGTATATGGTAGCTACATAAGCTTGCAAGGAAGCTATTTGGATCAAAAGGTTATTGGAGAAACTCGGGCACAAACAAGAGAAGATTTCTTTATTTTGTGACAGTCAGAGTGCCTTGCATATTGCAAGGAATCCAGCCTTTCATTCAAGAACGAGGCACATAGGAGTTCAATATCATTATGTACGAGAAGTAGTGGAAGATGAAATAGTGGATATGCAGAAAATCCACACGAAGGACAACATAGCAGATGCATTAACCAAACCAATCAATGCTGACAAGTTCATCTGGTGTAGAACGTCTTGTGGCCTGTTAGAGACGTGAGCAGCATGTATAGAGACAAGACTGAATGGAAAAATGCCTTCAAGTGGGAGAATGTGAAGTGTAAGGTGTGAAGGCATTTTGCCTTTCACACTGCCTTCACACAATCCCACATTGGTGGAAAACAATTAGAGATGGGGAGGCTTGGCTATATAATAAAGCCTCCTCCCCCTCTTATAAGTGTACCAAGCTTATGTATTAAGCTTTTCTCTTCTTCCTCCCTTGTAATCTCCTCCATTCTAATTGTGAGAGAGATTGTAATATTTTTCTTCATAGTAAAATATTTTCGGTCTTGTCCCGTGGAGGTTTCCCTCAAATTGAGGGTTTTACCACGTTAAATATTTGTGTCTTTATTTTCTTTAATTGCCTTTAATTTATTTACTGTGGTAAGGCTGAGCCGCCCAAGTTGTCTATTTTATTTATTGTGGAGGGCAGTGCCACCCAAATTGTTATTTCTAACATAACAATTTGTTTCTTGTCTTTTATTTGAGCTGCGGTAGGAGTGTTCAATCTCCTAACACAAAGCAATAGGAAAGCAAGAGTATGTGTGTTGTATTATTTTGATATGAAAAATACGCTCAATTGATACACAAAAGCACCTTCTATATGCCATCTTAATTTAAGATGAACTATTCTAGTATATGTATTTACGGTGAAATGTATTTTATTACTCTGGAATTAGTTATGTTTATAATATAATATAATACTTAATTGAAGAAGGCTATTACCTCGAGCTCATGATATCCGTTCTTTAACATGTGCTCCACACTAATTTTTTTGGAGTTGATAGCTTGTGTCTCCCCAACGTGGAAAAATGAATCTTGATATGCAGCAGCACGGATATGAAGAGGAGTGTTCCCATTAATATCCTTCTTATTTATAAGACTCTCAACTAATGGATTTTTCATGAGATCGATTAAATCTTCTTTACTCAAACTAACCATTGCAAAGTGAAGAACATTCCAACCTTTTTCGTCCTCCATTTCACAACATTCTACACATTTGGACATGATCTTTTCTATTATGTCTTTATGGCCTTGGCTAGCTGCCATGTGTAAAGCTGTCATCTTGCGATCTTTGTCAGGAATGCATGCAGCTGATATATCATATTTCAGTAATATTGATACCTTATCTTTGAGACCATGATATGCAGCATAATGTAGTGGCGTCCACCCATGCTTATCTTTTGCTCTTGCCAAACTCTTTTTTTTCTCAGATATTGCTTTCATCATAAAGTCAAAAGTCTGCAGATCATCTAAAAAATAAAATAAAGTAGAAAACTAAATAAGTGGGTATGGAAAAAATTATCTGGAAGCACAAGAAATAATTAAGCACTTCATATGTTCCTATTGCATTATGGGCTTCACTTCTAAGCTAAACTTAACTTGATATTGAACATTGTAATTCTCCTTCTTAAACCTATTATGATGTTGAAAGAAAACTCATTGATTTATTCTGTCTTCACTTCCAAAAATTAGTAAAATTATCCTGTCTTCGCTTCCAGAAAATGGTAAAATTATAACTAAAAACTAGATTATCCCTCGGATATATTATGTCCTTGGAATTGGTTATTATCTAGAGCTTTAGTTTTCTCGCAGACAGGCTTATGTATATAGTTCCATTTTTGCACAAAAGATCTTTTGTTAGTCTTTTAGCCATTCTATTTTGTTGATATGGCAAGACCAGACTCAGCATGTCCACCTTATGAGAAATAAAAATTAGAATGATTTTCAATTTAAAAACACTGCAAGGATCATCATTTGAATAGTGAAAAATGTTTCTAGCAAGTTACCTGAATCACCGATGTCGTAACCTGAATCATCGGATTCTGAATCATCTGAGTCTGAGTCAACGAATTCTGTCATTCCATAAGGGTTTTCTTGGGCGGCCGATTTGGACCCTCGATGGATTGCATGGAAGGCCAAATTAATTTCATGCAATTACTTAAGATTTTACTCTTGACGATCATATAAATAATATTGATGATGTTCTAACTAAACAAATATAAACTTAATCACAGTCAATGAATCATAGTATTATTTAATATCTGAAAATTAATAATATTTGTATTGACTATATTTTTATTTTTTAAAATTATGCATATATTTTAAAGTGCTAAAAATTTAACATTAAAATACTTAGAAAAAGGGTGCATATATAAACAATTTCCCGGGTTCATACATTTCAAAAAAAAAAAAAAAAAAAAAAGACCAGATAAATAATTCAATAATTACCTGCAGGAATATTAGAGTTCACAACTGGCTCGTCCAAAGCCTTCGTGGGGCTTTTTGCAGGTACCGCATCCACCATCTCATGATTTTTTCTTTTGGCTGCAAAGAAAAGTGTTTTGTGAAAGTTTTGATCAAAATCCAAAAAATCAGGGCCTGCTCCGTCGATCAACCTATACACAATCCAATTTCGTCATCCTCCACTGCTATATCTAATGCTGTCTTTCCATCTTTGTTCTTCATTTCCCAAATCTTCCAATCGGGTCTTTCCTCTTTGGTTTGATCTCTTGCACCTTTAAGAAGTACTTCCACTTAGCAGATTGACCGCAATTGACAGAAAACTTCCTATCAACTCTTCCCACGTTATGTTGTTCTTGAGGTTGATCTCTTGCATGCTTAAGAAGAGCTTCCACTCTCTCATATTCTAATTTACCCCATTTGGCGGCAACATGAAGTGGAGTATCACCTTTGTCTTTGGTCTGTAGCAGCAGTGGTGGATATATATCAAGTACCTTATGCACAAAATCGGTTGATGACTCTGAGGAATTGATGTTGATGTGCAGGATTGTATCCTTTGACCGTCTCCCTGATATCAAAGTCAATGCACTTTTTTGTTTTTAACACTTTAATGTCAAAAATCATTTTCAAATTCTTTTTAAAACTGACAGTAATGATTCAAAAATAAATTGTTAGTTTTACACCTTTAAGGAGGGGTTTGACGTTTTCCATCTAAAGTTAAATTTTACTTATTTTAATTATTCACACACTCTAGGGGATTTTTTTTATTATTAAGTTTGAGAATAGAAAAATTATCTTAATTGAAAAAGCTAAAATTTTAATTATTCATTTTAAGTATTTCCTATTTCCCTATGTTGTTGAAAAACCTTTTTGTCTTTTGATTATGTTTCCCTTAACTCATGTTTATTGGAACTAATCTTTCTAATCAAAATGAAAATTTTTAATTATTTTATTATTAGAATAATATTATAAATATTCATTTAAAATTATGTAATTACATAGGTATTTCTTTACTTTTTTTAAAAAAAATTCACATTATTTGTAATATTTATTTACCAATAATAAAAATTTTTTGATGGTACTATAATAAGTTAAATCCATCCATATTTTAGACAAACAAAGAAATACCCACTAAGGGGCTGATTGCTTTTTTGTCTGAAATATGAATTTAACTTATTCTAAAATTTCATATCTTTTCATGATTTTTTTTAAATTAAGACTTAATCAAAGATATTTTCATATGAATTAAAAAACTAAAAATTTTACCTTTTATCTAAATGCAAACGTCTAAATCATTTATTACTTCTCTAATTCTTTTAAATACTCTTATAAAATTCATTTATAACCAGTTTGTAGATAGTCTAATATTTTAATTTTGAAACATTATTATTTATTTCTAATTTTATATTATGATTCTCTATATATTTTTAAAATTATTTTATGGTCATTTAGCTTTTTAATATATCAAACTTTTTTTTTAGAAAAAATAACTTCTTTACCAGAATTATATACATTTAAATAAATTAAATTCATCATAATTTTGTTATGCAAATATTTTTACTATGTGAAATAAAATCACAAGTGAAAATAATATATATATATATATATATAGGAATATATATGAAAGATCATTAGTTTTCAAACATTTTAATTCAAATATTAAAATTATAAAATAAACATATCATTCAGATTTTTATATTCAGACCTATTTAGATTTTAGTTTAATTCAAATCTATTCAGATTTCAAATAAAAAAAATCCCCCTTCAACCTTAACACCTAATTGAAAATTCTTTTCTTTGGATTCGTAGTATGTGTTTAATTTGAGCCCTACAAAACAAACAACATTTTTTTTCTTATTTTAGTATGGTTAATTGCTCAGTTGCTATATTATTTAATCTAGTTTCATGAGTAATGCCAGTTTTGACTCATAAATCCTTATAGAATTCAGTGTCAGACTTGGGGTACTTGCACTCCTGTGCAAGGTAGATTGCTCTCTTACACAATTCTCGTAGAGATGTTGCACTCCGACACAAGGTGAGTTGCATCGTTGCGTAACATCTGGATGTTCATGCCTCAAGACAGAGTCCTTGCGCTCCTGCACAAAGCTAGTTCTCCTCTTGCACAAGTTCAAAGATAGGTCACGATCTGGAGACTATTTAAAGGTTGTTTTAGGTCTTTGAGAGGGGTTCTCATAGAGAGACGCTAGGGGGATGTGAGATAACTCTTTGTAGGGCTTTCTTGGGTAGCAAGTCATAGAGAACTTGTAAGAAAGCTATTTGTAGGCTAGTTTAAGAGTTGAATCAATCTTGTAATCTTTGTTTTTCATGATAGTGAAATTCTTTTGTAGCCTTCCTAGTAGATATAGGTTCTTCATGAACTGAGCCACTTAAATCTTGGTGTTGTCTCTTGTGTTTATTATTGTTTGATTGTTTATTTGCCTTGATTGATATCTCTAGTGTGGTTTGTTGCTGCTTGATTCTTGGGTGGAATTGGTTAGCAAAGATCTTGGATTTCACAACAATCTAGTATTATATCCTTGGTTTTGGCTTGTTTATGAATACAACCTATTCATGAAGATTCGTGCATGAGAAGCAATGGTTGGAACAAAGTTTCAAATAGAGAAGTTTGGTAGTAAGGGTGACGTTGGTTTTTGGAAGAAGCAGATGAGGGCAATTCTCGTGCAGTAGAAGTGTGGAAAGGCTCTTTACAGGTAAAACTACCATTAAAGAAGGTTTGTTTGATGAAGATAAAGATGAAATCATGGAGAAAGCCTATAGCACTATCATACTCTACCTGGCAGATAATGTTTTGCAACAAATTGATAGAAAGGATACTGTGGCAAAGGTTTGACTAAAATTCAAATATTTATATATGACTAAGTCTCTGTCTAATAAGATTTATCTTAAAGAACAACTATTTGGATTCAAGATGGATCCACCTTAGGCATTAGAAGATAATCTTGATTATTTTAAAAAGATTGTAGTTGACCTTGTTAATGTTGATGAGAAGATTAGTAATAAAAACTAGGTAGTTATACTCTTGAATTCTCTACCAGAAAATTTCAGGGAAGTTAAATCTGCCATAGATATGATAGAGATAGTCTTGATCTAATGATGTTTTTAGGGTTCTTAGATCTAGGGAACTTGAGATTAGGATTGAGAGAAAAAATGAAAATAATGGAGAGGTAGATTAGAGAAGAGAGCAAAAAGGTAAGAACAAGTCAAGATCCAAGTCTAAATTCAAGTAAGGGAAGAGATGCTTTCATTGTTAAAAGAAGGGTCACTTCAGGTGTGATTGTCCTGATTGGAAGAATAAAAAGGAGAAAGCAATTGAGGATGGTGATGTAACTATGGCATCAACACCTGACTATGAAGGTGCACAAGTTTTGAGTAAATTCTTGATTCAGGCTATACATTCCACATATGTCCCAAGAAAGAATTTTTTTTTTTGGTTCTTATCAGTCTGTAGAGGGAAAAAAAGTTTTGATGGGGAGTAATATAGCTTCTGATGTGGTAGGAATCGATTATATCAAATTTAGGATGCTTGATAGGTCTATTAAAATCTTGAAGGAAGTTAGGCATGTTCTGAGTTAAAAAGGAACTTGATTTCCTTAAGCACTTTGGAGAAAACTGGTTGTGAACTCGGGGCATCACTTGGAATGTTGCATGTGACAAAGGAAGCACTAGTTGTCATGAAAGCCAAGTTTAGTAATGGCTTGTATGTGTTGCAAGGGGAGGTTTTAACTAGTAAACTACCAGTCAGAGAAGCTTTTGATGGCGATAAAACTAAGCTTTGGCATCAAAGGCTTGGTCATATTGGTGAGAAAGGTTGAAGGAGTTGAGTAGTCAAGGGTTGTTATATGGTGATCAAGTCTATAAGCTTGAGTTTTGTGAGCACTGTGTCTTTGGGAAGCAATGTCAACTACGTTTCTCAACGGGTATTCATACTACGAAGGGTACTATTGATTATGTGCATTCAGATCTCTGGGATCTAGCTAGCAAGCCTTCACATGGTGGTAACAGGTATTTCTAGTCCTTGATTGATGATTATTCTAAGAAGGTGTGGATTTACTTGTTGAGACATAAGAATGAAGCTTTTGAGAAGTTTAGACTGTGAAAAAAGCTTGTAGAAACTTAGATTGGTAAAAAGTTGAAAAGACTTAGGGCAAATAATGAGCTTGAGTTTTTTAGTCATGAGTGTGAATCTTATTGTAGAGACCAGGAATGGGATTGTTAGGCATAAAACAATTAGACATACATCCTAACAGAATGGCTTAGTTGAGAGAATGAATAGGACTTTGGTAGAGAGAGTTAGGTGCATGCTTTCTAATGTAGGACTGAAAAGAGTTCTGGGCAGAAGCTGCGAGTACTGCAGCTTATTTAGTGAATAGAAGTCCTTCTATAGTTATTGATTGTAAAAACACCTGAAGAGTGTGGTGTGATAGACTAGCGAATTATGACAGCTGAGAGTGTTTTGTTGCACAGCATATGCACAAGAGAATCACTACAAGAAAATAGGCTTTTCGTGATAGGGTTTTTACGACCTATAAATTTACTTGCCATTGAAGATTAATAATAACGACAAGTTCAATATCATTGCTGTGAAAATTATTAGGAATTATATTTTCACAGAATATATTTATGGTTAGTCGTTAAATAAGTATGTTGTCTCATTTTAATAGCGTATAAATAATAATTGCCGTTAAAAGTAGTTTTTAACGGAATAACATTTTTACTATTAAATGCAAAATCTTTAAAAGCATAAATACAATTGCTATTAATAAAATTATCTAAAATAGCACTAAAATTATGCTACTAAAAATATCATTAATATTATTTAAAATATTTCCTTCAATATACCTTCATGTCTTATTTAGTTTTATTTCTCTATGGTAAATTATTTTGTCCCATAAGACTTTTTTATGCCAGTCTAATCGTAGTAGGACTCTATAATTTTACTTATCAACAAATTTGTAGGGAAGGTTGGCAAGGGAATTTATATTTCTCTTCCAATCACCATACAAATTCTTCGTTTGTATTCTACCTCAATCCCTAAAATCACTATCATATTGCAAAAAGCTAATTAATCTCTCTATCGTATTCTATTTCATTCTAGTGCTGATGTGATGTTAATTATGTCATGCAGAGTTCCTTTTGAGCAAGACATGGGAGATAAGTAATAGCCAAAAAAAGAAAATTGGATTGCTAACCGATAATCTAATGATTTGATCGATTATTTTTGTCTCGATTCTCGAAATCCCCTGTTGCAAGACTTAATTCTATCTCTCCATATCTTTTATTTTTTTAAGAATTTGATTGTGAATAGTGTTAAATATTTTTATAAAGGAATTGTAAGATTTATTTAATAGATGAAACATATGTTACTATTATTATTTATAAGGGCGGGGATCATATAGGATATTTGGGTCTGTTAAAATTTGTAAGTAGTTAGAAAAGTGATCAGTTCAAATTTGGATGGTCTGCTTAAGCAATTTGTTATTTATTAAATTAATGTTGGATCTTGATTGAGATCACATAATATGCGTTTGTTCGGTGATGTGAATTATTCTTTCTAATCGATTTCAAGGAGATTTTAGCAATAGGTGACCTATGAAGATTCTATTGGTCTAGCAATTGGAAGTGCAAGTGTACTAATGATTGTTTTAGAATCATAAAGAAGTCAATTTGTTGATTGAAAAGTCTGAAGGCTAAATATGTAGGTGGCATTAACAATACATTGTGAATATGTATGTAAGTCAAAGTGTAGATGAACTATTTGTAAAACTAATTCAAAATGCTTGTGCCAACATTTCAAGTGGGAATCCTTCGTTTGTGTTAATGATTTCTATTCATTTGTTTATCTTGACGATAACTCATTTAAAGAGTTTTTAGTTTTAATCAATCTTTTTATACTCTATAAAGTCTTTCAAATTCATATATAGCTATGTACAAGTATATAATTACCTTTTTTTGTATTCATAGGTACTAGTATGCTAGATTCAGCGACCGAACCATCTCTTCTCCTAGTGTTACTATGTTGTGAATTTTGCATATGATATGAATAAGTTGTGAGCTGGGCTTGACTAAGTGAACATGTGACATGTGATTGCATTAATTAGCATATTGTATTAGTGAATAATGATATGATACATGTGTGTTGGTTGATTGCACGTTGAAAGTGATGTGGGTCAATATTCACTCAATTGAATGAGATATTATAAGAGTTATATATTTGTGTATGTCTAGTCCTCCAAAAGCTTTTGGCTTATCTAACTTGGAAAAACAATTAAGAAATATTTTTTGGCGTGAGCATATTATAGTTTTGTTTTATCTTTTCATTCTTTTTCCTTGCCATTTCCCTTTTTCCTTGCATGGCAGTGGTTGCTCTATATATAATGAGTTTTAGAAAAATTAATGGATAATTCAATATAAGTTATTATTTCACCGGTAAGATACAATTGTTTCTACATCTTCTTTTACATGATTTAAAACTACTGAAGTATCTTTTTCTGAGGCAGAAACTTTCAACCTCTTGGAAGGAAGATAATCTTTTTTCTTTTTAGGACTTTTTCATCCACCCAACCATTGAAGCAAAGAAATGAAACTTGAAATTTTGTTAATTGTATAATTACCAAGGTTATAATTATTACATCCTTCTTATTTGAATAAGCTATAAATTTAGTCATTTGAATGAGAAGAGATGCAATTTATACGAAATTTGAATGTGTTAAATGTCTTTTAATGAATTTTGTCGATAAAATAAATTTTAAAATAATTTAAAAGAAAATTCTCATCTCCAATGGTAATTTTTTTCAATAGCAAAATTCAATATAGAAATGTCTATCATGTAATTCTTTTGATGACAAAGTAGATAGCATTTAATTTTTACTGTTAAAGTATTTGACATGTCATGGTTCATGGATCAACAACATATCCATCCTTGTTGTTATAAATTTTTAAGGGCAAAAATTCCTAGCCATCGAAAGTACTTTTTGTTGTAGTGTGATTATTCAATCAATGGCAGTTGTATTTTCATACAAAGAAAAAAGGGAGGAAAATAGATTACATTTCCGTCATATATGGGGGAAGCGGAGAGGATTACAACATTGCTTTTCAACAATAATACAATGTTCCATACTTCACATACATTCAAAACTCAATAGATGATGAATTCCTCACCAACATATGTGAGTCTATTCAACGTCTATCAAGCTTCTTACATATCCATCTAAACATAGTTAAGGCATTCATTCTTATTGATGGTCCGTCCCCATCAATGTGAGTCCACTACCACTTTATGGCATCATACAATTACACTTCTAAATATGTAAACATTCATACATAAACAAATTATAAATCAAAGCCATAATCTAATATCATGACATTCTAGCCTAGATTTTGATAAATTCTATCATGGCAATTCTACCTATAGCTACTTAAGTATAATTCATATCATGGCATTTCTAGCCTAAAGCATAGTATTCATGGCATATTCTAGCCTAATTCAAACAATCATCAATCATAGCATTTAAGGGCAAATAGTAATTCTACCTTTTCTATACTGTTTCCTAGCATTCATCAAAGCAAGTAAGCTTTCCTAGCATGATTCTAATAATGTGCTCTCAAGCATAATTCTAAACATGTTTTCCTAATCATGATTCTAACCATTCACAAAGAAAGTAAATTCCTAAGCATGATTCTAAAAGGGGAAGGATTGTGGACTTACCACGACACGCTTATCCATCTTGCAAAACAAATTGGTTTAGCACGATTCATAATAATCCTAGACATGCTCTTAAGCATAAAATTATACCCTAAACATGCTTATTCTAAGCATAAATAAACCTAAACATACTTAATTATAAGCAAGAAAAATAAAGAAGAAAATGTGAGGGAGAAGAGAAAACTGCTCTCAAGACATACCCTTTTCGGGTTTAGAGCAATATAAATGCTCGTAAAATATTAAACTAGAAAGGACTTCTTTAAATTCTCAGAAGTATGTCCTAGAGGGAGAGAGAGAGGTTTTCTGGATGCCTTGAGAAGTGTGCCCAAGGTGTGCTTATATAGGCTTTCTTGGAGTGAAAAAGTGATAAAAAAAAAACCAATGTGGGATTCGGATGAACAATAATGCATGAATACTACCCCATGAACAATACTATAACTGTTTGGCCCTTCTTATTTTACAATTTTGCAATGCAGTCTCTTCTGACCTTTGTCTATTCAATTGCTTATAACTTTTTGAGTTCAACTCTAATTCATGATTCGTAAATTTTTACAAAAACTAGACATTCGTAGCATTATGAAATAAATTCTGATCACATTATTATCATTGCATTACCATCATTTACTACCATGAATCATACGTTACATAGTAAACACTCCAACATAAATCAAAACACATAATAATTAATTACTTGAGTAGTTTTTACAAGGTACATTCATCACCCTAATCAACATCACAAAATTGAAAAAATATAGTGTGATCATAATTGACAAGAACTAAAACAAATAAACATTTATAACATTTTATTAGCAATTTTCAAATTCGGAAATGAGCTTTCTTGTACAGAAAGAGAACAACAATAAATCAATTTCCCTTTGTGAAATGAGTGAGAAGAAGATTGTTAGAATCAGATTCTACAATTCTTTGACATTTTAACAATTTCCATTTTCAGTGTACCCATTCAAGGAGGACTATCTGTCGTAAAGATAAGAGGCTCACGCACACACTCACAATTAACTTAAAGTAGAACTAAACTAAGAGTTTCAAGCACATACCCAAGCAATGCAATAAAAGAAAACAAAAATAACACAAGGATTTAAACTGGTTCAAACCACAAAAGTGATCCTATATCTAGTTGCTAGTGATGAGCAATCTACCATAGTAAAAAATAAGAGAGTACAAGCAATTTACAAGGCAAACTAATAGAAATTAGCTTAACTTTTAATCCAAGAAACCCCCAATTTCTCTAAACCCTTTCTCTTTAATCTATCTCATTTCTATTATACAATACAAAGGTAAACACGTGCTTTTATATGCCTAAGATGTATTTTTAAAAGCCAATGACTAAATGTCAAGTATGAAAATAAAATAGAATTTCTTAAGATGCGCACCAATGCAAGGTTTTTGTCTTAATTTGCACACTTCTAGACTGGATATTATGCACTTATGCAGAGTACCTTACGCTCCTGCAAAGAATCTTGCGCTCCAATACAACCCCCCTTGTGTCCTAGCGTGAGATCTTTGCCTATAATGTTTGATGCTATGTACTTATGCTCCTACGTAACCCTGATGTTTGCACTATACAAGTTGATCCATTCTTCACAAATCTCTATCTTGGATCAAGCTTGTGTACCACACTATAAACCACTATAGTAAATTTCTAGCTACTTCCATCTTCAAGCTAAAACGGTCCATCCATTACTTGTATCGAAAAAAAAATTGAATTTGATACTTGTAACGCTTCATGATCATATCAATCGGATTCCTTTTAGTATGAATTTTAACTACTGAAACTTTCCCCTCAACAACAACATCTCTGATGAAATGCAGCTTGATGTCTATGTCTTTGGTTCTTTCATGGTACATTTGATTTTTGGTCAAATGTATGGAGCTTTGGTTATCGCAAAACTCACCTACAAGACCTTGCAGCCACAATGTTTCTTTAACAGCCTCTATAGCAACAACATATTCAGCCTCAATTTTTGAAAGAGTTACAAATTGGCTTTCCAACTAGTAGTGTAATCAAACAACATGAATAAATAACTAGTTAATGACCTCCTTTTGTCAAGATCACTGGCAACTTCTGCATCCACATAAGCCACCAACTTCTCATCAATGTTCTTGCTACTCTTATACATTAGATTATAGCTTGAAGTACCTTTGAGGTACTTAAATATCCACTTGATAATTTCTACTCGGATTTGCCATAAAACAGCTCACCAAACTAGTTGCATATGCTAAGTCAGCTCTTTTTACAAACCATAGAATACATCAAAATTCTGATAGCACTTGCATAATAAATTTTATCCCTCTCCTTTTTCTCTACATCAATAGTAGGAGATTATGAAAATGAAAGTTTAAAGTGAGCTGTCAAAAGAGTTTGAACCTTCTTTGTACCAGCCATGTTGAACTTCTCAAGTATCTTTAGTATGTAATCACATTGAGATAGAAATAACAAGCCTCTATCTTTATCTCTATTGATTTTCATCTGAAAATCTTCTTAGCACAGCATAAATCTTTCATCTCAAATTCCTTACTCAACTAAATTTTCAGTTTTCTAATTTCTTCCATGTTCGTTGATGCAATCAACGTGTCATGAACACATAACAACAAGAATATCTTAACTCTATTGCTAATCCACTTGACATAAATACAACTATCATATTTGCTCTTGGCATACCCATGTTTGATCATAAAATATCCAACTTCAAATATCGTTGCCTCGGTGGCTACTTGAGGCTATGCAAAGATTTCTTCAACAAACACATTTTGCTTCACGTCTTACTTTCACAAAACCTTCAGGTTATGCCATCAAAATCCTCTCCTCCAAATTACTATGAAAAATGCCATTTTGACATTGATTTGGTCCAAATCCACATTAAACTAAGTAACTAGAGTAAGAAGAATTCTAATGGAAGTACGTTTCACAATAGGAGAATAAATTTCATTGAAATCATACCCTCCTTTTAAGTGAATCCCTTTACAACCAACCTAGCCTTATACTTAGGCTTTCCATCCCAATTTTCTGTTTAAATACCCATTTTCAACCTACCACCTTTTGCTTAGTAGTGCTGTTAATCAAAATCAACATACAATTTTTATTCAAAAAATTCATTTCCTTCCTCATTACCTATTGCCAAAGACTTCTATATTTACGAGACATTGCTTCCTTATAGGTTCATTACCATTAATCTCCTCAAACACAGACAATGCAAAAGCTATAAGATCGGCATAACCATGCCTAACAAGTGCAACTCTAGTCCTCATAACACATCCCTTGCTAGTTGATAATTGTTCAAGTGTTTAGACTAATCAAGAACTTCATCAATGTCATCATGCTCAACTACTTCACCTACCTCTTCATTATGAGAATCTTCAGTGCCATAAAGCTCTACCTCAATCTCAACTCCATATGCATCTGTAGCATCTTCACTAGGTTTGGATTAAGTTTTTGAACAACCCCCAAAGTAGAACTCTGACTCTCTAAAAGTGACATTTCTAAATGTGAAACACTTTGAAACATTCGACCCTTGCCACCACAATTTGTACCCTTTCACAATATTTGGATAGCCAATAAAAATGCAATTTCTTGCCTTTGGCTCCAACTTTCTTTGTCTGATGTGTGCATAGGCCGAACAACCAAACACCTTTAAAAGACTTTAGCTCAGTGATGAACCGGTCCACACTTCTTTCAATGTCTTGAAATCAATGGTCGTTGATCGACATCAATTGGTCAAGTGTGCTGCTGTGTTAACTGCTTCTCCCTAAAACTTCTTAGGCATACTAGCACTTAAAAACCTGTATCTAGGCCTTTTAAGAAGCATTTTATTCATCCTTTTAGCCAAGCCATTTTGTTACGGTGTCTTGGATATCGTCTTCTGCCTCACAACTCTTTCATTGTTACAAAACCGATTGAACTTTTCATTTAAGAACTCCAAAATATTATCGGTTCTAAGCTTTTGAACCTTTTTACCCGTTTAAACCTCAATGGAAAATTTTTTAAGATCAAAAGAGTATTGGCAAGTAGTCTCTGAAGGCATAACAGAACCAACAGCTGGCACAACATCGGTAAATGTAGAGAAAGAGATTGAAGGCCAACGGTTGAAAGATTTAAAAAGCAAAAAATTATTTGTTTGAGGCCATTGATCGTGCGTCTTGGAAACTATTCTTTGCAAGGATACCTCTAAGCAGATATGGGATTCAATGAAGAAAAAGTATCAAGGTTCAATAAAAGCAAAGAGGCAGCAGCTTTAGGCACTTCGTACGGAGTTTGAGTTACTTCGTATAAAATCAGGAGAGTCAGTTTCAGATTATTTCTCACGGACAATGGCTATAGTTAACAAGATGCGGGTGCATGGTGATAAAATGATAGATGTCACAATTATAGAAAAAAATTCTTCGATTAGTGACTCCGAAATTTAATTATGTTAATTGTTCCATAGAAGAATCGAAGGACTTGGATGACCTCTCAATTGATGAACTATAAGGATTTTTATTAGTTCATGAGTAGAAAATCAGTCAGCAAGACAAAGAGGAGCATGCTCTGAAGGCTTCAATTGAGAACAACTCCACGACATGGAATCGATCAACAGATCGAGGTAGAGGAAGAGGACATAGAGGTCGAGGCATTAGAGATGGAGGTAGAGGAAGTGACGGATGAGGCAATAGAGATGGAGGTCAAGCAAACAATTATCGTGGAAATCAGCAAGATAACGAACAACACGATAATCAATTTTCTAGAAGCGAAAGAGGACAAGGAGGTCATCACTCAACTGACAAGTCAAAAGTAGAGTGCTACGGGTGTCATAGGTATGTCCATTATAAGTCAGAATGTCGAACTAATCTGAATAAACGACATGGGGAAAGATCTAATTTTACAGAGAAGCAAGAAGAAGTACTCACTACAAGAAAATAGGCTTTTTACGGCGGGCCGAAACCGCGGTAAAAATCCTTCTACGGCAGGCATACGGCGGTTTTAGCCCGCCGTAAAAACGTATTTTACTTTTTACCGCGATTTTGGTCCGCCGTAAAAAGTTTTTACCGCGGTTATAAGGACAGCCGTAGAAATCCGTGGTCTTGCGTAAAACTTTTTACCGCAGGCTGCTGGCCTGCCGTAAAAAACTGGCATATTATTTACCGCGGGCTCAGGGCCTGTCGTAAAAAGCTGGCATATTATTTACCGCGGGCTTAGCCCGCCGTAAAAAGTGACGTAAAATTATTTACCCCGGGGTAGTGGCCCGCCGTAAAAAGTCTACTGCATGAAAAAGTTATCATCCAGTTGTTGTGGGGCAAAATTGAGAACTCATATCAAATTCAATAAGTCAAAAGTGCCCAGGGACAACAAATAGTAATTATTTATATACTTATCTATTTCTTCTGAGATGCAAAACAAAGAGTTGAAACTTAATTGAGGAGATTAATAGTAGCATAATCCGACATCCAGAGTCGAGAGTAGTCAAAACACACATCAAATACAATACTGTCTTAGAACAATTCAGGTTCCTATAGAGATATAAAAGCTCCACCATAACAAATTCACTTAATATCTTGACAAGGTTTTACAACAATCATCATAATCATAGACTTTGTGGCAAACACAGGATATAAGACATGAACTTTCTTCATGCAAAGAAAGCAGAGGTGAGGTAAAAAGATAAGATCTCAACTATAAACTACTATACTGTCATGACAGCTGGTCGCGATTTCCATCAATAACTATCCTCCTTCCCACTTCTGCAGACTTTTCCGTGCTGAATTTTGCAGCCAAATAGGAAGGCAGACATCTTGTTGAGGCACTCTGCTAAATTATGTTCTTCGATTTCTTCAATGCTCTTAGAGCTGTAGACCAAGTTAAAATATACAGTTAAAAAAAACAAAGGCCCGTTCATTAATCTCAATCTAAGCTCGCATGCCAATATGAACAAGAAAAAGTTTGATTCAAGAGGGAAATTCTAGGTAGAAGTCATAACACATAAAACTTTAAGATGCTACCGTTGCTAGATAGGTTTGAACCAGAGATGTTGGCTTGATTGTGAATCAACAACTTACTTGAGTTTGACTCCGTCCAGTTCTCGACTTGAGAATTCAAATTCAGAATTGGAGCTCCGTTGATCAAGCTTGTACTTCTGCCATTACTTCTGTTTGCAGAGGCAAGTGCAACTGCATTCTGTATCACCAACAATGGAGCCATTAGAGGAGGCTTCATTACTAGGTTGAGCCTTCATATTATCTTTTTCACAAAATAAAGCAATAAGAAAAGCAGGCTGCAAAAAATTAATTAGTTAGTTAAAAAAATTAAAAATCACCAATTAGAAAGCAATTCCCAGAAGCTAAAATATCATCATTGAGATGGAAGTTGTCACTAAGAAGTGCTAGCACTTGAGCCAACCAGGAATTTCAAAGTTTTGCTAAAATTTTAGGCTTTCCATAAGTTACAATTCTAAAAATAAAGAACTCAAGAACTCCTAAAATGTTCCAAATTATGAAATACATCTCTTAAAGATAGCAAATAAATAAACGAAGAAGTTTCGTGTACATGAGCAATTATGAAGGGACAAAAATTTGAAGTTAGCTCAAATTGAGAGGAAGGGACAATGTATGGTCCCAACCTGAGAAAATATTATGCTATCAACTAAAATATGACATGATACTGTGATCAATCAACCACAAATATTGAAAATAAAAGCATAAAGGAGTAGGTGATTCGAAGTTGCTGCATCCTAAGCATCAATTATATCTAGCTTACAGAACCAGAACAAAGAGGTTTCCTTCTATCTCATCTAACTAGCATACCAAATAGTATCCACTTAGCACCCGAACATATCGCTTCAACGCAGGCCAACTAGTGAAGAACCCTATACAATAAGCATTTGGCCCATCTGCATAGCTGCCAACAATCATTGGACAAACAAATTTAAAATAAATTAATTTTGTAAATGTTTGCTTCATCATAAAAAAGGAAAGGAAAAGATGGGACTAGCTATCCTTACGGGAAATAATCATCAGTTTTTAGAGGCCATGATCCCTTTTTTGCATTTTTTGCATTATCGTAAATAGATGGTGTAGAATATAATGCATTTACTCGGCCATCCTGTGAAGATTAAACACATATAGGAAGTATATATTCAAAAAATTCTGAAATAAGTAATATATAGTAGACTACTGAAAAAGGAAGGAAGCTATCTGTTTTCTTTCACATAATCTATTTTCTGTATATTAACAAAGCTGATTGGGAACTGAACTAACTAAATCTCCTTCAGGTAATTATAAAGTTTTGGATCTGTCATGAACTAAAGAAAGAGGTAATTGACGTGTTGTGAACCGATATGCCATATAAAGCACCATAAGATAACATCTATAAAGCTGAGACACCACATAGCTTCCTGATTCAAAAATGAATTTCAGGGCAGATCATGGAATGTTGCAAACTTAGTTAATTATTTATTAATAACTCTGGGGAGGAACTCAAATCACAGACAAAAAGAGAAAAGAGTCTCACTGTAATCATGGTTTAGCCACAGCAAAGTACATAAATTGAAGTTTGAAACACCATTCATAAGCATCATTAGTGTTCTTTTTCTTTAAAATAATAATAATAAGAAGAAGAAGAAGTAAGAAAAAAAAAAAAGAATGGTTGCTTGATGCAACTTTGAAAAGCTAGCTAATAGATTAACTTCTAATAAACTCTTACCTTGTTGACATAGTGAATGAATTTGTCCATTTGCTTGAACCAATTCTCAGCGTATTGGTACTTGAAATCATCACCCATTGTCCACATAATATGGTTACCCCTTGTCACATTTGCCTATCCATCACATAGGAACAAGTTATCAGAGTTACATTTTTATTTATTTATGTTCAACTTGCAGAAGAAGATAAACAGTGTATTTTCAAAAGCCATGAAAAAAATTGTAGGTCAAAAAAAGAAAGAATATAATATTAGACTCGAGAAAAAGAAGAAGAATTTACTTGTGTTAAAGCAGCATTAATAAAATCACTAACACGCTGCTCAACATTGCAATCAAATATAAGGGGATTGTCCTGCAGCCATTACAGGTAATAGATGAGGAGATATATCCAGAAACAATATCATCAACATTTAAACAGTCTTATAGAACACTAGACCTGAACAGGCACATAATCCTCATCCGCTTCAAAATGGAAACCATTTGGGGGACTATAATGAATAGGAAAGGTGTTGGTAAAAATCTGCGAAGAACAAAGTGAGTAGACAGTGAACAAAATATAAGTCCTCAGAAAGAAACTAATAACAAAGCAAAGTGAAGTTTCAAACTTGAGATGAGGAACCAAAAGTCTTGGACCCACGCCATATAACTTCAAGAGATTTATCTCCCTTGCGCTTTGCTCTGTCCTGATAATCAATTCTGGCAAAATATAGATAATCGAACCGCAGCTGGATGGCAAAAAATTTTAATCAATCAAAACAACTCCCATTTGGCAAAACCAAACAATGAACAAAATGTGCAAATTTCAAGTTATGCAGGAAACTTTATCATCAAATTTGAAAACAGAAAGCATTTCACTTTTCCTATATTGACATGCCGGAGCATGCTTACGACAATCATATATATGTTGGAAACAATTGCATTCTGAACAAAATAGTGAACCAAGGAATAAAAGTTCAACTAATTTAAGAATTACGAGAGAAAATATAAACCACAAAACAATCCAGCATCATAATCAATCAGAATAGCAAAGATCAAATAAAGAACATGAGAGCAAGAAATGTCAAACCTCAAAAGGAAGTAGAGATCAAGTTAAGTTGTCACCATAGTGAAAACCATATCTTTCTAAGAAATTACGGAAGCCATGGGTTAATCTAAACTTTGATTTTGATGGAAGTTTCAATTGCAAGTAAGAAGCACCATCTGTTGTTTTAACCTCTACAATTGAAACTAGCGAAGCTTCCTGCAGGGGAAAGAGGATAAATAAATAAACCATGTAATTGAAAATACAAAGAAATACTATGATACTTGCTGTCAAATTTAAATCCTATACCATTTTCAGTTCAGTTTTCAGATTGAACTTGCAAACTAAACAAATTCCTCAATCCAAAAACCAAACCAAACCAGACTAAATTGTTTGGTCTAGTTTGGTCCAGTCAAGTCAACTTTTCTTTTGCCCAGCCATTCCTCTACTCTCGATTAATTGTTCAAATAGCTCATCGGAAATTTATATATTTATTTAGAAAACAATCCGCAAATAGACTAACAAACAAAAAGTCGAAAACATTCATACCCTACAACATGGAGATAACAATCTTTGGGCATTGTCCTTAATCTGAAACTGAAAGGTATAGAAAGCATTAATGTCAGGCATATGAAATTGAAGCATCCAGTAGTATGCTAACCCAAAACTCTAGTGATTTACAAAATAAACAACAAATAGAAACTCCGAGAGTCATCTTAACAGAGATAGGTATACCTTGTTGGTCTTCAATTTTAAGCATTTCAAGCACAATAAGCTTAACATTCGCTTCAATTCACTGATATGACTAGGATGATATATCGGTATTGGTAGTTCAATATATCAAAAATGACCTAAAACAAAGGAAAAAGATGTGCAAAGCTTCAAAAGGTAACTTTTAAAACTATGTATAATGATGCAAATTTTTGCATCATTTTTATAGCGAAAAAGATTTCAAAGATAATAACTTACACACCTTCATATTTACCAACTTCAGAAGTAGAAGCACCACAAGATTCACATTTACCAAATTCAAGTGGTAAGCCAAGGAAGGAATTTGCTAGCTGACTCGCATGACTGATTGGACAACCACTGAAAATGTCATAACTAGCTAGCAAATGTCTCAAGCCTGAAGCAGTTTCATTACACGGTTTCTTAAATTTCAAGACATGAAAATGTCAAGGAGTCCCACCTTCACGACAGGAGAAAGGAGGTCCGATGGACTGCTGCTGTTAGCCCGGTACAAGTCCAAGAGGGGACTGAGTATCTGTCGCAGCTTTGCCTTCAACAGAAAGGTGAGTCACTGCAACTCGCAGCTCCGATTCGACTTCGAGAGACAGAGAGGCGTGAGAGAGATGACTATCGAGAGTAAAGCTTAGATTCGATTTCGATTAGATACTGCCGCTGCAGAGAGAGATGACCATTGAGACAGAGGTGAAGGTGAGGACATGAGATGAGATAGAGCTGCGCCATCGCAGCTCCCAGCTCCGATTCGACTTCAAAAGACAGAAGCTTCGATTCGGTTAGATGCTACCGCCGCAGAGAGAGAGAGGTGAAGGAGAGGACTAAGGAAGACGTTAGGTGAGTGAGGCAGAACAAAAAAGGGGTTAGGTTAGGGATTTGGAGTTTCAATTTTAGGGCTTTTTTTAGGATTGCATTCCACAATTCAACGAATGAAATTAGGGAGGGAAACAGGGAGGGAAAAAAATTAGGGATTTAGATTGGGAGTGAGACACAGAGAGAGAGAGAGAGAGGAGTGAAGGGGGGAAAATTATATTGAAGGAATTGACTGCGGGCCTTTAAAAATCGCCATATATATATATATAGCCTTTCAACTACGCTCGTGGTAACCCGCCACAGAATTTGATTTTTTTACTACATTTCTTACAACCCGCGGTAAATTGTTGCAGTAAATAACCCTTTTTCTCTTTTGATGGCATGTCATGCTACGGAAGAGACTCACCAAAATATATTGTATTTGGACACAAGCTGTAGTAATCATATGTGTAGTAATAAATCTTTCTTCTTTCATATAAATGAAGATTTTTGTACTAATGTGAGTTTTGGGGATAATTCTAAAGTAAATGTTATGGGAAAAGGAGATGTTCAGATTAGGACTAAAAATGATACTATTGAGGCAATGTCAGATTTTTTTTTTTTTTTTAATTCCTAATCTAAAAAGCAATTTGTTGAGTCTTGGACAGCTGAAAGAGAAGGGATACATGACGACAATTAAGAATGGTGCCTGTGACAATGATTCTACCAAGTGCCTAATTGCTCATGCTAAGATGACATCAAACAGATTATTCTTGTTGCAAATTAAGATTGTCCAAACATGTCTCATAGTTAAGGCGAAAGATCCAACATGGCTATGGCATTTTCGTTATGGCCACTGGAATTTCAATGGTTTGAAGACTCTTTCTCAAAAGAATATGGTAACCGACCTTCCTCAAATTATTCCTCCTAACAAAGTATGTGAAAATTGTGTTGTTAGCAAATAACATAGGGAGCAATTTCCATAAGGCAGATCACGGAGAGCAAAGAAAGTTTTGGAATGGGCTCACTCCGATATTTGTGGCCCGATAAACCCGCTCTCTAACGGAGGTAAAAGATACTTTCTTACCTTCATTGATGATTACAGTAGAAAAACATGGGTTTATTTCTTAAAGGAGAAGTCAAAAGCATTTTTTGCATTCAAAACCTTCAAGGCACATGTTGAAAATGAAGTAGGCAGAACTATTAAAACTCTCTGCACAGACCGTGGTGGGGAGTTTTGTTCTAATAACTTTGAAAGTTTTTGTGGTGAACATGCCATACGAAGACAATTGACAACAGCCTACTTGCCTCAACAAAATGGAATATCAGAGAGGAAGAATCGAACTATCTTGAATATGGTGAGAAGCATGTCAGCAAGTGGCCAGATTTCAAAGAAATTTTGGCCAAAAGCAGTAAATCGGAGTGTCCATGTTTTAAATCGGAGTCCTACATTTGCAGTTTAGAATGTGACACTGGAAGAAGCATAGAGTGAACGAAAGCTAGCTATTGATCACTTCAAAATCTTTGGGTGCATTGCATATGCACACATTCCAGATGAGAAAAGAAAGAAATTGGAACACGAAGGTGAAAAATGCATTTTTTTTGGGGAACTAGTGAACAATCAAAGGCCTAAAACTGTTCAATCCCATTACAAAGAAGATTGTCATAAGCTGAGACGTCATCTTTGATGAGAGAATACTTGGAATTGGATTGAAAACAATGTAAGGCAGCAGCAAACACCTGAGTATTTTAGCGAAGAGGAAGAAGTTAAAACACCAATGCAACTAGCTTCATTGCAATCTGATGTGTTACAATCTGACCAGCAAGTACTGCAGTGACATGAAAAAAATGAAGACCAAACAGTGGAGGAAAGTTCTCGATCTCAACGAATCAAAAGGAGGCCAGCATGGATGCAAGATTATGAGGTCAATGGAGTTGTACAATCTGATAACACATGTGCTCATTATGCTTTATTATCAGATTGTGGTCCTGTCACATTTCAAGAAGCTGTCAAAGATTCAAAGTGGCAGAAAGCTGTGAATGAAGAGATTGTCTATAAAAGAAAAATGATAGTTGGAAACTGGTTGATCTTCCAAAAGGGCAGAAATCTATTAGTGTTAAATGGGTTTGTAAAACAAAGTTGAAGAAGGATGGTGGAGTTGATAAGTACAAAGCACGGCATGTTGCAAAAAGGTAAAAGCAAGAACTTGGAATTGATGATAAGGAAGTGTTCGCACCTGTAGCAAGGCTTGACACTATCCGTCTGGTGTTATCCATGGCTGCTCAAAATGCATGGTCAATCCATCAATTAGATGTGAAGTCAACATTTTTTCGTGGAATATTGGAAGAATTTTTTTTCAAAAAAAAAAAAAAGGAATATTGGAAGAAGAAATCTATATTGATCAAACTCATGGATTTGTAAAGCAAGAATGTGAGCATTAGGTATACAGATTAAAGAAGCACTATATGGACTAAAACAAGCTCCAAGAGCCTGGTACAGTCATATAGATGCTTACTATGCTAAGGAAGGTTTTATTAAATGCCCATATGAACAAACTCTTTACACTAGATATGGTAATGGAGAAAAGATATTAATTGTGTGTTCATATGTTGATGACCTTATTTATGCGAGCAATGATTGAATTATGCTTCTAATTTTAAGAAATCTATGATGCATGAATTTGACATGACAGACTTGGGGTTAATCCATTATTTCCTTGTGCATTGAGGTAGTACAATCATCTATTGGTGTCTTCATTTCTGAAAAAAAAAAAAAATGCTCTGAAAATTTTAGATAGATTTATGACGAAGGATTTTAATTCAGTCACCACTCCAAGTGAAGTCCGTCTTAAGCTCTCAAATGGTGAAGACAGAAAAAGAGTGGACACTACTCTATTCAAGCAGATTGTTGAAAGTCTTATGTATCTAACATCTAAAAGACTAGACATCATGTATTCAGTTAATTTAATCAGTAGATACATGGAGAATCCAACTGAAGTTCATCTTCTGGCTGCAAAGAAAATTTTTCGTTATTTGAAAGGTACTGTAGACTTTGGCATTCTATACAAAAGAGGTACAAAGTCAAGTTTAATTGGGTTCTCGGGTACTGACTATGCTGGAGATCTTGACGATAGAAAAAGCACTTCTGGAGCAGTGTTTATGTTGAATTCTGGTGCTGTTACCTGGTCATCCAAAAACCAACAAGTCGTGACTCTATCAACTACTGAAGCTGAGTTTATAGCTGCAGCATCAAGTTCATGCTAAGCTATATGGCTGAGAAGGTTACTTGAATTCTTACACAACCAGCAGCAAGGCCCAACTATGATTCATCGTGACAACATATCTGCAATAAAGCTCTCAAAAAATCCAGTTTTATGTGGGAGAAGCAAACATATTGATGTACGGTATCACTTCTGACGTGATTTATGTAAGGATGGTGTTATAGATTTGGTGTACTGTAAAAGTGAAGAACAAATTGCAGATATATTGACAAAACCCCTCAAGGCTACTGTTTTTGTGAAGCTTCGAATCATGCTTGGACTTTGTTCTTCACAGGAGGCTGAAGTTGCTACAGAGAAGGCATTGCATATTAATCTCTAAACTGATATTAGATATCAGTTTAATCTACAGATATCAGTTTAAAGGTGGGTGTTCAATCATCAATAAGTCATCAGGTCATGATAATGTCGTGCAATTGGTCATTTGACCAGGTCTTCAATAATATTAGTTATTTCTATTGAGTCGTGTGTTAGTGATTATGTTAAGTGTCCTAGTCAAAAGCATGTTCTGTTTAGTGATTAGCCTGTGTCCTAGTCTATAGGAGATTTTGTTTTACACGTTAGGTAGTGGCTGATTTTATGCTATTATCTGTTTGTGTAATTGCCTATAAAGGGCTATTAACAAAGTGAATAAACATGAGTCCTGCACTTACAGTTCTATAGACCGATAAAGCTTTATTGATCTAATACAGAAATCATTTATCCTATCAATAAGTTCGTTACGAAATAAACCATTTCCTAAAAAATAAGGATCTTAAAATATATATATGTGTGTGTGTGTGTTTTAAAAAAAATCCATAACAACTTCATGATCAGCAAATCCCCATTACTATCCCAAAAACCATCTAGAATTCCAGAAAAAAAAAAAAGAAAAAAAGAAAAAATAAATAAGACAAATGAAATGAAAGCTCATTAGCATTGTTAGATAAGAGTAGATTAATATCATCGAGTACGTAGTATTATGCATTCCATAATTACAAATTCCAAGACCGTTCAAATCAAATCATCATTACATAAAGTACGTAGTATCATAATTATACAATCAACACCATAGTTTAACACTACAAAACTGAAAACAAGATCATCATGGCAACGAACAAAAACCACAACAAAGAAACATTATCACATTTATTTGCAAGTTTATAGTTCCGGAACTTGAGCCTTGTTGCCGAGGAAGAGAACAATAATAAACTAATTTCCCTTTTTGAAATGAGTGGGAAGAATACTTACACGACCTCGTCGTACCATTCCTTGACGTTTAAACCATTCCCATATTGGTCGTAGCCAGCCGCGGAATAATCCCCGATATAGTAATATCAGTGCGCAAAGGACTAGGAGGAAGAAACTCAAGCCAAGGGCACAAGTGGTAATGGCAAGCCACAAAGAAGATGCTAAAACTGAATATATGCCTGTAACAAATGCAATTACCACTGTTCCCATTGCAAGTATGGTCAACCACAAGGCAAGACTTAACAAACTTTCTTGTCTTTGAAATTTCTCAAATGACATGATAAAGTGTACAAAGACAGCAGAAAGGGAGAGTGTCATGGCTATCGTATCTGTTATGATAAATGTTCGAAAAGCTAAATTTCTATGTAGGACTGCAGTTCCTTCGTCCGAACTTCCGGAACTTTTTTCGTTGGTATAGCCACCAGGAATAGTGAAAGCTGCTGTAAAGGTTACTGTTGCTATGAGTGTAGCCACTAACAAATGTGATGATTTTGTTTCTTTGAGACCATCATAATATTTCCTTCTTCTTTCACCTCGAATTTTAAAACAATCATCATCTTTTCTATCAGGATCACGAATAACACAATTTGCATATTGTCCGTTGCCAACATCTTCAAACAATTTATGAATATCTTCCTATGATACAATGTTTATTATTTGTTAAAATAGATAGGTGAATGAGAAAAGGTAAGGAATATCAAAGAATTTATTAAGATATTTCGTTACATTTATGTAAATCACATGAATATGGGAACAAAATTACTTGTTTCTGGTACATCAGAATTCGGGGAACAAATATAATTTTTAATAAACATAATGAATTAACTAAGATGAAGAATATATAGCATTTATAAAATAGAATAACATATATGAATTTTTAGTTCAAATATTAAAAACTTTTAAAAAGATGAATTTAAAACGAGAATTTGATTTTGAATTTGTTTCTTTTTTAAAAAAAGAAAAATCCCAGTAAGGGAAGATAATAGCAAAAGCATTTTATTTGTTTTGTTTGTGTATATATCAAGAAATCCATTAATCATGCATATTAACTTTTTTGGGATATTATTTCGACATGCAAAATGTGTTCATCAATCACTTCACAAAGTAGATTATATATGCTATTTAAATTTGAGATAATCTTAGTGTATGTACAAATGTGATAAGTATTATATGAATCAACGAATTAGTTACATCTATGATATAATATAACATAATACTAAGTCAAAGTAGCTCTATTACCTCGAGCTTGTGAGAGCCGTGCTTTAACATGTACTCCACGCCAATCTTTTCTTTGTTAACAGCTTTACGATCCCCAATATAAAAGAACGTATCTCGATAGGCAGCAGCACGGATATGGAGAGGAGTATTCTCATTGTTATCCTTCTTATTGATAAGACTTCCAACTAATGGATTTTTTAGGAGATCATCTAATTCTTTTTTATTTAAACTAAGCATTGCAAAGTGAAGAACATTCCAACCTCTTTTATCCACAATATCACAGCACTCTACACATTCAGAAATAATTTTTTCAATTATGTCCTTATGTCCTTGACTGGCTGCCATATGTAAAGCCGTCATCTCACGATCATTGTCAGCAATGTATGCAGCAGATTTATCAAACACTAATAGTAGAGATACCTTATCAGAGTAACCATGATATGCTGCATAATGCAGTGGAGTCCACCCATATGCATCTTGTGCTTTTGTCAAACTCTCTTTACTTTGAAGTATTTTTCTCATTATCTCTAAAGAAGTATCAACTGAAAGAAAATATTAACAATAATAATAATAAATGGTTATTGGATAAATTAATAGGACACATTTGCATTATGGCTCTACTTTTAATCTAAATGTACTTCTTTCTTCTATTAAAAAGTAGAGTGATGTTAAATAAACCCGTTAATTTAATAAAGCCCGCCCATCGTCAAATCCAGAAATGGATAAGCCACCTCTTGTATCAATTTAAATTATGTTTATTTAATTATAACAAATAAAAAAATCTTCTATATGAAATTTATTAGTTGTCAATATCAAATGTAAGATAATTAACTTATGAGAAGACAGAATAAGGGCATATAAATCTCTTATTCACTCTTACATATGTCATATATTAATAATTCTGATTATGCTAACTGTAAAGTCACGATTGATATTATGAAAGATGTTGCAATTATAATGATATTAGATATTTGTTTGGGGCTGTTTGGGATTTTTTGTAACATTTACCCCTGTTAACGTGATTGTTTTTAGGGATATTTTTATGCGCTTCGCTCAATTTCAGATTTCAAACCTTCATATAATATATGACAACATGGACATATACTTACTAAATATGTAATATTGATTAAACTTATCATCAGTAAAATATATTACAATAATAAACATATACTTCTTTAAAAAAAATTCATAAAGAGGTAGTTTAAAGGTATAATTTCTATTTAATATTATTTCCTTCTATGTCATTATAACAAGTAAAATCAAAATCAAATCAATTAAGAACAAAGGGAAATTTAAAATAATAATAATAATAATAATAATAATAATAATAATAATAATAATAATAATAATAAAAGACTTACTCATACTAAAAAGACAAAGCACTAAAAAAATCACAAGTTTTTTTTTTTTTAACTCCAACCCAAATTTTCTTCCAAAATTCTCCTCCTCTTTCATCTTTCCTTTAAATACATAAAATTTTACTCAACAAAATGGTTTGGCTTCTTTAACAATTTTCTAAAAGGAAAACCAATAAATTCAAAGGTAAAATCACTATTATATATACTATACCATTTGATTAATAAAATTATATTATACTTTTGTGATGTATTGATTGTTGCTCATTTTCAAATTAAATATGAGATAAATTTAACCTTATAATATGCATGTATTATTTTGATTAAAATTAATAAAAATTCTGTTATGTAGATAATATAAATGATTTTTCAATCTTGTAATGCACTCTATTTGCTCTACACTATAAAAATATTGGAGAATATTCTCGTTTCATGAGGATAAGAGCTAAAATAATTACCTGGAACATTAGCGGTCATGATCGGCTGGTTAGTAGCGGACATTCCGTTGGAGTATTGCTCGGCTGCGTGCAAAATCGTAATGCGAGTGTTCAGAGACAAATATTCTTATTTCAGAGATAATGGGCTTAATAGTATGATAAATTAATATAATGGTTCGTATCACTATCCTCCCTTATAATTTCTTCATGTACAGAGATTATATTGCGTGATCTTAAATTTTGTATTTTTTGTATCATCCAAATTTACTTTTATCATCCAAATAGATCTAGATGATACGAAAATACAAATATTGAGAACCATGCTAGTGTATTTTCCAAATATATTTTCTACCTCTATTATACCAATCTATAAGAGAGGTTAGTGATATTAGCACATTAAATAATGTTAGATAATATTAATACGTCACAAAAATTGGTTATATAAGTCTTTTAGATGCAAATATTTTTGACAATATATAATCTCATTTAACCCGGGCCATCTTTAAATCCAGATATTGGTAAACTTCCTCTTATATCAATTTAAATTATTTTTATTTAATTATAACAGATAAAAAAATCTTATCTATGAAATTTATTAATTGTCAAATCAAATGTAAGATAATTAGCTTATGAGAAAACAAAACAAGTGATATAAATCATTTATTCACTCTTACGTTAATTCTAACTACACTAATTGGTCACAATTAATATTATAAAAAAAAATTTGTGATTGTGTATGATAGTAGACATTTGTTGGACTGTTTGGGGTTATTTAATATTTGCCTTGTTTATACGATAGTTTTTAGGGTTATTCTCATGTGCTTTGCTGAATTTTAAATTTCAATCTTTCGTATAATATATTACAACGATAGACGTTTACTTTTTTTTTTTTTTGTAACCGAGGTGTCCGGGCCAGCTTACGCGCACCACGACTAATCCTCGGAGGAGACTAGCGCAACCACAACCCACTATCACGGTCTCCTACTTAAATCATGGAGGAGGCCATTGTGGAGACTCGAACCCAGGACTTCACCATTGGTGCTGTACCAACTCCATCCTGACCCGCTTCACCACTTGAACCAACCCATTGTGGGTGATAGACGTTTACTTATTAAATCTGTAATATTGATCAAACTTATCAACAGTAACATATATTTCAACAAGACTTACTATTTAAAAAAATTCATAAACTGATAGTTTAAAGGTACAATTTTTCTTTAATATTATTTTATTTTATGTTATCGTAACAAGTCAAATCAAAATCAAATCAATTAAGGACAAAGGGAAATTTTAAAAAAATTAATAAAAAGACTTATTCATAATGCAGGACAAAATTCTTAAAAAATAAAGTTTTTTTTTCCTTATCCCAAATTCACTTCCTTTCTCTTCTTTCTCTTAAAAACTTGAAATTTTACTCCGCATAGAGGTTTGGCTTGTTTAATAATTTTCTAAAAGGTAAACTAAAAAATTCAAAGTTAAAAATCACTATCATATATACTATAACTTTGATTAATAAAATTATTTTATACTTTGTGATGTGTTGATTGTTGATCATTTCAAATTAATTTTGTGATAAATTTAACCTTATAATATGCATGTATTCTTTTGATTAATATTAACAAAAATTGTGTTATTTTGCTTTACACGATAAAAATATTATAGAATACTCTCATTTCAAGAGGATAAGAGCTGAAATAATTACCTGGAATATTAGAGGTCATGATCGGCTGATTAGAAGTCGACATTCCGTAGGGGTATTGCTCTGCTGCATTCAAAATCGTAATGCGAGTGTTCAGACACAAATATTCTTATCTCAAGGTATATGATGAGCTTTTGCTGATCCTAATGATATAATAATGTTGGATAATATTCTCATTTAAAAAAAAATTAACAATAATTAATTACCTGGAATGTAAGGGTACATGGTTCCATTGGGCCCTTCACGGGCACATCAAAGCAATTCAAGTGGTTACTTAAGCCTTATGGATAAAAATATTTTTGATAATATATAATCTCATTCAAATAGTTAAAACTTTGTTAATTACCTGGAGTATTAGAGTTCATGACCGCGGCATGCAAAGCTGTCATTTTATTGGGGCCTTGATGCGCTGCTGGACGGCTGGAAGATAATATTTCGAACACCACATCACAATATCCTCTGGCGGCTGCAAGATAAAGTGGAGTTTCGTGTGCTTGATTAGGAGAAAATGGATAGTCTGGGTCATCGGCTTTGATTAAAATTCGGGCCACCTCGATTCTTCCATGTCGGACTGCCTCATGCAATGCTGTGTTTCCTTCCTTATTTTCCATCTTCAGCATTTCCCAGTCATCTCTTTGCTCGCTCTCTTGCTCTTGAGGTTTACTGAATTTAAGAAGCAATTCTACTACATCAGAATGTCCACATTTGCTCGCTACATGAAGTGGTGTCTCATTTTTGTCATTAACTTTTCGCAGTAATGATGGACATAACTCAAGTATTTTGGTCACGAACTCGATTGAGGGCTTCTTTGAAGATTTGATGTGCACATGCAAGATTGTATCTTTTGATGGCTGCTTCTCTAAAATCAAAGTCAAGTATCATATTTGTTATTAGTACTTTAATATCTAACAATTGTTCTATGAAATTTTCTGATTAAAACTGAAATTATTGAATTCAAAAGAAACGAAGAGTTTATATATCTTAATCCCTATTATTTGCGGTTTTTTCTTATTAGAATATCAGGTAATTTACGATTTGCTTCTAGATTAGAATTAAAACAAATTGGAATATGTATCAAACTAGGAAATTAAGTTTGATTGTAATTTGTTTTAATAGGATAATCTTGAATACTGATAATTTGATAAGGAAACTGAAATAGAAAGAGTTTTGATTATACTCTAGTCTAGGAATCATTGTTAGACTAGGAAAGAAACTCAATGGTTTATATATAACTCTTGTTTATATGAGTGAAAAAATACTACGAAATACTACAAAAGTAGTGGAAGAGAGAAGACGGAAGAAAACATTTTAGTCTCCTTGGAAGACTACAAGGACTAGCAACATGGAGAGAATGATCTTGGAAATTTGTGACTTGGAATCATTAATCATGAGAGAGATTTTGTGCCCTTGGAAGTTCTTCTCGATTAGTTTTCATTTGGGGCACATATCATAGATTGGTGATTATCTTAGGGTATGTGTATATGAAGACTGTATGGCTTGAAATCCTTGTAATTGTTGCTCATATTTTTATAATTCTTTTTTATTATTGATTGAAATAAAGTTGTTGCTAAGATCTATAAATTGGACATGGGCTTAATTGTCTGAATAATTATAAATCTAGTGTCGTTTGTCTTAGCTATTTTCTTATTTGATTTTCTTGCTTATTTCATCATAATTTTGTTAAAGTTTCGAATAAAATGCTTTCACGAGTAGTGCCTTAATTCACAACAACTGGTATCGAAGCTTTTGGTTATTGAATTTGATATGATTGCAATGAAGTTTGAGATGGAACGATTTAATGGCAAGGATAGCTTTAATATTTGGCATAGAAGGATGAAAGCCATGCTGGTTCAACAGAAGGTGGCTCAAGCCTTGGGTGGTGAGAGTAAATTACCAGCTACAATGACTGAATAGCAGAACAAGAGATGTTAAAGACAACATATAATACCATTGTCTTGCATTGATTGGCAATGTACTAAGACAGGTTCGGAGGAGGCAACTGCAGCTGGGACTTGGTTGAAATTAGAAAGTCTGTACATGACAAAATCTCTAACAAACTGAATATATTTGAAGGAGAAGCTGTTTGGGTTCAAGATGCAAAAGGAAAAAAGCATCGATGAGAATATTGATGATTTCAATAGAGTAATGATTGATCTGAAAACATTAAGGAAAGGATTGATGAGGAAAATCAAGTTGTTATCTTGTTGAATTATTTACCAATGACGTACAGTCAATTACGAGATAGCTTTCAGTCTGGTCATCATTCTTTCACCATGGGAGAATTGGAACCTGTAATTGGGTCCAAGAAGATGGAGTTAAAGGTTGAAGGAAAGATATTAAGTACTAAAAAAAACAATAAAGCACTAATTGTCAAGGGTAACAAGGGTTCAATCATCATCAATGAAGCTTGACAAATCAAAGTTCAGATGTTATCATTGCAAGAACTTTTGACATTTTCGAAAGGATTGTTTGGAAATATTGAAGCATCAAGAAGACAAGAAGTCTGAGCATGGAGATGTGACTTTTGGAGAATACGAAACACAATGAGGTTTTGGTACATTCGTTACTTGAAGACTAAAAGGAATGGATTCTATTTCGGATGTTCATTTCACATGTGTCCACATATAGGATGGCTTAAATCCTTTGAAGACAAGATGGAGGGAACTGTTCTCCTTAGTAACAATAAGGCTTGCAAGATAGCTAGGATTGGCTTAATCAAAGTCAAGATGTCTGATGGCTCTGATTGTATTCTTAATAACGCGAGGTATGTCCTTGAGTTGAGAAGGAATTTGATATCTCTTGGTGTGCTTTATGATCTATGATATGTAGTCAAAATAGAGAATGGCTACATAGAAATTATTAATGGTGTTATGGCTGTTGTGACAGGAGCACTGGAAAATGTTTTGTATTATCAAATTGAAAATAAGAAAGCATCTGATGCCGGTAATAGGAGAAAGTGATTTGAGCTTAAAGTGGAGTCCTTTGCCAATAAATCAGATCATGATCCAAAAACTAATGGAATAGATGAGCACAACAAAAAGATTGTATGGAAAAGGTGCTAAAATGGTTTGGTAGGATAGTTAGCAAGTTCAAACATTACTTGGACTTGATCCAAATCAAATGCACTTAATGCCCCGAAGGACTGATAGAGAGCAGTAGCTAGAACGGAGAAGGAAGGAAGAAAAGTTCAAAATCAAATCTGAAGCAGTTGCGCTCTAACGCAAGTTTAACAGAAAGGTTGTGTTCCTAAGCAGTCCAGGTTGCGTGGCTACGTAACAACAAGGAACAGAGACACTTCAAGGAGAAAGTTTAGAGCAACATCGCGAACTAGGAATCCCTATTCAACATAGAATCAACATGGTTGAATACAAAATCAAAGTAGAGATTGTCATTTGTGGTTTTGTATCAAAATAGGAAGTTAAGTTTTGATTGTAGTTGGTTTTAATAAGATAATCTTAGACACTGGTATTTGATAAGAAAACTGAAATAAGAAGAGTTTTAATTATACTTATAGTCTAAGAATCATTGTTAGACTAGGAAAGAAACTCAAAAGCCTATATATATGCTTGTTCATATGAGTGAAAATAGACTACAAAATACTACAAAAGTGGTGGAAGAAAGAAACGAAAGAAAATTTTTTAGATGCCTTGAAAGACTACAAGGACTGGTAATATGAAAGGAGTAATATTGGAAATTTGCGATTGGGAATCGTTAATCGTGAAAGAGATTTGGTGCCCTTGGAGGTTCTTCTCGATTAGTTTTCATTGAGAGCATATATCATAGATTAGTGATTATCTTAGGGTATATGCATGTGAAGACTATAATGTTTGAAATCCTTGTAATTGTCACTCATATTCTTGCAATTCTTTTGTATTATTGATTGGAATAAAGCTACTATTGAGATCTCTAAAATGAACGTATGCTTAATTGACCGAACTACTATAAATCTGATGTCGCTTGTCTTGTCCATTTTCTTTTTTGTTTTTTCATCATAATTTTGTTAAGATCTCGGATAGAGCACTCCCATGAGTAGTGTCCAAATTCACAACAATCCCAAAATCAAAATCTTTTCTCTTTCACCTAATATTGTGTTTGGTTCAAATATGACAGAACCAACCACTATTTTCCTTTTATCTCATAATATGTTCCTCCAATTGTTATTTTATTTAATCTATGTGCGAAACTAAAAATAACAAACACAACTAAACAAACACAAGAAATCAAAGGAAAAAACGATATTTCTCTCACCAATAGAAAATTATGAAACATATAAGCTTATATATTAGACAAAGACTAACTCCACTCAAACAATGAAACTTAATAATATTAAACTAAATCAAATAATTAAGCCTAATCCAAATTAACTAAACGAGACTTCTAAGCTTGGTTTAATTCCTACTTTATCCCCCTTAAACCAAGCTTTAATCATAACTTGAACTTCCTCTTGGAGATTTGCTTTTGATCTCTTAATGATGAACGGTTGCAAACTATTCCTTTCTTGTCTTCACAATCATCTTCAACTACCGGTTGAGTAATGTAAATGGGATTTTTTTAAAGCCTTTGCTAAATGACTGAAATGCTCTCTATATCAAACTCAATACCTTTAAAGGCTAGGAAATATTAAGTCAATACCTTCAAAACAATTTCATCAAAAAGTAAGGAAGCCAACTAACTAAAGTCTCCTTACTAAACAAAGCTCCAAGTTAGTCACCAACTAATTGACTGAATTAGTTGCCACTTAACTAATTGGGTCAACACCGGATTGATGACACCTAACTGAATCAATTAGCAATCTAGAGGAACAAGTTGAGTCAACTCACTATCTGGTAGCCTCTCCTTACCTCAAAATTAGGGTTTGAAATCACTTGGTAATCATCTTGAATGCCACATATTCCTTTGAGATTGCAACACATTATGGATAGCCAAGATCCATCACATATGCCTATATAAACACATTTATGCCTCCAAGGCAAAGGATCCTCGTCCCTCTATCCTTATCTATCTCCATCTCCCTCATGAGGCAACTTTCTCTTCTCCATGAAGATTCCTCTCCAATCCCAAGAAAGGATATTCCTAAGGTTTTGTGCCCTTTTCATCTTCTTTACTTGAGAATATCTTTAAGCCATCAAAGCAACCACTATTGATCGTTTTCCCTCTCTAAATACTCATATTATATATCTATTAATTGTGTTTTCTCCATCAAACATTTAAACCCCAACTGACTTGGGCATCGAAGGATTAATGTTGGTGAAACCAACACTTCCTGACCACCATTGTTATATGTTGCAATTGCAAAGGGAAAGTTTGATACCTACTAGAGTTGGGAGCCTTTTTGGAAGTTTGTTGAAGTTGTTACAAAGATCAACAGTTGTGAGAAAAGAAGAACAACAAATGCTTGTCTCCAAACTGAAGATTGAGATTAGCCACTCACTTTCAGTTTTCAAAAAGGAGATCTCAGCCATTGGTTTTCTAGTTTTGAACCATCCACTATTGACATACCTTGAAGCTATAGAGGCCAACTTAAGAAGAAAGGGGACCACCACCAATAGCCACTTTCAAATAAGAGAACCTTGTTTCCTTCATACCTAGAGTCACCAAAATCTTGTCTGTTGGTCCCTCACCCATCAACTCGATATTTTTCAATTCAGCAGCCACCACTTCACCAAATATCCTTTAGCTCAGATGCTATAACTCCAACTTGAATCTTTCGGTCTCTAGTGTTAATCTACTCTATGTGCTTAGTCTATCAACCCAAAACTCCAAACTACCACTTTTAGTCAAGGATCCAATCTCATTCAATCATGTAATGTTAGTTGTTTTCGGTCACTCATCTCCATTTAGCCTTTTGGTGTAAGAAAAGTTATTATTATTGTGTTCATTGCTATTACAAGTGAAAACAAAATCAAACAATAGGGATACATATGTAAAAATATAAATTTTAGACATTTTAATTTAGATGTTAAAATTAGAAAAACAAACATATCATTTATATTTATATATTTAGATCTATTCAAACTTTAATTTAATTCACACCTATTTGGATTTTAGACAATACAACAATTGCCTCCCTACTATATTAGAAGTCATGACAATTTATAATCTTTTAAAAAAGTGATTTAAGTTTTACTTTTTCAAAAACATACGTATATATCCATAATATAAACTAACTTTAAAATAAAGTTGATTGTAATTTGTAACTGAATTAACAATTAATGGAGCAGTATATAGTAGAGTAATAGTGACACTATCAGATTTGAATTATTATATCTCTCAATATACTAGTTGACTCATTAGTGCGCTCATCTTTCAAACTTAAATTATGAATTAATAATTTCAGATTTTCATCTTAAAAGCACTACAAGGTAGGGTCTCATTTCGATGGTTAATTATCGTTTAATTTGAAATATACTGTTGACGAACGATAAAAGTAATAATATTCCTCATTTGAAGAGGGTAAGGTTATTTAGATTACCTATAATTGCAGGGTCTGCAAGTGCCTTACACAAACGCGATGCACGACTGGGACCTTCTGCCAACACATTCAGCATTTTGTAATCTCCTCTCTCGGCTGCATGATTTGACATTTTAAGGAAGTTATCAGGATTATAAAAAAAACCTATGTCAGCTGCTTCTCTGATTAACATTTCCACCACTTGAATGTTGTCAAATTCCAATGCCAAGTCAAGTGTCGTCTTTCCATCCTTGTTTTTCTTCTTCAACATCTCCATGTAAGTTGTTTCCCCCCTTTCTAGCCCTTCAGATTGATCTCTTTCTCGTGCACATTTAAGAAGAAATTCCACCGCAGAAGATTCACCGCATGCGACGGCAACATGAAGTGGAGTATAACCTTTGTAATCCTTTTGCAGTAATGATGGGCATAACTCTAGTATTTTCTTCAAATACTCGGTTGCTGTAGAGTATTGGATGCTCATATGCAATAATGTGCCGCATAAGTCCCAGTCCCCTACATCAAAGTCAACGCATCATATATGTTATTGATATATTAATGTTTGAAAATCAGAGTAAATTTTCTTTGTAAGTTAAATTAATGGATCAAAATCTTGTCTCTTTAGTAAGATGTGTCTGGTTTGAGTCTGACAAAACAAACGGCATTATTATTTTTTCTCTTATTTTATCTGCTCCAATCGCTATTGTTTATAATATATTTTCAGGAGTGAATGCAAAATTTGTAAGTGTTAGAAACATGCTGACAGCTTGTTAAATCTTAGGCTCAGTGCTCTCGAAAAGCTTAAAAAAGAACCCTTACTTTAAGAATGAATAACCAAAATATACTATATATCTTTAATCAAACATAACATAAAATAACATAAAAGCTTTATTAAACCTCGTTAATATAAATTGATTCAAGAATATTCTAAATCATGAAATTAATTAATTTCTGAAATTTTCTTTTGCAATGCCTCAGTTAGATATTTCAACATCACAGAATACTAAAGTAAATAATTTTATAAATATTATTGTATGATATTTAAAAAAAAATTTAGGAGAAATAAAATTAACATATTGCATAAATTTGTCTTAATAAGGGGCAAAATTGACCTTGTAATATACTTCCAAAGCTATTATGTGCTTACGTTTTTTTCTCTAATCCATTTTTAATTTAAGAGAACTATTGAGTGTTTTTTAACAACTTAAAGTTGCTTTTGATACTTTTTTAGAAGTATTGAATTTTAGAGTTACAATTTGTTATATTTTTCAGCAGTGTAACTTTTCAAAAAATTTTTTAAAAAAAAAAGAATGAATATCAATAATATTTTCTCTTGTAAAATACAGTCGATTGTAACTTTTAACTGAATTATCATCTAATATAATGGAGTAGTATAATAGAAACATTTTCAAATTTGAATTATTAAATCTTTCATGCTAGCTAGCTGATGTTGATGTGTTTGTCATTCTAACTTAAAGGGTGAATAAGTAATTCAGGAGTTTCAAATTAAAACCACTATACCGATGTCTTTACTATCTTTACTCTTGATAATATATTAATATTGACCATATTCCCATTTAAATAAAGAGAATTAGCTTATCTAATTACCTTCCACAACAGTGTCCACGAGTAACTGTTCTAAAGTTGGCACTCTTCCGCAGCTTTTTTCTACAATCAAATCCAGAATCCCTTCATCTTCTCTCTTGGCTGCAACATAAAGTATACCGGGGAAGTTATCTGCACAAAACAAAAGATCAGGGTCTGCTTCTTTGATTATTATTTTCACCACTTCAATTTCTCGTCGATATATCCTTAATGCCTTATCCAATGCTGTCTTTCCCTTCTTATTCTTCATGCTGACTAGCATCTTTGGGTCAATTATTTCCCCGTTCTCAAGCTTTTGAGGTTGATCTTTTATACGTTGAAGAACAACTTTCACTATATCAACGCACCCACGTCTGGCAGAAATATGAAGAGGAGTATTACCTTTCGCATTAACTCTTACCAATAGTTGTGGGCAAATGTCAAGCACTTTTCCGACGACTGCAGTTTCTGGCCGTTTACTTCTTACATAAGAATGCAAGAACGTATTGTTCCCTAAAATCAAAGTCAATGCATCTTAATTTGTTATTAACTTTAATATTTGAAAATCGTTATTAAAAATTAACGAATGGGAAAAAATTCATTTTTATATGTTTTAGTTAATCTCTAAATCAAAATCATATACCTTTTTAGGATGTTTTAGATTTGAGAAACACTATTGATTTTAATTGTGCTTTTTATAAAATTAAAGGATGACATATTGAATTTTATCTGTTAATTGATGTGGCCACTTTTAAACAAATGGTTATAGATTTAATAAAACGTTAATTTTTTAAAAAATAAAAATTAATAAAATGTGTACTCAGAGTACTAAATATGCAGATACACTTTTTTGAAGCAAATCGCTACACTCTTTTTTATATTAAGGTTATGTTTGTTATTTCAGCCATCTGATGAATTTTTTTCAATTTTGTTTTGTACGATTTTGGATGACGTTGCCGGACCGCAGGACCCACATTTCGACATGGGGGCCCCGCCCTCCTAAAATTTCAAAATCTCTAAAGCATCCCCTTCGTTCATATACGGACATTAATATCACTGTTTAGAAGAGTAAATTTCAAGTTTACTGTTCTTTTTTTTAACTTTAATATTTGAAAATCGTTATTAAAAATTAATGAATGGGAAAAAATTCATTTTTATATGTTTTGGTTAATCTCTAAATCAAAATCATCTATCTTTTTAGGATGTTTTAGATTTGAGAAACACTATTGATTTTAATTGTGCTTTTTATCAAATCAAGGGATGATATATTGAATTTTATCTGTTAATTGATGTAGCCATTTTTAAACAAATGGTGATAGATTTAATAAAAAGTTAATTTTTAAAAAATAAAAATTAATAAAATGTGTGCTCAGAATACTAAATATGCAGATACAATTTTTTGAAGCAAATATCTACACTCTTTTTTATATTAAGGTTATGTTTGTCATTTCAGTCATCTGATGCATTTGTTTCAATTTTGTTTTGTACGATTTTGGATGACATTGGCGGACCGCAGGACCCACATTTCGACTTGGGGGCCCGGGCCTCCTAAAATTTGGAAATTTCTAAAGCATCCCCTTCTTTCATATACGGACATTAATATCATTGTTTAGAAGAGTAGATTTCAAGTTTACTGTTCTTTTTTTCCCAAAATGTTGAACCACATGCCTCTTAGTTTTAGATGTGCATGGTGCAGCACAACATTTCATCCACACAGCAATGTAAATTTATACCACATCTCAATTTATTTTTAATATTTTACTCATAACAGAATTTTAGATTTTTTTAATTTTTATTTATTTATTTTTATATAAATTATTTGATTTTTTTAGGGTTGGAAAAAATCAATTAATTGTTACTAGACGAGTACAAATTCAAAAAATTCTCAATAAACAGTAATGCCTAACTCTTTTATAAGGTTAATAATATTGTATATTATATTTTCTTTCTTTTTCTTATTGATATATTTGTGGTAATTAGATTAAAGATAGTAAATGTCATTAAGAAAATTATATTTGCGAAACTTTTTATAAGAATGAGGTTCCTTGTATCCCCTTTTTTGTCATATAACTAATGTTTACCAAATAAACTATAAATATTAAAATATATATGGTGCCCCTCTTCGATAAAATCCTTAATCCGCCGCTATGGAATGATTTTGTTAGTTGCTCATAATCTTTGGATGTGAATTTAGTTGACTTATCCTCTAACAAAGTTAATGTTATATCTCCAATATTTGACTAAAGGTGGTGGATTTTCTGTTGTACTTTCTATTGGATCTAAGCAATAAGGTATTTTTATTTATGAAACCAGTATTTTTATTTTCGATTGAATTTAGAAATATATGATTGATTTTGAATTATTTTGAATTTTGAAAAGGATATGTGGTTGAAATTGAATATAAATTGTATTGAAAAATGTGCAGTGTAGAAAACAGGATTGGATTTATAAACGAAGAGAGCCTAAACTGTCATGATTTTTTTAATATAAATTATATTCTTGCAGGTGTGGACTTACACTAATGTTTAAGCTAAGGTATAAATTTGACTTTTTAATATAATGACAAGGCTATTATGTTATTTTCTAATCCAAATTTAATTTAAGAGAATTTTTCCGATATTTTTTTACATAAATTTAAGGTGCTTTAACACTTCTTCGAAAGTAATTTGATTTTTTGGGATATAATTTTAGAAATCATAAGACCTTATAATGCTTTTCAATTTTATCATATACCCGTAAAATTTACTACATGTGTGTGTGTAACTTTATAACTAAAGTAACAATAAACGTGTCGTATATAAGTGATATTCCCAAATTTGAAGAACAAACCTTTTATGTCAGTTGATTGGTCAGCATGAGTGTTATTAATTCTAAATTAAATTGGGAATTAATAATTCTAGATTCACTACGTAAAAGCACTACAAGAATAGCTTTACTAGATTATCATTTGAACGGTTTGATATATATGCTTTTATTTTATTATTGAAATAATATAAATAATATTAGGCAATGTTCTCATTATGGAGAGGATAAGCTTAATCAATTACCTTCAAAATCATCTTTCATGAGTGCCCTTTGCAAACCTTTGATTCCATCGCGGCTTTTTGCTGTAACTGCATCCATCTTCTCTTGCTCTTTATAGGCTTCCGTATGAAGAATTACGTGGGGAAAGTAATCACCAAAATCCAAGGAACAAGCTTCTGCTTCTTTAATAAATATTTTCAACACTTCACCATTTCCGTATCTTGCTGCCTTATGCACTGCTGTCTTTCCCTTGGAATTCTTCTTATTGATCAGCGTCATTATGTTAGCTCTTTCCCCACTCTCCACCTCCTCTTGAGATTGATCTCTTACACAATCGAGTAGAAATTCCACTACAGCTGAATTTCCTCTTTTGGCAGCAACATGAAGTAGAGTATTGCCTTTGACATTGCCTTGTAGTAAGTGGCAAACCCAAAAATTTTGTTTAGAGGGGGCACCATATAGTTGAAAATTAAAATAAATATGTAGCTAAATATAATAATTAAGATTCAATTATATTTAAAATAATTTTCAGATACATTAAAAATTAGATATCTTTTTTATTTTTGAATATATATATATGACTAAAATAATATACTATAGTTTGGAAGAGTTTTCTAACATGCACAAACACACACACATATGTATATATATAAGTTTTAAAGTCTTCTTATTATAATTAAATTAATATGTTTTTTACTAATATTGTTTTAACACTTTATAGAAGAGCTAAATGTATTTAATATTTGAATTTTGATATTCTATAACTAGAGAAGTTATTTTTTTGTACTATTTGATTAACTAAATTTAAGATTATATATAAATTAATATATTGATAATGAGTTTGTGTTTAATGAATATTTAAAAAAAATGTAGATTGATGTAGCATATATACTGTAAATAATCTTTCAAATCTATTATGATTATGTATATTCTAAATGCTTTCCAGAAAAATTGTTTGAGCATATATATAATGATATTTCAATCATGCAATAATATAAAATGGACACACATGAATGAACCCACCTAACTATGTAATTCTAAGAGGGTTTAACAAAAACTAATACCGAAAGTTAAGGGTGAACCGAAATATACGAGGTATATTTTTTAAAAGCAAATAATTTTTATATAAGGGTATACATATGACTATTGAAACTTAAGGGGGTATCATAAAATTTAGATTTTCAGTGGGGGCCCAGGCCCCCCGGTCCAAGCGTAGGTCTGCCTATGCTTATAGAAGGTATATTGCACATATCTAAAGTATTTTTTCCACAAACTTGTTTGATGCATCATGTGATTTGTGAAAATAATGCAAGAACTCTAAAATCAAAGTGAATACATTGTATTAACATTTTCACATTTGAAAACTGTTAGAAAATGTCCTACAACTTAAATTAATGAATAGGAATAATGATCATATATTTTAACCCTCAGCTAAAATCAAAAACTTGCTTTGTGTAGCATATGTTTGGTTTGAGCCCTATAGAGCAAAAAATATTTTGCTGACTGCCTTATCCAATATTTTTGAAAAGCATCACAAATAACCATTTTCGTAAGA
The DNA here is from genome assembly GCA_013180625.2 of Boswellia sacra. Taxonomy (NCBI): domain Eukaryota; kingdom Viridiplantae; phylum Streptophyta; class Magnoliopsida; order Sapindales; family Burseraceae; genus Boswellia; species Boswellia sacra. Next base: position 66,473 of record SNVD02011071.1, read on the forward strand.
AAGTAACATTAACTTCATTAAAGGATAAGGAAACTAAACTCACAGCCAAAGATTTTGAGCAGCTAACAAAATCATCCAACAGTGGTAGACAAAGGATTTTATTAAAGATGGGGAACCAAACATATTTAATATTTATAATTTATTTGGTAAACACTTATTATATGAGAAAAAAACCTAGGGAATACAATAAACCTTAAAAAAGAAAGTTTCTCAAATATGATTTTTTGATGATAAATACTATCTTTAATCTAAATAATACAAATAAATCAATAAGAAAGAGAAAGAAAACATAGTATACAATAGTAAACCTTATAAAAGAGTTAGAAATTACTGTTTATTTAAAATTTTTTGAATTTGTACTCTTCTAGTAACAATTGATTGATTTTTTTCAAACCCTAAAAGAAAAAAAAATTCATATAATTTATATAGAATTAAATAAATAAGGATTCAAAAAATCTAAAATTCTATTTATGAACTGATATTGTTGTATGAACTTATATTGTTGTATGGATGAAATGATTGTGTGCCTGCATGCGTAGCCTAAAACTAAGAGGCAGGTGAACATTTTGGGGAAAAAAAAAGAGTAGTAAAGCTTGAAATTAGGTTATTTTTCTAAACTTAATGTAAGACTTTAAATACGAGGGTGTTTAAGAATTCTAAACACGGATATTGATGGATGAAGATTTGTAAAATTAAGTCCGTTTGGACAGAAGAAAAAGTTCCTCGTCTTTTAAAATCTTTGATACGTTGGTGTACCTGTCATTCTTTGATGCATTGTTTTCTACCTTGAATTGTCCTACCACAGTACTTTTTAAAAATACAAGTTCACATAAATTTAATTAGTAATATTTTAATCATGAAGTATTAATTTACAATTTAATTTATTTTAATGTCTAAGCGAAAAACTTCAATATTAATACACACGGATAAATTAATTCACTTTATATGTTAGACTTGAATAATAACGTTGAGTCTTTTTAGTCACCTAAGAATTTATGTTTTTTAGTCAAATTGTTTTTTAAAACATGATATTATAACTAAAAGTTTCAAGTTTAATACATTTGACATGCGTGACTTAATTGTCAAGAGCAAGTGGTGTGAGGATACGGAAAAGATTAAGTAAATATTTAAAGACTTTTGAGAGGCAATAAAATTGTTACACAAATTTCCATGGTCATGGAGGGGAAAATTAAATAAAATTGTTACATAAATTTGCATGATCACGGAAGGAAAAATTAACTTTGTAATATACTGAAAAAGCTATTATATTATTGTTGATTGGCCAATTTACTTTTAGAGAATTTTTATGATTTTTTTAATAAAGGTTTTTTCTAATTCTATTTTCAGAGTAGTGAAGTTTAGTGTTACAATTTTAACACTCATAGCTGTTGTGTAAAGTTGGTCAAAAGCGACTTACTTTTTGACAAACACTGATGATGTAAATAATGCTTTTTACAATATTCACAATTGATGAGGATAAAATTAATTTAGTTACCTTCAAAATCATCCCCCATGAGTGCCTCCCGAAAACCCGTTATTACATCTTGCCCTTTTGCTGCAACAGCATCCAGCATCTCGCTATCTCCTTCCCTTGCTGCCATACCAAGTATTTTGCTGAAGTTATCCGCAAGATCCAAAGAAGAAGGTTCTGCTTTCCTTATTAATGTTTTCAACACTCCAATTTTCGCATTTTTCACTGCCTTATCTAATGCTGTCTCTTTATTGTCATTTGTCATGTTGATCATCTTCATGATCTCTTCCCCGTTCTCTGCACGATTGAGAAGAACTTCCGCTATTGCAGAATGTCCACGTTCAGCCGCAAAATGAAGGGGAGTATCACCATGGACATTAACTTGTCGTAATAGAGATGGAAACATGTCAAGTATTTGTTCAACGAACACAGGTGATGGCGTATCTGAGTATTTGATGTGTGCATGCAAGGTTGTATCCCTCAACTCATGACTTACTATCTGCTGATCAAGATCTAGCGGACAGCCCTTGATGAATTCAATATCACCCTTAAGCGCAGCCGTTAACAGATTAGGATTTTCCATGTCGTTTTGGATGATTTGTGGCGGTGGCTGATTCATGTAAGAATTGGAATATGCCATGTTGTAGCCGACCGGTGGTGGTGGCTGATTCGTATAAGAATTGGAATGTGCCGTGTTGTAGCCGACTGGTGGTGGTGGCTGATTGATGTAAGAATTGGAATATGCCATGTTGTAGCCGACCGGTCGCGGTGGCTGATTCATGTAAGAATTGGAATATGCCACGTCGTTGGTGAATAGTTGTGGTGGCAGCGGCGGCTGATGCGCATGAGTATTAGGATATCCCGTGTCTGGTCGTACTGGCTGATTCGTAAAATTGACCGAATACATGGGTGACGACGGACTTTGAATAGAGAAAGTTTATATATCCGATTTCAGGAGAGGTAGAGTAAGGAGGAGTTTGAGGAAGCGGTTTGGTGAAGGACTGCGGATGTTCACCTATTTCTTTTGGAGTAGCGGAGTGAACAGCTTCGTTCACAGTTCGAAGAAAGCCCACGATTATCAAAGCGTGGACCCAGGACTCCTCCATTATTTTGGACTTTACTTCACGTCCAGCTGTCATCAGCTATTGGATATTTAGTCTTGAGGTTAGAGGAAGGCCAAATGTTAAAACCACCAAATTGCGTATTTTTCTATGTGAATGCGATCTAACTTCTAAATCAACGAGAGGGCCCTCGAATCTACTAGAAAATTTTCCTATATCCTCAAATGAAAGTTGATTTCACGATGAGATAAATATCTGGGAGAAATTTCTAAAAATCTTATTAAGAAGCCATAGATAAACAACGACGACAAAAAAATAATTATTTAAGAGAAATATTGAAAAGTATATTTTCGCTGTGAATATTACCTATGTATATTCAACACGTGCCTATATACAGTACACATCTTTATAAAATCTGTACACAAAATGACAATGATATATATAGGAGTAAATTGTATGAAAGGTGTCCATGAGTTGGTAAATCTTCAATATCAATATCTTAATATCAACATTTATAATAAAACAATTCTAATTCAACAATTAACAATTCTAATGGAAAATATATATCTCTAATGGTTATGGCTCATGTGAAACACTGGTTGTAATTGTTGCCTACTATAAATGGCTCATGCTTATAAATCATTGAATAATATTTAAGAGGAGAATACTATCATTCGATAGTTAGGAAGATACTTTATATCAAGATCCGCTTCATTTTATAGACAACGTACGTGCAAGTAAATTCCGCAATTAATGTGCTTATATTGATAACATTTCTACTGACTAAGAATTTCACTGAATTAGGAGAAATCATGGATGAAACTCGTGATAAACGTTTAAAAAAATTAATTCTAATTTAAGTATGAATTATAAAAATGATTTTGTTTCTAAAAATTTGTATGTTATGAATTTTTGTCATATATCATATGCGATTAGACATTATCACATAATTATCGAACTTTGATAATATTACAACATACAATTTTAAAAAATAAGATAATTATCAAAGAAATTTCCAAATTTAAATTATTTTCTCAATTTTTTTAACTAATATTCAGCTTACAAGTCAAATCGCACTTAGTAATTTAATTTTGTCATGATAAAGTGATAACTTTTGGAGAAAGGTAACAGTACATCAGATGTGTTAGTATATAAAAAAATTATATAAAAATTATAAATGACTTAATAAAAATTAGAAATGGTTATATAAAACTTATAAAATTATAATTGTATAAAACTTTTAAATAAATTATAATCTAATGTGAATCTTTTGGGAATAATTACAGTAAATAAGATGCATTAGTATATAAAAAAAATTGTATAAAAGTTATAAATGAGTAAATAAAAATTAAAAATAATTATATAAAACTTGTAAATTTGTAATTATATAAAAATTTTAAATGAGTTAAATAAAAATTATACATAAAACTTTATTTATTTATAATTTTTATACGTATGTTTATAATTTTTAAAAATAATTTATCGATATATCAAATGCAACGAATGTAACGTAGGCGTTCCTAAATCTTTTGTCCAATGGTATAAAATTCAATCTCCTTACTATAATATTAAAGACAAAAATTTGATTTGTGATAATATTTTTTTAATTAAAAAAACAATTCTCGTGACATTGTCGGTCAGACACGTGATTGATTTCTTCTTCTTTTTCTAAAATCAGAATTTTAAAGTTTAATATGTTAGGAGTAATTTGTATGTACCTTGAAGATGATGGATGACAGATCCTAGCCATATACACTCCCGACTTGCTTTATTAAGGGTAAGGATCTCGACATGATTCAAAGATATAGTAACCAGAGATTGTTTGGTAGATCACCATGATATTGTTGTATCATCGTATGTAAAAATATACCCTATCTGTGAGCGAGCTTTGTAGGGGTCAGAAAGATATCCAGCATTTGCATAACCGATTATTCCTTGATTCTAAGGTGATTGTTTTGAATAGATTAATCGCAAATCAATCGTTCCACAAAGGTACGAAAGATGTGTTAGATACTTTTCCAATGTCAGCGTGTAGGTGCAGAACTAAGTCTTACTAGTAAATTGATAGCAAATGATACGTTCAATATAGTGCATTATGCTAAATATAACAAAGCATCTATTGTATTAAGATATGATACTTCAAAACCAAGTATCTCTTTAACATCCTCCTTAGGACGATATGGAGCTTTTTTGGGATCAAGAGACCGAACAACCATTGGAGTACTTAGGGGATGAGCTTTATCCATATTAAAACATTTTAAGATCTTTTCAGTATAATTAGACCGATGGATAACTATCCCATTTTCATAATGCTCAAGTTGCAGGCTGAAACAATATATTGTTTTTTCCCATATTTTTTACTTCAAATTTTCTTTTTAAGTATTCCACTACGTCTTAGAGCTCTTTTGGAGTTCCAATTAAAGTTATCATCGAGTCTATTGTTATACTGCTATAATAGCAAATCCAGATCAAATCTCTTATGAATGCACATGAGCATATAGGATCATTAATGTATCCTTCTCTGATGAGGTACTCACTGAGTCTTTTATACCACATTCGCCCAGATTGTTTCACTCCATACAATTTATTTTTGTTATTTTATTGAATATATATTTTTGGGATTTGTTTTATTTGTTTCAGGCAATTTATATCCTTACTTTCATATAAATGTCATTATCCAAATCACCATATAAACTATAAATGTCATTATCCAAATCCCTATATAAACAAGCAGTTAACACGTTCATAAGATGCATGTCAAGTCCTTTAGAGACTGATAAACTAATTAAATATCTTAATGTGATTTCATCCATTACCGATAAATATGTTTTATCATAAATACCAGGTCTTGGGGAAAACCCTTGAGCCGCAAATCGGGTTTTATATCTAGCAATTTCATTTTTCTCGTTGCATTTTCTTGTGAAAACCCATTTATATTTCAACTTCTTCAAGTATCTGGACTACAAGTCCAAATACTTTATGTTTTTCTAAAGAAATCAATTCTGCTTGGATTGCTTCTATCCATTTAGACTAATCATGCCTTTGTTGACATTAATCAATAGTATACGACCCAAAATCATCTTTCATGATTATAGTGGCCACTGTAAATGAAAATATATCATCGATGACTATTTTCCCACAATTCCACATTTTTTTGGTATATGCATGATTTATTGCTATTTCTTCAGTTGTTTTTTCAAATACTTTTTCCACTTCAAGGGTTATCACTTCTGAGATACATACCACTTTAGGGGCTTGTGTCACTTTAGGTACACACATGTCGCTTCTAAAACTCGTGCCACTTTAGGAGCTAATGTCTCTTCTGGGACATTTAACTCTTTAGGAGTTGGATTAGAGATTGTGGAATTCGATCTTCGTTTATGGGGAATAACATCTTTAGCTCCAAGTGGTCTGCCACGCTTCTGACGTGCAACTGATAATTTAGCTGATGCCACTTGGGTGGAATGTCTATGAGCTATTACAATCCTACTTGCAAAATGAGCTACTGGTATATGGGATTTTGTTACCTTTTTAGTGTCTGTGAATGCATCACGCAATTCATTAGCAATCATTTGAAGATGGATTATCTTTCGTACTTTATTTTCACATTAAGTGGTGCAAGGATCCATATGAGACATATTTGAGACATTTCAAGAAATGGGGGCAATTAGAAACGAAAGAATTTGGGATGGAGAGAAAGCGTGCGTCAAATGTGGAAAAGAAAGATGGAAGTGGAATGCCATATTTCACTGATCCAGAACCTTATATATGTACAATTAGGAAGTGGAATTTCACTCAACGTGAAACTCAGCTCGTAAGCAGGACAATGGCGTCTACCAAAGTTGTAATGTAGTAAAGACAAATGAAGTGGTAGAGATTCATTAATTTACAATAGCTTTAAAATATTTTATTTTGTTAATTAATTTTAATTGTATTGCTTTTATTTTACAGTTTTCTTTTTCTAATATATGAGAAGAATAAACTGAATTTCATTTTTAATTTTTTAGTAAATTTGCTTATTTAATTTTTTAATAAAAACTCTAATACATTCCATTTTTTATCAATGGGAGGTTTATTTTTTAAGAACTTCTGTTAAAGACTGCCTTAGGAATAATTACATTATCTTCCACAATTTCTTCAGTTGAAAGCAATTGTTGTTACGGACACTTCCTAATATATAGGAACCTTCAATGTATGGCGTTTACTCTTAGTGGCTCGAGATATCCAATGCATGGTTGACACTTATATATCATTGATAGAGTGGATATACTTAAGATGATTGAATGATATTTAGAGAAAACTATCTTAATATCTAGATCCACTTCATTTTAGATCAGTATATGTGTACACCTTATTTTTCATGTCTAGGGCATCATGTTTTGAAATCTCCCATGATTAAAAAAAAAAAAAAAAGCTGATTCATCTAGGCAAAGCACGAAATAATATGGAAAAAATTTCACCTTAAAATTAATTCCTTGTTGATGCAAAGCAAAATAAAATTATAAAGCTTATCATCATTAGAATTTAGTTTATTTTTCTACGATTTGTCCCAAATATATTTTTTTTTTATCTTTTAGGATTAGATTTATCTTATTGGAGGGATTGAATATGTCACGTAGATTAACCCAAGTCCAATTAACCCAAAGCCGAGCAGAATATTTAAGTACAATGACTTAGCTCAAAGGGTAATGAGTGGAAAATAGGGGTTATTAAAAGTTTCACACTTGGGTAGAGAGATTTAGGTGGTTGTATCAGATCGGGAAAGGGGAGAGTAAGCATGAAGTGACTGTGTTTAGTAGAGTCTCCAAGCGGAAATCTCTGGTAGAGTCTCTACTAGACAAGGGGAACCCTTGCCAGACCCAAAACTTCCTTCTTTCATCATCCGTTCTTCTCTCATGATACTTATATTTTAATTTGATTATTACTCTCTATTTCACCCAAACATAATCGACATCTAACTTAGGCATTATATTGCTTGAGTAGGTACCCCCACCCCTGCCAAAGAAGACGTTTGCCTGGAGCTCCTTTCGATTTGTGACACCATTCTGCCAGCCCAACAAAACACTCTTGTGAAGCGGTCCAACCCAATCAAAATTGTCTCCTATACTTGTGTTTTAGAATTATTTTTGTACACTACAGGAAAAGTAGTTTTTGCAATGATAAAAGATTTGTCGTAAAAAGCCACTTTTTTTGTGATGAAATATAAACTTCATTGCAAAAGCTCATGCAAAATTTTTCCAAAAAAAAAAAGACATTTTGCGACAATTTTTTAGCTGCAAAATATGGTATTTAGTGACAACCAAAAAATTCACCACCTTATTTGCTCCACTATAGGAAGTCTTTTTACGACAATAAAAGACCTTTATGACAAAAAATTTCATCATGAAAGATTTTAGAAAATTTTCTCATCTAGCCTCTTGCGACAAATGGTTTGTTGCAGAGAAGATCTTTTGTGACAAAATATTTGTTGCAAAAGGTTTTTTTAACATTATGCTACCAAGAATCCATCCAATCATTTGTGACGAATATGTCATCGCTATATAAGACCACTTGCAATGAATATTTAATTTCTAAACGTTCTAAGAAATACTATACAAAAAAACTTTATCTAACATTCTATGAAGAAACATTCATCGCAAAAGGTTTTATATCATGGCGAAATTTCTTATTGCAAAAAGTTTTTCAAGATTATCCCATCACTAATGTCATCCAACCTTTTATAACGAATTTATTGTCACGACAAAAAAATTTTTGCGATGAATTTTCATTGCATAACGTTCTATACCTACAAACTATGCCTAAACTTTCGCGAAAATTTTTTCGTCATAGTAGATAACTTTTTACAACTAAATATTCATCGCAAAAGGTTTTGTAAAATTTATAATTACTCTATATTTATTTAGGTGCACAATTTTCCCCATCTTAATGTGTAATTAGCTCTATATAAACTAGTTGCAAAAGAAATTTATAATGATATAAAATAATGGTATAAAACTAATAAAACTTCTGAGCGAATGTGTATTTTAAACTATAAGTTCATTTAATACAATGTGTAAATAATGTACTTTTTATAAAGAGTGAATATATCTAGTTATTGAATTGTATAATTTTATTTATAACCTACTTTTTATGACTTCTTTAGATATTTGATTTTCTTTTTTTAATGTTTAAGTAGGTGTGAGTAAATTATTGAACTATTTTGAATTACAGTTACACACACACGTACACACACATCATTAAAATGTGAATACACACACGTACATCGTTAAAATGTGAATCATTAATAATTTCCCAATCAAAATATAAAAACTTATTATCAATTCTTGACGCATTAAAAGTATAATGAGATATATATACATGTCTCAATATTGAATTAAAAATATGACAAACCTAGTGTTTTAATTTGTATTTCTAATGTATATGGCTATTATATGATTAATTAACTTAATGCTATTTCATATCAATTCAATAAAATATAAGTTTAACTATGTGTCAAATGAACTTAAATAATAAATAAATTAATAATTATGCAATAATAAATATGTTAATTTTTTTATTTTAACATTTTTAGACATTTTGCGACGAACCTAAATTTGTCGACAAATGTACGAATTCATTGCAAAATATTAAATTTTTAGGTTGGATTTTACCCGCTTTGTGAAATTTTTTAAAAGACTTTCTCCTACGTTGCAAAAGGCAAAGATTTCCTCACAAAATTTTAGAATTTCATGGCAAAATTTTCACATTTTTCACTTATTTGAAACGTTTTTTTTAGACGACATTTTCATCGCAAAAAGAAAAAATTTTATTGCAAAAAAGTTAAAATTTTTTGGTGGGATTTTTCTTTTTTTGAATTTTTTAAATGATTTTTAGCGACGAATTTTCAAATTCATTGCAAAAATTTATATAATACATATAAATCTATTCCACTCTATTATTTTCTCATTTTTTACTTTTCTAATTTTCATCTCTTCTTTCTAATTTTCTTTTCCTTAACATTCGCTTTGTTTCTCTCTTTTCTACACGTTCACTTATTTTCATTCCTACATTAATCTTTTAGATATATTTATGAGTTGTACTATATTTTATTAATAAATTTATTTTTTTCTTGGAGCTTTTATCTTTTACATTATTAATTAACAATTTTTTTTGTATTGAAAAGTTTATTTAAAATGTGGTGTCTTGAAGATTTTTACAAGAAGATCAACAGTAGGAGTGGCTCTGGAGTGCAATTATTATTATTTTTTAATTTTCTTCTATTTTTATAATTGTCTTTGTACATTACATTGGATATAATAAAAATTATCAAGGGACAATTTTACAAGTATCTTTGAGTCTTAGCTTAATTTCTATTAGAGAATGATTACGTATTTTTCATCAATCACACCCCAAAGTTATTTATTGTTAATCAATATCATCCTTGAAAATAATCGTTTGACGGTGAAAATGATGATTTTTATATAAGTTCATGGGTGTGATTGATTAAAAATGCATAGTAATACTTCGACAAAAATTAGGCCAAAAGTCGAGGGTACTTATTGACATTGTTCCAAATTATCAACATTGATTTTGAAGGATATGGTGGTAATTTTTTGCTTTTTTTTTTTTTTTGATTTTGAAGGATATGGTTATATCTTTTTTTTATTTTTTAAATTCTTTAGGAAGAATAAATTTCACTCATTGTAAATATTTTATTGTAATTTATTATTATTCAATAAAAATATTTTTATATAAAATTATGTTCTATCATGAAAATTATTCTTTTATTTTAAATATTTTTGTAAAATGAAAATATTTATTTAATGATTTGTAAATTGCAGAATGTAATTAATTTTAAAATTTATTAATTATGTTTTAGTGATCATCATATCATTGCAAACAGCCACCTTTTACGATTGAAAATGGTCGTTGAAGGGTTGAAAACAACTTGTAAAACATATTTTGAGACAATTTTTGTTGCTAAAGGTGAGTTCTTTGTTATTTTGTTTTTTTTTTTTTTTGTTACAAAAGACCTAATAATCGAATATAGTCTTTAGCAACGAAAAGTATTGTTGCAAAATGCCACTCTTAACGATGACATTTTTGTTGCGAAAAACTTTTTGCACTGAATTTTAACTTCATCGCAAAAAAAAAAAAAAACTACTTATTACCATCATAGTGTAAATGATTTTATTTTCATTGCAAAAAAATTTACGACAAAATTTTGACTTTTTGCGATGAAATTTTTCGTTGAAAATAGTCATTTTTCTCCCTAGTATGTCTACAAGTATCTACCATAAATAAGTTGCTTTTTAAACATTAGAATTAGGTTTTCAGCAGCATTTTTTTATTATTTATTCTCATTGCGTATTTGTTATTTCTCGGTATTCGTGAGAATCAATGAGAATTTGGTTTATTCAATATAATGAACATTCTCAAAATTAATGAAATATTGAAATATCTCATACTTATTCAGGTAGTCGCAGAATTCCCTACATCGCATGTTGAACACTCAAATTTCCTCATTGTATGCTATATTGAAAATTGAAAGAATAATAAAAGAAAACATAAGGATTAAAATGAAAATAAAAAGGAGTGTTATATATGTTTTTTTTAATTAAATTAGAAAATATCTATTGATCATCACAATCAAAATAAAAATTCAGGTCCATGCAATCAATTACGTTTCATTTTTATAAACTAATTTTTTTATATGAGTATTAACAACATTATTGGGGAAGAGTTTTATGAATTTTTAGTTATAATATTACTATTAAAACTTGAAACTGTTTTGTCACATCCAATACTATACATATAGAGTATAACATTAAAATAGTCGTTTAATAGTGAACTCTGTCATTTTTTTCAAAAATTATATTGAGTATTATCAAATACAGAGTTCCTAGTCACAATCATAACATTTCACTATATGTATATGTATATTCAAAATCAAAGGAATTTCTACAGTATGGTTATGTTAATATAGGGCAGCGGTCTGTGGTTGTTAAGGGAACTCCGTTAGTAATACCAAAAGTCCTCCATCCAGATCTCAGTCTACTGGTCACCTGAGACACACAATAAATTTAGTGAGTAAAACTCAGTGAGTAAGTAAGTGAATATACAACAATGTTCAATAACAACAAAATTCAGTCTACAGTACGAATACTGTTCATTTCTTAGTACACAAGCATAAGATAACTTGTTAAAGAAGAAATGACCCAGAAATCACTTGTAACCATTTCTATGTGCCAACTTGGTGCTCCTACGCCATGTGAGTAGCGCACCTACGCCAACTCTCTGTCTGACTAGTTTCATATCGGTTACACCTACACTCCTGTGCCACATATATTGCGCTCCTTTGCCAGTTTTCTGTCTGGACCTCTGTAGGTCGATTGACTCTCACATAAGTGAATTCACTTTTCTCAATTCATCACATCTTCATCTACAATCATAAACACATAAATCATTCACACATGAGTTTCCACAAGTTAGCTACATTGTTCATATGGATATCCATACATATACACACATTTTCCTTCAATGTACATTAAGGACTCACATATCATACCATACTCGATACCGTATTAATGACACATACTATGACCATATCACATAATAAGAAAGCTTTCACAGTATCAGTTACAGTCACTTAGGAAGTAAGGCTCTCAAATCAATGTAGGACTTCTCATATCACAATCATATCACACTTATACGGGCCCATATCACATAGCCACCTATTGGCGGCATCCGTAGGCAAGGCATCGTCACAGTGAGTATTTATCACATTCTCACATTGCACGAATCTGCTATCACCTCCATATAGTCCTACTAGACTCTATCCTGCCACATGGAATAGTACAATACACATAGATGCCTACACTTAAAATAACTCAAGGCTAGTCTGACAATCCGAGCGATACTGGGCCCATGCTACCGAGTCCTATATGGGGAAACACATGGTCCAAACCTCCCCTTAAGCTATGAGAGCTAAGTTTCCTAAGTTTTGGCGTGCCAATCACATTTCACAATTCACAATCAATTACATAAAAGTAGCTCTATATTAAGCTTCTAGTATAGTCACGATATATCCCAATTCAAGCATCAAAGTGCTAACATTTAATAGTGTTACAATACACAATATTACATATAGTGTAACACAATTTATTGTGGCCTCAGAATAGTTAGCTCACTTACCTTATACAGCTCTGTTGTTGATGCTTGTCTTTAACCTAAAACAAAACAAAACAAAATCTCTTTAAGGTCACCATACACATTGTTGAAATAATTCCCTTTTTTTTGGCTTTGTTTCTATACATACTCCATCAAACAGTTTATAACGAACAATTGTCTATTCCAAAATCTACAAAATTGCATAGACAACTCTTAAACTCATATAACATGTCTTCGTAAAAATTTTAGAGCCAAATAAGGTCATATGCCCATTCAAAATAACCTAATTCATTAACTCAACAATTCTGCTAATGCATTCATTTTACTGAGCAGTACAGACTTAAAAATTTGTAAGAATTATAATTCTACTCAAATGGCTACAAAATTTACAGGCTGGCATATAACACATATATATATCTCCATACCAAAAATTGTGGCTTTTCAAGGGGTTTAAGTCATTCAAACCCAATAATATCTAACTGCCCTGTTTTGGAAATTAAAAATTTCAGTTTTATCAAGCCAAATTTAAAAATTCATAACAATTCATATAAGACTTCAATATCAGTAAAAATATATAGTCTCATATTTGACACATAAAAAGAACTTGCATACCAAAAATCAGGTAATTTTATGAGATTTGGACCTTCAACTAAAATCGTTTTCCCCTACTCTGTTCTAAGACAGGGGAAATGTGCAATTGCATACCAGAAGTTCAAAAATTCACTACAATTCACATACTTCGAATTTTTTAGTGAATCTAATTTCTATACACTCTTGGACATGTATATTTTCATCAGTAAAATTTTCAGAATCAGAAAACATTTCCCTAATTTTTAGAAATTTTCGGAATATGCACTGTTCAGTGTAAAAACACTGCAGGATTTGAACTAAACTCTCATTTCTAGCTTTGTATCCTCATCCCCTTACTTAGATACCTTCAAATCTCATTCAAATTCACATTTCCACACAATTTCCAGTATAACAAACAACAATTGTCATATTTACATTATAAGCCACGGGAATTCTTGCAAATATATAAACAATAAAACAAGAATTCTAAAGAAGAGATGAGTTCTTACCACTTCCTTCCTTTCTTCTCCTTCCTTTCCTTGAGTTCTTGGTAGTTTGTGAAGAAAAATAGAGAGAGCAAGGGATGAAAAGTGTGATCTAGGAAGCAAAAATGAAAGAATTCTAAAATTCTTCCCCTTTTATAAATAAATATTAGGTTAAATTTCTATTTAGTCCTTCTCTCCTCTTTTATTACCATTAAGTCCAATACTCTTTTAATTAAGCCCATCATTCTCTCATTTATTACACTAAAATTTAAATACATCACCTATACATTAATACATATTAATACACATATAACCACAACACATGATACAATGTACATTACAAAATTTAGGATATTACATGTTTAGTTATTAGAAACCTGTGTTTAGGTATTAGTAAAGACTAAGGTCAGAAAACGACGGTTGGGAAATTAAAATGAATAAATGATTTTGGAAATTTAAGATTTGCTTTCTTTTTTATATTGGTATTTTATTTTTTAGATTTTCCTCCATTGAATAAAATTCTTGATTTGATCACTCCTTGGCTAGTAGATCAACTAAACAGCTTAACAATATTTTTGACAACTCAAAAGTATTCAAAAAGAGAAAAAAAGAAAAAATATATATTTCTCGAGAAAGCTCTCCACCTTGAAACGATGTAAATTTTACTCTAAATCATTAACATTATTAATGTTATCTATAGGGATAGAGCCAATTAAGGCCCAACAAGGGCAGTTGCCCCTCCTGCGCCCATAAAAATGTTCTAGTTCTTTTTATTAGTTTCTAATTTTTTTCTATTTAATTATTAACCAACTATAATGTATATTAGTATTATGTCCTTATGCGTGTACCTATTCTTTTAAGAGTAATACTCACTTACAAAGTTTGAATGTAAAGTTGATATGGCTTCACTTATTCAATGTATCATGACTTATCAACATTTATTACATTGACAACTCATATTAATCTTTTTATTCACTTGATGTCAAGTCAAATTTGTATACAAATTTCGTATTCAGACTTTGTAAGTATAACATTATTATTCTTTTAATGTCTTTGAATCTAAATTCACTATAATATACTCTTTCTCTACTATATCCCATATTCATTAATGTTTCTCTTGCTCACTATTAAAATTAGTCTATATTATCTAATTATAAAATTATTGAATTGAATATATTTATCAATAATAAATAAAAGAGGATACCATCAACTACAGTGCTTGTCCATTTATGATTTTAGTTTTAGAATTGACATTTTAATTAAAAACATTTTAAATAATTAGCTGTAATATCATGTATGAAAAATTATAATTGGTAATAAAAAATCAAATTGTTACATCGCACATCCTTAACATAGAAATTGTTTAATATTATACGATTGTAAATTATTGAAAATATTTATAATTTACATAATTATGATTTTTTAATTAAATTGTTTTTATTTAATTATAACTCATTATTGTCCCTTCTCACACAAGTTTCTAGCTCTGTCTGTCACTGGTTATCCAAGTCATAACACAGAAATGCCGAACACGCATGTAATATGAAAACATTTAATTAACAGTTCTAGTGATGAGATATGATTCATGATTTGGGTCATTTAAATTCAGATAATCGAGAGGCCTCTTTACTCCGTGCTGAAGATGCCTTGCTTCCTCGTGCTTGCAGGTTGTAGTGTAAATATAAGATGATTGCAGCAAAAGAAAAGCTGTTTGAGATGTTAAATTTACCATTTCTTCTTCTTCTCCTTCTCCTTCTTCTTCTTCTTCTTCTTCTTCTTCTTCTTTTTTTTTTTTAAGATACAGGCTTAACTTGAGTGTTTAATTTTTTTAATACGTCCTTTCACGTATAAGGATCCCATGCACTTGTAACATAAACTAGATTGAGCCTCACATGCCTCCACAGCTCTTACAAGTGAGCCAGATAATACTAGTATTACTTTTTTTAATTGTTGTTTTTTAAAATAAGACGGAGAGAATTCGAATATACAACTATTTGGCCATAACAGCTTTGATATTATATTAAGTTTACAACTTTTTTATAACTAAAAGTATAAACTTGTAGATGTGAGCTTAACTTGAGTATTTAATTTTCTAACAGTGGATTGGAGACGAGTCCCTATGGATACCAGTGTTATCCAATTTTATTAAAATTATTATTATAAATATTTTTAATCTCTCTTGACACTGCCAGATTAGGTGATTGATTGTTTTTCATTTTCCTTTAAATGAGAGTTCATAAAATTATTAATTTGCTTATTATAAATTAGGATTTATGACTCAATAATCAGCTAAACATATGACACAAGCGGCATCACATACAGAGGATAATGGAACGGTAATCTTTAATGTTTTGTTTAATTTGACTTTAGTTTATTAAATAGTTCTATTTTTATTTTTATTTTTATTTTTTCACAAAGTTTACATTAACATTTGGTATAAATATTTTGATGGTGAATCAGCATTCAAAATCAAACAACAAAGCCTATTTTGATATTTAGTCAAAGTAAAGAGTCAAAAGTAGAGATTTTGGATAGCGACGAGTTTGGAAGACTCAAAGAGTGAAGATGACAATACTCAGCAGCAAGACATTATTCAAGGGCCCAACAATTAATTGTACCTGATTATGAAAATCCAACCAATATTGAATATTCAAGATGGCAATCGAGGTGAGATTTCTTTTGAAAAATTAGGCTATCGAGATTATGATTGAAATTTGAAGGTTGCTGGAGAGATGTAGTGATTCGTGTTACAGGCATAAGAGAGAGTGTATTGAATTTCCATTTTGTGGGGCGATGAATAAAGAATAAAGATGCTTGTATTCTGGAAACGTACCAAAAGATAAATTGATTTGTCGTGCGTTGCAGGAATTTTGGGGTCTGTTAGAAGAGAAGAGACACGGAAGATTTAAATTATATGTGCTATAATTTATTGCTATTTCTATCTACGAAAACAGTGCTGATAGTGCTTGGTAGTCAGGCCAAGGAGGATATTGACTCATTTAGGAGACTCCAAATGACGACACTTAACATATGACATTACTGATAAGGTTAGAGTCCAACCCATGTACCTGATGATCAAAATTCAAGATGGCAACCGTCAATTATTATTTTTTTCATGTTTTGTTTGTAAACTTCAAGTATATATACACAACTACAATCAAGATTATCATGTAGGATTTAATCTCCATTCATAAAATTCTCTTTGCCAAGATTTAAGAATATGAATGTGTTTGTCGCTTTTAATGATGCTTACCCGGTTTAAATATGTGATTAGAAATTATTGATAAGTTATTGCTCATGGACCGAACAAAACTCCACATTGGTATAATATTGTCCACTTTGGGCCCAAACCTTCATGGATTTACTTTTGGCTGGATTTGCTTTTGAATTCTATCCAAAAGGCCTCATACCAATGAAGTGTTTGTCCATACTTATATGCCCATGATATTTCTCATGTCTAGCCAATTTGGGACTTTGATTGCACACCCAACAATCCCCCCCTCAAACAAAGGACCATACTATTATGTTTTGTTTTTCTTTTTCCGAGGCCTTGGCTACCTTGAGAGCTTGCTCTATTAAGCTGCCAAATAGAGCTCAACCAAGGACCATACTATTATGTTTTGTTTTTCTTTTTCCGAGGCCTTGGCTACCTTGAGAGCTTGCTCTATTAAGCTGCCAAATAGAGCTCAACCAAGAAGTCGGAGGCTCACCACCTTTGTTTGATAGTCTGAGAATTTTCATAAGGTATTCTTCTCGCTAAGTCTGGGTTTGGACTCTGATACCACTCGTTGGGATCATGCATGGACCGCACAAAACTCCACATTGATATGATATTGTCCACTTTGGGCCCAAGCCCTCATGGATTTGCTTTTGGATTCTGCCCAAAAGGCCTCATACCAATGGAGTGCTTGTTCATACTTATATGCTCATGATCTTCCCCATGTCTAGCCAATGTGAGACTTTGGTTGCACACTCAACAGCTCAGGTTCGAGAAAATCTTTCCTACAGCGGATGCACCACCTGGCTTGACTGATGTGGTGCATCTGCCAAATGAAAAGTTAGAAAAGTGGAATAAACAGTAGATTTTACAATTCTTATCCCTCATTTTTCTAACTTCCTATTAGGCGAATACATTACATCAATCCAGCCACGTGGTGCATCCGCTATAGGAAAGTCTTTCTTCTCAGATTCATCTACGAGTCAAATATTTAGATGACTCGAGACGACAACACTTACAAACAAGACATCAATGATAAGGTAAGGGTCCAACAATTTTACCTGATGATGAAAATTTAAGATGACAAAAACTATTTTAAACAATTTATGTACATTCGTTAAGATGATGTGGCAAGTGTGACACATCCAATGACGTGATCAGTAGCATGGAGAGGATGGAGAAGTTTATTACAGGAAGGCCTGAGGTCCAGAATTTCAACAAAAACTACTCACATTTAAAATATTAGGATATTCATTTCAAAAAACCTACAGAAAAAGAAAAATTTCTTAAATACACTTAAGTATAATTGTACTCTTTTAAAAATTATCTTAAATCTTATTTTGAATGATGTTAATGTGATGTTATGATTTTATCGTATTACTTATCCTGTAATTCCATTATGCATTGAATGGAAACTATATTATTTGGATGGATCATTCACAACAGGATTTGAAATAATTTATAAGAAATATATTGTGATTATATATATATATATATATATATATATATATATATATATATATATTGAAAATCAATCTTTGATGAAAAAGAGTTTAAGACTTTTTTCATTATTTTTTACAATTTTTTATCTTCTATAGCCATTCTTCTACTTAATTAGTAACTTTCAAAGTTTATACTTCTACTACTTTATTGTTTTTTGATGAGTTGAAAATTGTTCTTCTTCACATGCTACGATTTCATACTGTGGAATGTATCGTCAAAGACATATTTATTTATGGCTATGTTAAAATAATTGTTGATGGAGTCTAGATGTTTATTAAATGCTTTTTCCTACAAACTCTAAGCAAAATAAAGTTTAAAAAGGTTGATGATCGGTTTGATGGTAGCTCAGTTAAGTGCACAGAGTGGGACATGCTCAGATGACTCGAGAAGCGAAGATAACAACACTCATCGACAAAACAATAATACGCTCCAGATAAGGAAAATTAAAGATGGCAACAATTCGCAATAAGATTGTTATTGATAACATAGGGCCCAATAGTTGCACCGACGCCGAAAATTGAAGACTACAGCAATTGACAATCACTAGTAATAGGTAAGAACCTATCTGATCATCATCTTGATTTTAATATCTTAAAAAGAATTTGATTGTTTAATCATTTTGAAAATATTTGATATCTTATTAATAAAGCATTTTGAACTAAAAACTTAAATTGAAAGATAAAATCTAATGATACCATTCTGAACTATTTGAATTAGTGAAATCGATAAGGTAAGTGAAGGTTTTGTAGAAATGTAGTAAAGCCATTAACTCGCTTGATAATACGCTTGTAAGTTGAGAGAGAGCATTATTGAGTTTGTATTTTGTACGGGGAACGCGGTTGGAGGCTGGAGAGGCTGTGCGGAGTAGCGAACCCAGCACAGAATCAATCTCAGGATTCTTTTTTCCGGCTCAATCAATTATTGACTAATTCAATTATATGTTATTGTTTCTCACAGCATTTTTCTTTCTTTTTTTTTTCTGGTAAATATCTCACTGAGTTTTAACAAGGATCTACACCCTGTGTTCTAAGATATGCATCTTTTAGGCGACTTTTCAGCTTTATATTTCATTTAGTTGAAATTTTTATTGTAAATGTCTTTGAGTTTTGCTAAAATTCGATATGACATAATATCACAACTACTCTTTAATATTTTAGATTGAATATTTAAATTTAAAAAAAAAGATTATTGAGTAAATTGCCATTTAGAGTAGATTTTGTGCAAATAACCCCACCTAAAACAGCAACATAAATGTTAGGAGATCGAACACTCCTACCGCAGCTCAAACAAAAGACAAGAAACAAATTGTTATGTTAGAAATAACAATTTGGGTAGCACTGCCCTCCACAATAAAATAGACAACTTGGGCGGCTAAGCCTTCCACAGTAAATAAATAAATTAAAGGCAATAAAGAAAATAAATACACAAATATTTAACGTGGTAAAACCCTCAATTTGAGGGAAACTTCCACGGGACAAGACCGAAAATATTTCACTATGAAGAAAAATATTACAATCTCTCTCACAATTAGAATGGAGGAGATTACAAGGGAGGAAGAAGAGAAAAACTTAATACATAAGCTTGATACACTTGTAAGTGGGGGAGGAGGCTTTATTATATAGCCAAGCCTCCCCACCTCTATTTTGTTTCCCACCAATGTGGGATTGTGAAAGGCAAAATGCCTTCACACCTTACACTTCACATTCTCCCACTTGAAGGCATTTTTCCTTTCAGTCTTGTCTCTATACATACTGCTCACGTCTCTAACAGGCAACAAGACGTTCTACACCAGATGAACTTGTCAGCATTGATTGGTTTGGTCAATGCATCTGCTATGTTGTCCTTCGTGTGGATTTTCTGCATATCCACTATTCTATCTTCCACTACTTCTCGTACATAATGATATTGAACTTCTATGTGCTTCGTTCTTGAATGAAAGGCTAGATTCCTTGCGATATGCAAGGCACTCTGACTGTCACAAAACAAAGAAATCTTCTCTTGTTTGTGCCCGAGTTCCTCCAATAACCTTTTGATCCAAACAGCTTCCTTGCAAGCTTGTGTAGCTGCCATATACTCTGCTTCTGTTGTAGATAGAGCCACAACAGTTTGAAGTTTGGATACCCAGCTCACAGCACCTCCTGCAAGTGTAAACACATAGCCTGTAGTGGACTTCCTTTTATCAATATCTCCTGCAAAATCTGAATCAACATAGCCCTTAACAATGAACTCTGATCCTCCATAGCATAGTGCAGCATCAGAGGTTCCTTTGATGTATCTAAGGATCCTCTTAACAGAATTCCAATGCTCTCTCCCCGGATTAGCCATGAATCTACTGACCGCTCCCACTGCTTGTGCAATGTCTGGTCTTGTACAAATCATAGCATACATTAGGCTCCCTACTGCTGATGCATACGGTACTTGAGACATTTCCATCCTCTCCGCTTCATTGCTAGGACTCATACTTGAGGATAATTTATGATTAACAGGAAATGGGGTAGAAATTGGCTTACAATCTTGCATGTTGAAGCGGCGCAAGATTTTCTTCAAGTAGTTCTTTTGAGATAGTCAAATCTTCCTATTTTTTCTGTCTCGGTGAATTTGCATCCCTAGAATCTTGTTTGCCGGTCCTAAATCCTTCATTTCAAATCCCCTAGCCAATTGTGCCTTTAATTCTTGGACCTGATCTTTGTTGGTGCCTGCTACCAATATATCGTCCACGTACAACAGTAAAATGATAAAGTCTTCCTTAAACCTCTTGTAATAAGTACAATGATCTGAACTGAGTCTGTTGTACCCAAGACTGATGATGAATGAATAAAATCTCTTGTACCAACACCTTGGCGCCTGTTTTAAGCCGTACAGAGATTTGGTCAACCTGCAAACCAAGTTCTCTTTTCCTTCTTTAACAAAACCTTTCGGTTGGAGCATAAAATTTCTTCTTCAAGTTCTCCATGAAGAAACGCAGTTTTTACATCTAACTGCTCTAAGTGTAAGTCAAAAGTAGCACACATAGCCAAGACTGCTCGAATTGTTGTAAGTCTTACAACAGGAGAGAATATCTCATTGAAATCAACTCCTTCTTTCTGAGCATATCCTTTGACCACCAGTCTAGCACGATACCGCTCCACTTGATCATTCCCATCACGTTTGATCTTGTAGACCCATTTGTTTCCGATGGCTTTTCTTCCATGTGGTAGTGGCACAAGATCCCATGTCTTGTTTTTGTCTAAAGCTTCCATCTCTTCATGCATTGCTGTCATCCATAGAGATGCATCAGAACTTTTTATAGCCTCCTGAAAGGTTGAAGGCTCCCCATCTTCTGTTAGGAGACAGTATGCAACATTGCTCGCCATCACATATTCTGAGTGCCAAGAAGGTTCCCTTCTTTCTCGAGTTGATCGACGGACTTCAGGTGCTTCAGACTCAACTGGTTCTTGATCATCGTGTTTTGGTACTGCTTCAGAAGAAACTGTTTCTTCTTGTACTGATACAGTCTCAACATTTTTTTTTCGTGCTATCACTTTCTTCACATTTAAACATGTCTTCTACAAAGACAACATCCCTGCTGATGACAATCTTATGGGCAGTAGGATCCCATAGGCGATACCCCTTTACTCCATCAGCATATCCCAAGAAGATACATTTCTTGGATTTTGGATCCAGCTTCGTTCTTTCTTGGTCATGATACATCACATAAGCAGGACATCCAAAAATATGAAGGGAGGAATAATCAGTTGGCTTACCAGTCCACATCTCCATAGGTGTCTTCATCTCAATTGCTGTTGATGGAGACCTATTTATCAAGTAACAGGCTGTAGTGGCTGCTTCTGCCCAAAATGTCTTGGGTAGACCCGCAGTCTTTAGTAATGCTCTCATTCTTTCTGCGAGAGTTCTATTCGTCCGCTCTGCCACTCCATTTTGTTGTGGTGTGTAAGCAACTGTCTTCTGCCATTTCACACCTTCTTTACTGCAAAATGTGTCAAATTCCTTGTTGCAGAATTCTCTCCCATTATCTGTCCTCAAACACTTGATCCTTTTTTCGGATTCAAGTTCCACCTGTGCTTTGAAGGCTTTAAATATAGGAAATACATCTGACTTTTTCCTGATGACATAAACCCAACATCTCCTAGAATAATCATCCACAAACAATACAAAGTAGTTTGCTCCTCCTAGGGACGTAACCGGTGATTCCCAAACATCAGAATGAATCAAGTCTAGAATGTTTTTACTCCTAGCAATAGATTTGCTAAAACTCAGTCTACTCTGCTTGCTAATAACACAATGCTCACAGAATGGTAAACTTACAGTTTTGATTACAGGAAGTAGTTTTCGATCAGAGAGAATCTTCAAACCCTTTTCGGACATATGGCCAAGTCTTCGATGCCATATCATAGACAATTCTTCTCCAGAACTAGCAACCGCTGTTTCTGCCTCCTGAACAGTTTCTCCATGGAGCATGTATAGGTTAACAGCAATCTTTTCTGCCTTCATCACCACAAGTGCGCCTCTGACAACCTTCATGATCCCATTTTTCGTATGGAACTCACATCCGAGGTCATCCAACTGTCCCATCGATAGCAAATTTTTCTTCAAGCCAATCTCATGCCGTACATCTTGGATATTACGAATCGTACCATCAAACATTTTTACTTTGACGGTTCCAATACCAGCGATTTTTAAGGCATGATCATCACCCATGTACACAGACCCTTCTGAGATAGGCTTATATTGATAAAACCAATCTCTTCTAGAAGTCATATGCCATGTTGCTGCTGAATCAATTAGCCAAATATCAGCAAACCTTGTTCTGCCTTCCACAACTATTGTTGCCTCGCTGCACAAGATTTCGCCATTCCCTGAAGTACTTGCTACACAACCCTGAGATCCTGACGACTCAGATTCTTTTCCTTTGTTGTTTCCCTCTCCATTCTTCTTAAGATGCCAACACTTGTTTTTCACGTGCCCTTGCTTTCCACAATGGTAGCATTTAATAAACTTCCTTCCTTTAGACTTTTCCCTGTTCTGATTATGACTCGCACTGGAACCACGTTCCCTTGATCTCCCTCTGTTGGCGGATAAAGCCTCTGCATGTTGAGAAGTCATTATTCTGTCTTCCTTGTTTTTACGTCTGCTTTCTTCTTCTAAGACAACAACCGCAACATCATTAAAGACTAGAGATGACTTCATTGAACCATTTGCCAAGTTGAGGATGAGATTGTCATATGAATCAGGTAAACTCTGAAGTAGAAGCTCAGCACGTTCCTTCTCTTCTATGTTATGCTCCATGGTTGAGAGCTGAGAGAATAACGTCTTCAAAGTGTTGATATGTTTAGTCACCGGAGTGGTTTCTGACATACGAAGAGTGTACAGCTTCCTTTTCAAGAAAATTTTGTTGTGTAGAGATTTGGCTTCATACAAGCTTGTCAAAGTATCCCAAATCTCCTTTGCAGAGTTCAATTCTTGAATACTTGACAGCACTTCATCTGCAACTGCTAGATGTAGACTTGCCATCGTATCACCATCTATCTTCTCCCATTTCTTTTCATCTTGGATATTTTCTGGTCTTCCATCAATTGCTTCAAGGCAATTTTCTTTTCTCAAGATAGCCTTTTTTATATTTTCCATAGCCCAAAGTTGTTTCCGTCGAACTTCTCTATCTTGAATTTGGCTGCCATTTGTCTTACAGTGAACAGTACTGTATATGTGAATAGTATCCTTGAATAGTATCGTATACATGAACAGTAACAGTGTTCGTATACGTACACCACTGCTAAACAGTAACCAAGAATAGTAGTAAGTGCCGGTACGATTTAATATACACCAGGAAAGCTTCCAGAAAACACTGGAGGGGTCACAAGCGGTCCCACTTAAAACCCAGTCTCCTTAGACTCTTATCGTCTTTTTGACAAAGCTTTCCTAGACATGTATATAACCATACAAGTAACCACTCACTGCCCTAACCCTTGGCTCTGCCTTCGTAACCTTGCTCTGATACCACTGTTAGGAGATCGAACACTCTTACCGCAGCTCAAATAAAAGACAAGAAACAAATTGTTATGTTAGAAATAACAATTTGGGTGGCACTGCCCTCCACAATAAAATAGACAACTTGGGCGGCTAAGCCTTTCACAGTAAATAAATAAATTAAAGGCAATAAAGAAAATAAAGACACAAATATTTAACGTGGTAAAACCCTCAATTTGAGGGAAACCTCCATGGGACAAGACCGAAAATATTTCACTATGAAGAAAAATATTACAATCTCTCTCACAATTAGAATTGAGAAGATTACAAGGGAGGAAGAAGAGAAAAGCTTAATACATAAGTTTGGTACACTTGTAAGAAGGGGAGGAGGCTTTATTATATAGCCAAGCCTCCCCACCTCTATTTTGTTTCCTACCAATGTGGGATTGTGAAAGGCAAAATGCCTTCACACCTTACACTTCACAATAAATATGTCCTTTAAGATGGCAAGCTACGATACTGAAGATAAAGCTCAAATTAAAAGTTGGAATTTATCGTTCCCACTTTCCAATTACTAGATCTTAATTAAAATCAAAGAATCCGCTTGATAATGTACTTGTTTGAAGACAAGTTTTTGCTCTTTTACAAGAGCTAAGATATTCCAAGTAATTACATATATACTGTTTTTGTTGATCCTTACTCTTTAATAAATGAAAGACAATGTAGTAAGAAGTGTAAGAAAAAAAAATAATCATCTTATAATTATTGATAGTACTGTGTACCTATAATATGACCCAAAGCTCAAGGTGACAACACTCGGTAACAGAACATTACTAATAAGGTATGGCCTTATAGGTCCAACCATTGTTCCCGATGATGAAAACTCAAGATGATAACTATCATCCTATTTATAATATTTTACTTTTCTATCTGTGTCTTTCCAGATGAAATTATAGCAAAGCCTTCTTAAATATAAATAAATATATAAAAAAAAACTCTAGCATAATGATTTTACCATTTCATCAGTAGTGCAATTGTCAAATGGCATTAATATCATATTCATATTCAAGGTTTAATTCGCCTAAAACTTTATTTCATGAATGAGTCTAACCATTCTAAATTTGAAACTTATCGCCCTCCACATCTAAACCGTGAGTATAAGTACTCTGTCCATAACTCACTGTAGCTCTGGAGACAAAGAGCAGGTATTATACAACATCACGTAATAATCATGATATATACGAGACAATGTCGTAGTTAGGAATGGCAAAATGTATTGCGGCGGTAGGGAGCGTGAGGATCTGGCTCTATTGGAGTAGGGATGGGGGTATTATTTATGGAGATGGAGTGGGGATGAGGAAAAAAATTAATCTCCGCATCATAATGGAGTATTTGCTTCGCACCCTGCAAAAATATTTAAAAATATAAAAATAATATAATTTTATTTTTATATTATATATTATTTTATTTAAAATTATAAAATATGAAAATTATTTTAATTTAAACAAATAATTATTTAACGTAATAA
Source organism: Boswellia sacra (assembly GCA_013180625.2). Classification (NCBI taxonomy): domain Eukaryota; kingdom Viridiplantae; phylum Streptophyta; class Magnoliopsida; order Sapindales; family Burseraceae; genus Boswellia; species Boswellia sacra. Next base: position 92,421 of record SNVD02011071.1, read on the forward strand.
TATACAATCATTTAATTATCTAAAAATATAATATTATAATTTTTTTTTGAAAAAGTTACTTAGTAATATTAATACAAAAAAGTATTAATTTACAAAAATCCGAGGGGCATACCCCAAGAATTACAAAGAGGACATAAAGTTCAAACAAACAATCCAACAAAAAATAGAAAATAAAGGCCATAATCGGCCTAAACAAAGTAAAAAAAAGGCCACAAACGGTCTTAACAACATAAATGAGAAATGACCACAAACGGTCTAAATAAAAAAAATACAAGAGCTTTAACCCTTTTTGTTTTTCTTCTTTTTAACCTTCCGCACAGGGGTAGCTGGGGTGTCCGAATGATCATGATCAATCCTATCATATTGATCCTCATCACTTAGCCTATTCAAGGGCTCAAAATGAGAGAGAGAAGACTGAGGAGGTTGTCCTGTATTTATTCGCCTTGACGAAGTAGATGTCTCACGAGTGGTAGAACACTGGATAGTACCTAAAAGCCTACCCTGGTCGGTCACAAAAGGAGATAAAGAGTCAGAATCTGACACTGACTCTGCGCTCGAAGCTGTAGCTGTCTTAGGTGGTACAACTTGTACTGGAGAAACTGCTGGAATAGCAACAAGTTTTAAACTCTCAACGACCTTGGTCACAACCTTACCCAAATTCAAAGGGGTACCGTCAGAAAAGGTGCTATCAGGGTTGCTAGCCTCATTCTTATCCTAACCTGAAGTCTTTGCTGGTTTTGGACAACGATGTCCAAACTTACAACATTTGGAGCAACGTTTTGGAACCCACTCATATTCAACTTGAATTTGGGTGGGCTCAGGAGAAAGCTTGCATATGAACTCAAAGTTCTGAATCAGAGGGTGTTTTGCATCAAGAAGAACACATAACCTCGCATATTCTAATCTAGAAAGATCAGAAGTCGTCTTGTCACAAGATAAAGGTTCTCCAACCATGCTGGAGATAATGCTAAGACCTTTGGTTGTCCATAAAGGGAACGGCAGGCCATATAATCGGATCCAAACAGGAATATACCTCAATTGATTTGTATTAAAATCTAAATGCGGGTTCCAAGGTTGTAAGACAATTGTTTTACCTCCGAACATCCAAGGACCGCGAGCAATGATGTTATGAACCTCTTCCTCAGTTCGGAAGCAGATATTATAATATTTTACTAAAACCCTAATTCAGTTATAGATAACAAAATTAACGAGGTGATTAGCCATCGACTATCGCATCTTTATTTTTCTCTACAATAATAAGAAAATACTGCAGCCAAATTATAGATACAATAGTTATTACTAATTCATAAATTATAATGATTATAAATTAAAAGTAATGATTATTATTTTTTTAATGTTATAGGAATGAAGCTATTGAGGATCTTGAGAAAAAAGAAAATAGATGATGCTACATTGATGTAGAACATGATTTTTAGATACCATTTTTGTATTTCTTTCATTGATTATAACTTATTTTACTTTTTTTGTTCATTCCTTTTAGGTAGTTGGGGTCGGAGAAAGCATTCCCCGCATGAAGATTCCACATCCCCACCCCACCCAGAAAAACATAGGGAAGTAGGTAGGGAATGGGGGCTGATTTTAACAATGGGGTGGGGAATGGGGACAACCTCCCCACCGTCACCCCGCCCCGTTGCTATCCCTAGTCATGGTGACTCATAGTAGTCGTTGACAAATACTAACCATAGGAAACTTCCTGGCAACTTCCAGGATGATGAAATAATCAAGACAATAACTACACAAGAATCTCAGGAGTGTTCGTTTTGTGATTTTGTATTTTTATTTTCAATTAGCTTTAAGAATATATAATTGATTTTGATTGATATTGAATATAAAATGCATAAAAAATTATACAATATAAAAATAAAATTGAGATTCAAGATCGAATACATCCTTAATTTACACTATTTAAAAGGTAGTTACAATACACGGTTGCAATGGTGTTGCAGCTTCTGTAGCTGAAGCAACTGCTTGATTTCCATTTGGCGGTAGCTGGCAGAGAAGAAAAAGTGAATAAATAAATAGGTATCCGGTTATTTCAACCAGTTAACTGAGCCGCCAACGATCAACACCCCCAACCACACCAACTATATAACAATAATTATAAGTGAAAAAAAATTTAATAGTCCCAAATTCCAAATATACATTTTAGTACATTTTATAAAAATTAGATATTATATCTAAAAAAATGTTATTACTTAATAAAAAATAATATAAATAGAAAACAATCGTCCCTTTATGATTCAATAAATATATCAAAATCCAACATATATATTTTTTAGTAAATATCTTACTAAATTGGACTTTGATCAACATCTTGGAATATTCTAAGATATTTTCTAGTTGATGATATTCTATTTTCATGATTTTATATATATATATATATATATATATATATATATATATATATATATATATCATGTATCTTTCATTTTCATTAACTTTTTATTTGTGTTCATTGTTAGATGCTATACTGAAACGCCTTTGATTGTTCGCAATTGATGATTGATGCTTGTTAGTTTAAAGTGTCGGCATGATTGATCTTTTATTGTTTAATTCTGTTAGATCTAAAAGTATGAAGTCATCTGTAATATAACAGTAAATTGTAAAGTAAAATGGCACAGTAGGATTTTACGTGGTTCAGTTACAAAACTTATATCCACGGATAGCTTTAGAGCTACAATTCACTAAGTTATTGTTTGTATAATCTTTATGATCGTTTACAGTGCTAACTCGCTCTTATACACTGGCCTAATCTTTGTAAAATAAAATCTCGCCAAGATCTTAAACTCTAGTGACCTTGCCCACTCTTTATCGCTCACAACTTAACAACACACTGTTAAGTAAAACATAACCACAATGTCTGACACTGAATTACATAAACACTTAACTTGCAAGTTCTCTCAAGTGTATACTAACTTAGACAGACTTAATTGAAATTCGTGCATGATCACAACCTTTCATACATGATTAAGACACTCATAAAATAAAATCAAAGAAGCATTCCAATTTGCGTTGAAGCTCTCCTCTTAATTCTTGGAATGCTGTGACATGCACATCATCAACCTATAAGTTATTTAAACATAACATTATATATAGTGGGATGCCTAATTGTAATCTCTTTAAAATCCTGTAAAAATCTTAATCAAACTTAAATTATGATAAAGATCAATACTTTAGGAAGTGATATAAGTAACTCCTAAATGAAAGAGGACACAAATAGATATACTCCTATTTTAACTAGAATACATCAAATAATGTTCTAATATAAAGAAATATTCATCATGAATCAAATACTTCCTAAACTATACTTCTAGGAACAATAAAATAAGAAATAGTATAACATTCTAGTTTTATCATAAGTTGGTCCAAAATTATCATGTGCATGGCACATGCAAGAGTGTCACACGTTGACACCAACAATCTCTCCATTTTGACAACTTGTGATGAAAATACAAAACTGTTTCTGATCAAAGAATACCATACAAAGATAAGTCCAAAATAACTATAAGCAATCATGATCTATCAAACATACTTAAAGAAATAATAATTGTATAGTTATAAATCATATAATAGAAAAATGTCTGAATGTAAATATCCTACAAAAAAAAAAAACAAAGTGAAGTTGACAAACCTGTGAAACCACATTTCAACCAAAGCATGATCAGAGCAAATAACAAAATGTGACAAAAACATTAAACAAACGAAATATTCAGGTAAGAACACGGAACACAGTAAAATAAAACTTACAAACATAAGGCATAAAATAGTTCGAATACAAATATAAAGACACCTCACTCCGCCTAACTTACTACCCTTGAAGTCAAGGAGCGTCAAGGAGAATCAGTTCAAATAAAACAAAGTAAACAAAGTTCAAATAAAAAAAAAGATTAGAGTAGATAGAATTATCAGAAACTTCTTCTCCCACTTGATTTCAGAACAAGTTCCAAAATAAAATAAACAGAAAGAGCATTAGCGAAGTCAGGTAGGCTTGCTAACAAAAGGCGAAGATGAACTACTAGGGCATTTCTTGATCCTATTAGCCTTAGTCTTGAACCTTTTGCTAGTAGTGGTAGATGTAGGTTTTTTAGAAACCACAGGAGTTGTCTGTGCTTCAGTTGTATCAGATGAAGTAGTAGCGACCTCTACCACAATCTTGCGGATTTCCTTGTCAAGTCTGTCAGTATTAGTTTTAGTTGGCTACAACTCAGCAACTGGTTGTTGTAGATCCACAAGTGATTTTGTTGCAAGCTGGGTTGGGATTATTGTGGCTGGTTCTACTGTGTCTACTTTAGGAGCTGGTTCCTATGTGTATTCTGCATCAGGTGTATGTTCTACTTCATGTGGAGATGACTGCAGTGGTGGAGAGACAAGTTGTTCTACTTCAGGAGCTGGTGCAATGTCAGGTTCTTCATCAGAAGGTGGTGAAGGTGATTTTATTTTAGGTTCTGCTTGAGCTGGTTCGTCTAACATCATCCTTCAGTTTTGGAACTGCTATTGCAATTTTCTTCTTCTTCTTGTCAGACTTGTTCTTCACCACTGTAACCTTCTTCTTGCCCTTCAAATCAGTTCCCTTAGCTTTCTTCTCAGATTTCTTTTTTTTCATTTTCTTTTCTACTATCATGTCTGTCTCAACAACTGGTTGTTCAACTTGATCCTCCTTTGGCATTTACTCAACTGCCTCTAGCATTTACTTAGATGTCTCTGGCATTTGCTCTGCAAAATGCTCATGCACCATATTTATAGTTTCCATGGGTTGTGGTTCTTCTGCAGAAACAAATTTTTAGCAAGTTTATTCTCCAATGTAGATTGCTTTGTTTTGATGTCCTTGAGATCCTGCACAATATCAAATAGAATGGAATTGATTAAAGCAAACTGCTCTTCTACATTGTTCATTGGATTGTTTCGAACTTTTCTTGGTTTTAGTTTAGGAACAGGCGGATTAATTTTGTCATGTAGTCGATGCAAAAATCCTTTTGTGATGGATTTAAATAAAATTTCAGTGTGTTCTTTTAGGCTAATGGGAATACAATTTTGAGCTAAAATACCTTGAATCAAAGAAGAAACTACAAGCAAATGATAATCGAATTTATATGGTGCAATCTGGGCAATCATCCTATAAATCCATAAACCTAAATTAATTGATTTATTTGTTGCCAAACAGAATAGAAATTTCACTCTATCTTCCCTAACTTGGTTCTAATACGAATAGGGGAACCAATCAAACTGTGCAATTTTATGTAGAACCCAATATTTTTTTCTAAGGTATTGTCGATCAATGCCATCTCTTAGGTTCTAAACTAAATCCTCTCGACCAGTTAATTCCTTAATAACAACTGCCATATCAAAATTTTCTACAACAGAGTGCAAATTACCAATTGGTATGTTAAAGAAAGTGTTGATTACATTTGGTGAATTTCACAAATTTTTCTCTACAATACACTTTGTGATAATGATTGCTCTTTGGGTCATCAATTGAAGCATTGATATTCATATAAAATTCTTGAATCAAGGACTTAATGACTGTAGCAAGTTGTTTACCATTCAAGTCTAGTAAACAGACTCAAAAAGTTCACTCAAACCATACTTGTTGAAGTCGGTTAGCTTCACTAGCCTTTCTATCTGCAACTTTCTCTTTGATGTATACTTCAAGAAATTTTGCTTAACAGCTGCTGTGAGGAACTTGTTGAACTTTAGTTTCACTTTTTCCTTCATTTGCTTAATTAGGATTGACTCATCTTCACTCATTGCAGGATCAATCAGGATCTATGCATGCTATTGTTGCTATTGTTAAGATTGAGACAACTAAGAATTGTTGCTACTATTGTGACCAGAGTTATGTGAGGAAGATGATGCAGTGGTGGTCTTAGCAGATTTAGATGAGGCTCCATTGTTAGGGTTTGAGAGCTGCAAGTTTTTCTTAGAATAGAGAGAAGCGAGACAAGAGAGAGAATGGATGCAAAGCTGATTGGATATGATATAAACAAAGAAAGCCCTAACTATATTTGTGATATACTTGGGAAGAAACTGGATTTTAATACAATTCCATTTCCCATAGATTTTAAATTTTTAAATCCTTTTCCAAAACCACTTAATTAATATCATTAATGAACAAAAATTTAAAATGTGATTTCTAATAAAATAAGGAATTCTAATAGAGTTAAGATCCCCGCCACTGAAGTTTTTCCCCCTTAATTTAATAAAGCTGATATGGCATTTTGACACATGAACACACAAGAAAGTCAAATTTTAGTTTGGCACAAAAAGCATCATATGATATGAAAAATATAACAGAAAATAATTACATTTACCGCAACAACAATATCTGGACATCATATGAATCATTCTAAAGAAGCATATTTCAGAGCTGTTTATAATCTTCATATGAAAGCTATTTACCTTTATTTTTCAATCACTTGAGATGTCAAAAATATCATTTTAACATATTTATTAAGAATTAATCACATTGGATTATAAATACAGTAGCTTTCACACAATACAGAGGTAGCCCTTTTCATTTGAGTGGGTTACATCAACATATTTCTCATATACTTTGAGGTTACTCTCAATGATAGCTTTTACACATCATATATTGGTAGCCCTCTCTGTATTTTTCATTTTAAACCAGTATCTAAACATTCAAACAATTTTATATTACAGCTCACACATGCTTAATTAGAAGAAAACTTATGATATTACAGATATAATTAACATAACAGTAAGTAATGATTATTCAAAAAAACTAACAGATGCCTAAGCCTTTCTTAGATTCTCAAATTTTATTGTATCCAATGTCGTAGTGAATAAGTCAGCTAATTGGTTATCAGTGGAGATGTGTTCACTGTGTATCACCTTAGACTCTACAAGTTCCCTTATAAAATGATATCTTATGTCAGTATATTTTGTTCTAAAATGCTAAACAGGATTTTCGAAAATGTTCATAGTACTAGTAGTATCACAAAACACAGTTATAGGCTTTTGTTCAATACCTTAATCACTCAGCATTTGCTTCATCCAAAGTAGTTTTGCGCAACAACTTCTTGCTGCTATGTATTCAACTTCAGCAGTAGACAAAGAGATGGAATTCTGCTTTTTACTGTGCCAAAAACTAAGTACCAAGATAAAAACATCCACCTGATGTGCTCTTCCTGTCATCTGCATTTCTTGCCCAGTCAATATTACTAAACCCTGCAAGATAATTATTTGTATTTTTAGAAAACCATATCCCATAATCATGGGTTTCATGTATATACCCAATGATTCTTTTAGCTACTGCCAGATGTGATTCTTTGGCACTTGCTTGAAATCTTGCACAAAGTCATATACTAAAACACAAATCTGGTCTACTTGTTGTGAAGTATAACAAATTGCCAATGATGCTTCTATATAAACTTGCATCAACCTCTTTTCTTGCATTGTCTTATGAAAGTTTCAGGTTAGTACTGATAGGAGTTTTCATTGGTTTTGCATTATGAAGTCCAAATTTCTTCACAAGGTTTCTAGCATATTTTGATTAAGATATGAATATCGCATCATTCATTTGTTTAACTTGCAATCCAAGAAAGAAATTTAATTCTCCTACCATGCTCATCTCAAACTCTTCCTGCATCAACTTAACAAACTTATTAGTTTTGTTTTCGTTAGTTGATCCAAACACAATGTCATCTACATATATTTGAACAATAATAAAATAGTTAGATGCATGTTTGATAAACAAAGTCTTATCATTGCTGCCTCTACTATAATCTCTATTGATCAAAGAGTTTGTCAATCTTTCATACCAAGCTCTAGGAGCTTGTTTTAACCTACACAAAGCTTTATGCAATTTGTACACAAAATCAGGATGTTTATGATATTCATATTCCTTAGGCTATTCAATAAAAGCTTCTTCATTGAGATAGCCATTTGAAAAGGTTGTTTTAACATCCATTTGGTAAAATTTAAAATTAAGCAAACAAGCAATTGCAAGTAGTAATCTGATTGACTTAAGTCTAGCTACTGGTGTAAAGGTTTCATCAAAGTTTATGCCTTCTACTTGTGTGTAACCTTGTGCTGCTGGCCTAGCCTTATTTCTTACTACTTGAACTTTTTTATCGGTTTTATTTTTGAATATCCATTTAGTTCTAATGACAATTGCATTTTTTAGTCTAGGAACTAATTCTCATACTTCATTTCTTTTAAACTGATTAAGTTTATCTTGCATTGCCTGAATCCAAACATCTTCTTTTAAAGTTTCTTTCACATTTTTGGTTCAACTAATGAAACATAAATTGCAAAACTTACCTGATTTCTTACCTTGCTCCTAGTTTTCATCATACCATCTGGTATTCTAATGATAGAACTTGTTGGATGTGTCTTCTGTTTCCTTTTTCATAACTGAATTCTTTCTATTGTTATTGCTGTCTGATACTGGTCTTTTTGCATTCTCTATGAAGCTGGTTATGCTTTGTTCATGTGAGTACTTTGCATAATCATCCAGATCATCAAATACTACATTTGTAGATTTTATGACTGACTTAGTTCGAAGATTATAGACTCGAAAAGTTTTGCTGTTCTGTGCATATCCCACAAAAACTTCTTCGTCACTTCTTGGATTTAATTTGCCTAACTGCTCTCTGTCATTTAAGATGGAACACCTGCATCCAAAAATATATAAATATTTCAAATTAGGTTTTCTTCCTTTCAAAAATTTCATAATGTGTCTGCTTAGTGTCAGGTCTTGGAAAAACTCTATTTGAAATATAACAAGCAGTGCTTATTATTTTAGCCCATAGCCTTTTTGTCAACTTCTTGCTATTTAGCATCACTCTAACCATCTCTTGAAGAGTTCTGTTTTTTCTTTTCACAATGTCATTTTGTTCACGAGTTTTGGGAGCTGAAAATTCATGTTCAATTCCATGATAGTTGCAAAAGTCATCATAGCTAATATTTTCAATCTCCTTGCCATGATCACTTCTTATTCTTACAATCTTGCCAATGTTCCTATTTTGCTCATTTTCAAGCTTAACACAAAGATTTCTGAAAGCTTCAAAAGTTACAGATTTTTCTTTAATAAAATCAACCCAAGTATATCTAGAGAAGTCATCCATACAAACAAATATGTATCTCTTACCAGCAATACTTTCAATTTGCATAGGACCTATAAGATCCATATGTAAAGCAAATAATGTATTTTGGATGTGCTAAGATGTGGAATTAATTTGTGTGCACTCCTAATTTGCTTTCCCATTTGACATGGTCCATAAATTTCATTAACTTTAGGAACTCCTTTTGCAGCATCTAACTTAGTTAATTTAACCAAGTCTTTGTAATTTAAGTATCCTAATTTTTTATGCCATAATTCTAAATCAAAGATCCTAGCATGAAATCAATTTTTATCAAATAACAATTATCTGAATATATGTTTTCTTCTAAGATACATTAGCCAAGATTGTCTAAAACCATGCATTTGTTTTGTGTGAAATTAACAATATACTTATCATCACATATCTGATTAATAATTAGATTAGTTTTCAAACCTTCAACTTGTAAGATATTTTAGAAGTTATGTAAGTCTTTGACATTCAAAGTGCCTTTGCCAATAATCTTACTCTTAGCTCCATCTCCATAAGTGACATTTCCTTCCCTACATGATTCAAAATCTTTCAAAAACTATTTATTTCCAATCATGTACCTAGAACAATCACTGTCAAAATACCACAAATCGTTAGAAGAATGCTTAAGTGCAGTAAGACCAACTTTGTAGACTGTCTTCTCTTTCTTAACCCATTGTAGTTGTGTCTTTGTTAACAGTTTGAACTGTTTTGACCTTTTATGCAAAAGATTCAATAATTTAAAACACCTAGACTAATATGCCCTTTAGTACCGCAAAAATAACATGTTGGAATGCATTTTCTTACCTTTTCAGGACTGGATTTGAAAGAGCATAAAGGGGAAACAAATGCTTCATTACTTTTTGAGCTAGAACTTGACCTTTTTGAGTTAGGTTCAGAATTTTTAACCCGTGTTGAAGCTTTTACAAATACTGTTGTTGACAAAGATGCAACATTACCTTCTGTATATCCCAATCCATGTTTGTTGGAATTGTCTCTTCCAAGACTTAAGACATAATCAAGTTTAGCTGACCCAATTCTGAGTTGATTAATACATCATTTACTCTCAATTAGTTCTGTTGTAATTTTCTCAACATGAGTTGTTTTGTCTGTCAAAGCAAGCTCCAGTTCTATGATACAGTTTTTAGCGTAGGATTTTTCACATTTCAGCACTTATAATCTTCTTCTTCAAAGTTTTGATTTCTTCTTTCTAACTCAGTCATTCACTATAGAGCGCATTGTAAGTTTCTTACAACTCTTCATAGTATTCTGGATCATCTTTTGTATCTAAATGATCATCATTGGTTCTACAGTTTTTTGTTATGTCAGTCATAGTAGCTTTCCCTTTATCAACTGCAGATGCTGTAAATGCAACAAAATTACTCATACATTCTTGATCTTCTGAATCAGATTTTGATTCATCACTCCAAGTAGTTGTCAAGCCTTTGTTCTTTTTTTTGAGATTAGCACATTCAGATTGAATATGGCCATAATCAGAACATTCATAACATTGAATCTGTCCTTTCTTATTAGGTTGCTTTGATTTCTTCTTGTCATTCTCCTTCTTGAATTTGTTGAAACTTGTCTTCATTTGAGTTTAATGGCTTTCCTTGATTCTTTTTCCTGAAACTCTTTTTCATGAACTTGACATAATTTTTTGTTAGAAAGGCAATATGTTCAGAATCAGTTTTATCAAGCTCATCATTACTTTCATCATCAGATTTTTCAGTTTTAACATTGAATGCAATGCTTTTTTTTCTTGCTTCCTATTAATATGATAATCGTAAAGTTTTAAAGAATGTCAATCAGTTCATTACTCCTCATCTCATCAGTGTTTTTTACTTCCTCAATGGCTAAAATTTTACATTTAAATTTATATGGAACAGATATAATTATTTTGCAAACAAATTCTATATTAGCAAAAGTCTTGTCAAGCATGTATAAAGAATTGATGATGTGACATAACTTAGAATAAAACTTAGAAATTGACTCATCCTCATGCATCATCAAGTTTTCAAATTGTGAATTCAGTCTCATCAATTTACATCTTTTAAGCAGTACCTTCATGTTTTACCTCCCAAGTCTCTTTAGCATCTTTGCACCTTGAAATCTGTCCGAAGTTATTTAAGTCCACAGCAGAAAAAATTGCATTAAGAGGATTTGAGTTCCAGCTTAAACGTTGGTATTCTTAATTAGTCCATTACTCCTCAGGTTTGGGTTCAGAATCACCAAAAGTATTCAATCTTGTTGGTGGTGTCCATCCTTTAAGCACACTAGTCTATGTCTTGTCATCAAGAGATTTGATATACATTTTTTTTTTGTAACCGAGGTGTCCGGGCCAGCTTATGTGCACCACAACTAATCCTCGGAGGAGACTAGCGCGACCACAATCCACTATCACGGTCTCCGACTTACCTCATAGGAAAAGGCCATTGTGAAGAGTCAAACCCAAGACTTCATCGTGGCCTTACCAACTCCCTCCTAGGCCATCCTTGCCACTTGAACCAACCCATTGTGCGTGATTTGATATACTTCATCATTTTAAGTTTCCAATATGAATAATCACCATCATCAAGAATAGGTGATTGAGTTCCAGATCCTCCATTACGAATAAACTCCATTCCTCTAAATCAATCGATCTTTTCTTCACTTGTATGTTAATGAACTTGCTCTGATGCCAATTGTTAGATCTGGAAGTATGAAGTTATGTGCAATATAATAATAAACTGTAAAGTAAAATGGCACAGGAGGATTTTATGTGATTCAGTTATAAAACTTACATCCACGAATAGCTTTAGAGCTGCAATGCATTAAGTTCTTGTTTGTATAATCTTTAGGATCATTTACAATACTAACTCGCTCTCACACACTGATCTAATCTTTGTAAAATAAAATCTCGCCAAGATCTTAAACTCTAGTGACACTGCCCACTCTCTGTCGCTGACAACTTAACAACACACTGTTAAGTAAAACATAATCATGATGTCTGACACTAAATTACATAAACACTTAACTTGCAAGTTCTCTCAAGTGTATATTAACTTAGATGGACCTAATTAAAATTCATGCACGATTACGATCCTTCATACATGAATAAGACACTCATAAAATAAAATCAAAGAAGCATTCCAATTTGCGTTGAAGCTCTCCTCTTAATTCTTGAAATGTCATCGCGTACACACAATCAACCTATAAGTTATGTAAACATAACATTATATATAGTAGGATGCATGATTGGAATCTCTTTAAAATCCTGTAAAAATCTTAATCAAAATCAAATTAGGATAAAGACCAATACTTTAGGAAGTGATGTAAGTAGCTCCTAAATGAAATAGGACACAAATAAATATATTCCTATTTTAACTAGAATATATCAAACAATGTCATAATCTAAAGAGATATTCATTATGAATCAAATACTTCCTAAATTATGTTTTTAGAAACAATAAAATAAGAAACAATATAATATTCTAGTTTTATCACAAATTAGTCCAAAATTATCATGTGCATGACACATACAAGAGTATCATACATTGACACTAACAAATTCTAGCCTCGTAGATTTTCCTATAATAAGTGGTTTATATATATATATATATATATATATATATATATATATATAAACTTTTTAATTTATTATTTATGAATTATTATTATTTTGTATCTTATTCAGAGAGGTAAAGTAAGATCAAGGAGGGTTTTGATGCACGTGGAAGACTCGAGATGATGACAATTATCAGCATGACATTACTAATAAGGTCACGGCCTAACAACTACACTATACCCGATGCTTAAAATTCAAGATGGCAACAGTCTATAATTATTGTTTACTAATAACTTTATGCTTATAAGTACAATAAAAATATCTAAATATTGTTTAAAAATTTTGATTTTAAAATTACATTAGAATGAGTATTATTTTTAGTCAACACACCCTTCAACATTCCGAAAATAAAAACGATAGCTAGGTAACATTCTTATTTGAAGACAGTCATTTCTTGCTCACAAGACTAAGATCTCCCAATTAAGTAATTAAATATGCTTTGATTGATTCCTGCTTTTTGTGTAAGGAAAGAAAATGTTGGACAAGAAAGCAGAAAAAATAGTTATTTTATCATGCTCCCAGTGCATCCTATTTATTTGTTTAACACGTTTTTTCATATGTTAAAGAATCAAATTAGACTTTATGATTCATCAATCAGCTCAACACTGGTAAGATTATTTTCACTTAAAATATTATTCATTTTTTAAAAGGTTTTTATTTTTAGTCAACGCACCCTTCAACAATCTAGAAATACATTAAATTTCTTCTCATGTTTTGCTTATAAACTTCAAATTTATAAAATTTTTTCATACAAGACAATCAGGATTATCGAGAACATCAAATTCTTATTGATCTGGGTTGTGGATTCAATCTCTATTTATAAAATTCTCTTTGCCAAGATTTAAAATTATAAATATGTTTGTCGTCTTTTAATGATTGATGCTTGCCCAGTTTGACTATGTGAATGATTGATCTGTTATTGCTCAGCTTCACCTTTTAAGTTCAAAATTTAGAAGACTCCAGATAACAACACCTAGGAACAAGACATTACTGATAAGGTAAGGGCCCAAAAATTGTAACTGATTATGAAAATTCAAGACGACAAAAGTTATTTTAAACAATTTACGTACACCTGTCAAGATGATCACGTAGCAATTGTGACGCATCTAATTGACGTGATCAATAGCGAAGAAAGGGCATTTTCGATCTAGAATTTCAACCAAAGCCTGCTTGCAATTTGAAATATTAGGGTATTCATTTCCAAAAACCCACACAAAAATTTCTTGAAGATTTAAACCACAATCTTTTAAAAAATTATCTTTAATATTATTTTGAACGATGGTTAATGCGGCGTGATAATTTTATCGTATTACTTATCCAGTCTTTACATTATCTATTGACTGAAATCTATATTATTTGGACACATCATTTATGATAGGATTTGAAATAATTTATAAAAAAATATAGAGATTTGGGACTCATTTTTTAATTCAAATTGATTTTTTACAAACAATAGAAAAGGTAGAAGGAATGGAAAATTAGAGATGTTAACTAAATATGAGTCATATTCTTATAAGAAAAAGAAGATTTCCATATAGATTTATAAATATAGGAATTAAAAATCAATTTTAGATATAATAGAGGATTAGATATAAAGAAAATACTTTTTTAGAGATTTGCGAAGAGTTGTAAAAAAGATCGTTGAATAATATTGAATAGAGCATGTAAAACGGAGAATAGTTGTAAGGGTCTACAGTTTTCCACTTTTGCTCTTTTTTGTTTGCTTTCTCTTTTGAATTGCCAAGTGTCCTGTCAACTGGCACTTCCATAACAATGAATATTTTTGTTAAATGAAACGAAGAGACGGTGGTGAGCATTTTGAAAATATCAGAAAGCATATTGTTTCTTTACATTTACAAGACGCAACACAATTTTTCTTTTACTTAAAAAGAAAAAGTACAAAAACTCTACCATCTCTCACGAAGCTTACCTTGAATGGAGTTCTTGAATGCTATGTGAATATTATCGTGGCTTAAAGTGTTGGCATAATTGATCTTTTATTATTTAATTCCAGTGTTGTAAGTATATATTACTATAATGAGTGGTTTGTTTTGTTAACTTTTTAACTTATCATTTATGAATTATTAATCTTTTTTTTTTTTTTGTGTGTATCTTGTTAAAGTCAAAGTGAAAGTCAGACCAACGAGGATCTTCATCCATTTAGGAGACTCAAGACGACAAAAATTAGCAACATGACATTGGTTATAGGGTCAGGGTCCAGCAACTGTACCTGATGATGAAAATTCAAAGATGCAATACTCAGTGATCATTATTGTTTGGTAAAAATCTGAAAAATTTATGCTTAAAATTCAATTAAAAGATCTAAATATTATATTGTTTAAACATTTTGATCTAAAAATTACATTAGAAAGAGTATTATTTTATCATCTGATCATGTTAAAAGTTTTTAAATCACAAATCTAAATTGATTTAAGAGCCCATTAATAGGAATATTTTCAATTTTTCTACAGTTGCGTAGACCTATCTAGATGGGAGAAAAAAAAAAAAAAAAAAAACACTGACGCCTCCAAAGTTTGGACTATGTAACGTGGCATTCCGGCTGTTCGAAAATTAACATTTAAACCCCAGTTTAGCCAAAGTACTTAATACCCTTAACAAAAAGGAAGGGTGAATTAATTTTTTAATACTGAATGAGTCAATAAAGCATAAATAAGAAAATTACAATGTTGATAGTTTGAAAAAGTATCAATTTCTTTTTTTTTTTTTTTTTTGGTGTAGATATATAATGATACTGGAAAAGTCATTTACTAAAACCTGAGCTCTCACGTTGATTTAATTTGTTAGACGGCTCAATATTTTTCTGGCACTCAACACATAGAGTTTTGTTGACAATAAAAAATATTAGAGTTTTACAAATTTAAAAATGGGCCTAAATTTCAGTTTTTTTTTTAAATTTATTTTCAATTAAGTTAATTTCCCTATTCAATATAAAGTAAAATTAAATGTTCTGAATTTTAAGAATTGACTTATTGAATAAATAGGCGTCTAGAAGAAAAAGTTTGTACTAATCCCACCTAAAATAACAACATAAACCTGCCATTTTTTTAATATGGCAAGCTCCAATGGAAAGAGAATCAAATTAGAAGTTGAAACCTAGTATTCCCATCTGCTATATCTAAAACTAAAAATCAAATTAAAAATACGAAAAAAAAGCTAGGTAACATAATCTGAAGACAGTCATTTCTAGCTCACAAGACTAAGATCTCCCAATTAAATATTTGATTGATTGATTCCCGCTTTTATCTAAGGAAAGAGAATGTTGCAAAAAAAGCAGAAAAATAGTTATTTTATCAGGCGGGAGCCCCAATTTTTATTTCATTTCTAGAACGATCATGGTGGCCCCTAGAATTATCTGGTTAATTAATTTTCTCCATATTTAAGAGGATCGTAAGAGACAAAACTAATATGTTGAATACAAGATTGGACTGAGGATTTCAATAATTTTAGTATTAAATAACTCCTCATTATTTTTTACTGAGTTTTATTACGTCCTTTGCTTAATTAAGTACTCATTTTTTTCAATTGTCATTACCATTAGTTATTAAGGTCATGTTAGAATATAATTGGTATATCTGATGCATTCGTTTTGAGATTTATATAAAATTTTGAAAAACCTATATAAAAATTTAAAATTGACGGTATTAAAGTAAAAAACAATTACAAAAAAACTTGGAAACATCCATTTCTAACTTCCATATCCTCTTTTTCAACATTCTCAATTTTTATATAAAATCTTATGCATCGATTACATGCATTCTGACTAAAGCCTAGTATTAGTCTTTGTTTCTAATGTAAGGTGGAAAGCAATTATTGTTCCTCATACACATCAATTATGTTGCAATGTCGTTCGTGACCCTCTATGTAAGTCGAAGGGAAATATAATATAAAATAATAAAAAAATTTTATAGGCGTGTTGATGAGAGACTAACGATTATAGCTTTGTTGAAAGTTGAACTCCAAAAAAGACACGACTTAATTTGATTAAGTTTGCACTTTGAAAATCGCGTGGCCCTTACTTGATGCATTTTGGTAGATTATGTCTTGACTTAATGGAAGCGTTTTACACGTTGTGAGACTTTTCTTTGATATAACCTAAATTAAATTAGTACTTTGATATATATCATATTAGAACTGAATTAATTTTTTAAAATTGGAATCTATCAAACAGGATGACTGGATGAAAAAGAACTGGATAATAAGATAAGATGTAGTTACAGAAGTATGGTTGATGTAATATTGAACTGGATAAAATTATGCATAATGATCTTTAAAAAATTAAAATTTGTAATTGATTCATATTAAATTACTTTTATTTAATATTTAGATTTCATATTTAAAATACTAGATGCTTTTGAAATATAAATTTAATTATTTTTCTAATAAACTCGTATTCTATTTAACTCAATAACTTTCTTCGTAAACGAGTCAAACAGCTTTCTCGAGGTTCTAAAATAAAATGCACCTAAATTAAATTTTATACTCCTTATCACGTACAGGGGTGGGAGACTTGGAGTGTGTGAGGGGCTGCATACTATCATAGTTGCTTAGGTTTTAGAAATTGTCTGGTTAATTAAAGCGACTTTCAAGTTTTAACCACTCAGTTGTAGATTAGGTTTATAGGCCTCTGTGTACGTCACCTGATCCAAATACCCTGTAGGATATGATGTTTAACAAACAGCTTAGGAGCACTGATTTAATGTAATGTAGTAAAAAATCAATTAATAACCATCGATTACGAGATTATCACAACAAATATTTAATTAATGGAGGTAAGCTGTAGCAGGAAGATTATGCATCTTGATTATACTTTCAGTACTAAAAAATTATATCAAAATTTTGTGTTAAAGTATTCATTTTTTAGAAAATTACTACAAGAATATATAACCATTATCATTCAAATTATCATTTATGCTTTTAATAAATTTGATGACGATATAAATATTGATGATCATATTTCCATTTGAAGAGGGCAGGTAAGCTTTTGTATCCGAATCATCGAAGTTTGAATCATAGTCTCCTAAATTATTTGAATTGTGTTTTATTATCAAAAAAACTGTCCATTCCCGATAAAATGCAAATTAGTGTAACATTTAAAAATTAAATAAACTTTATTATATTAGTTTAGAATTATATTTTAAAATCTTATGCATCACATGCATTATGACGAAAGCCTAGTGTGAGTCTTTGATTATGTCACCCCTCAGATAAATCAATTATTGTTGCAATGTCGATTATGACCGCCTACTGCAAGTGAAAAGCAAATGTACTACAAAACAATAAAAAAATTATATAGGCGTCTTGATTCTTTGGTAGCATAGCTTTGTTGAAAGCTGACCCTTGCAAAAGGGACAACTTTGATTTAGTTTAGTTTACCCTTTGACAATTGCGTGGCCTACACTTGCTGGATTTTGGTGGGTTATTTCTGCCTTTGTGTCAACGTTTTACACGCTCTAGGACCAGTGTACTGTAGAAATAGAATTTGATAATAAGGTAAGGGATAATACAGCAATATGGTTGATGTAATATCGAAGTGGATAAAATTATAAATAATAATTTTTAAAAATTAAAAATTATAAAATTCTCTTTGCCAAGATTTAAATATGAATGCGTTTGTCGGCTTTTAATGATTGATGCTTGCCCTGTTAAAGTATGTAAATGTTTAGAAAACTCGAGAAAACAACTCTTCGCAATAAGACATTACTGATAAGGTAAGGGCCCAGCAATTGTCCACGACCATGAAAATTCAAGATGACAAAAACTATTTTAAACAATTTATATACACCTGTTAAGATGATCAGCAGCGAGGAGAGGACGAATAACTTTATTACAGAGAAAGACTTTAGGTCCAGAATTTCAACCAAAAGCTAGTTGGATTTAAGATATTAAGACATGTTTGACAGGCGATATTATATAATATAGTATTATATTATATTATATAATATTAAAAATAATATTATGTAAAAATTACATAATTTTGGTGTATTAATTGGTACAAAAAAGTAGGAATTTCTTTTCAAAAAAAGATATACAAAGGATAAATATATTTTCAGTTTATTTATAAAATTAGTTATTTAGTAATTTATCAAATAATTGCTAATTATTGAAAAAATTACTTAGAGTCCAATACCCACACTAGATTTATCAGAAAATTCGAGTCTATGATGGCATATTAGGTGTCAATTGATCTAACAAGCGTAGTAGATCTCAGGTGTCATCCAGCGAGGGTGGTGACTTCCTTCATCCATTCTTTATTTTTAGAAAATAAATTTTAAATAAATTTGATTTTATAATTTATATAGTAAATATATCTTTATTTATTTTTAAAATTTAAAAATTAAAGGTAATAATTGGATATATAGAATTTTATAGAGATAATTTTGATATTTTTTTATTAGTGCTATCCAATGTAATGCTAATGTTATGGATTAACTCTACATAATTTAATACAATGTTGATGCATCTAAGGGTTGTATTTTAATTAATTAATACTATACTAAATTACAACCAAATATATATATTACACTATTTAACATAATGTAATAAAATAGTACTATACAGTATCCTGTATCGAACCCTTAGGGTATTCATTTCAAAAAACTACACAAAGTTTCTTAAATACATTTAAGTGTAACCAATACTCTTTTAAAAAATTATCTTAAATCTTATTTTGAATGCTGGTTCAAGTGATATGATAATTTTATTGTATTGCTTATCCCATCATTTTATTATCTATTAAATGACAACCATATTATTTGAACGCATTATTTACAATAGGATTTGAAATAATTTATAAGAATGCGTCATGACTCCATAGGATTTGAAATCAATCTTCAATGAAAAAGAGTTTAGGAGTTTTTATCATTAATTTTGACAATTTTTTAGCTTCTATAGCCATCGATTCTTCTACTTAATTAGTAACTTTCAAAGTTCATACTTCTACTATTTTATTGTTCCGGAGATCAGTCGAAAGTTGTCCTTCTTCACAGACTACGATTTCAATATTCCATTCTCATCTTCTCCACTTCTTCTCTTTTTTGTTTGCTTTATCATTTGTATTGCCAAATGTCCTGTCAACTGGCACTTTTATAACCATTTATATATTTGTTAAGTGAAATCAAGAAACCGTGGTGAGCCTTTTTAAAATATCAGGTATCATATTGTTTGTTACCATCTTCGTTAGTTTTAACCTTCTGATAGTGAATTACCAGTCGAACTTCAACTCCAACAAGCACTTGTCAATTTAACTGAAGTCAAGTTATAATCTTTACTCGAAAGTCATTTTTAAACCGTTCCATACCTATTAATGAAACGTTGTGAGTAAAGGTTGTGTTGTTTAATTGGAATTTTACCTGGGCAGTTCCCATTTTTCAGTGCAGAGGCAAGGAGATTGGGCAAAGTTTGTACTATTTGAATGTCACATCACCAATGATTCTTCTTTTGAAAAATTAGGCAATTGAAAATAGCATTGAAATTTGAAGGTTTTCGTAGAAATTTAGTAAAGCATGCAACATTGAAATTTGATGGTTAATGATGTGCGTGTAAGTCAAAAGAGGGCAAGTCTTGTATTGTGGAAACGAAAAGACACCAAACATTTAATTAATTTGAAATATTTGTTATAAGGTAGTCTTAACGTGCGTGCGTGTGTGTTCGAAAGACAAGTATTAACACCTAAGAGAGATGTGTTTGTTTATTAATTTAATTATTAAAATACTTCCAAAGTTGTATTAATTTAATCATTTAACCGAAATCAATGTATTTTATTATATTCAACACGACTTTTGCAAATATTAAAATAATTAAATTAATAAAATACACACCTTTCCAATTCCTATTGTGTGTCCTTTCTTGTAATCTACTGCTATTCTACCTACAAATACGGTGTTGATAGCGATTGAGAGTAACAAATTACAAATGTCAACATAATATGTTGAATACTTAAAAATATCCTTGGTTTATTTTCTTTCTGTTAGCATAGCTATTTAAAATGAGGGTCTAATTGTTATTCATTTTTAGAATATGGTACGTTATTACTGCTAGATATTCGTTAATTCACATTCAAGACACGATCCAATCCATGACATGATCAGTGCTGGTTGCATAGAATGACTTGCAGCTTCAGGATTCTTAATTTCGTGCTCAAGGCCAGCTGTCTTGCATTATCTTTATTCCATTTTCCACAAATTCAATTATATGTTATTGTTTCCAATTACAACATTTATTTATTTATTTTTAAAAGTAAATATCTTACTGAGTTTTAACAATGATCACATCTTGTGTTTTAAGTTATATACCTTTAAGGTGATTTTTCATTTTTTTTCTTAAACATTTGTATATTTCGTGTAGTTGTATTTTTCATTACTATTCTTGTAAAGTTTCAATTTAATTTTGTGTTTTTCATTATTTGATGGATAAGCAAAATACATTACGTTTTTTCCATTTATATAATTTTTTTATTGTAAATGTTTTTTCAACTTTAGCTAAAATTTAAATGACCTAATACAATAACCACTCTTGAAAATTTTAAATTTTAAAATTAAGTGTATTGGATAAATGGGCGATTAGAGTAAAATTTTGTGTAAATAATCCACCCTTAAAAACAATATAAATTTGTCACATAAGATAGCGAGCTCCAATAATGAAAATAAAAATTAAAATAAAACTTTGAAATTTAAATTTCCATTTACTCGATCTAAAATTAAAAGTCTGTGAGATCTGAAAGTATGGATTAGTTATAAGTAATACAACAGAAAATTTTAATATAAAATGACACAAGAGGATTTACATGGCTTGATTATGAAACCTACATCCACGGACAGCTTAGAGTTGCAATTGACTAAGTTCTTGTTTGTACAATCTTTAAGTGCGTTTATAGTGCCAACTCACTCTGACACACAAGCCGAATCTTTGTAAAACAAAATTCAAACAAGATCTTAAACTTTACTGATATTGCTCACTCTTTATTGGTAATAACTTAATAGCACACTATTAAGTAACACATAATAACGATGTCTGATATTGATTTACATAAACACTTAACCCGCAAGTTATATCAAGTGTATATTAACTCAATTAGACTTAATCAAATTCATGTATAATTACAACTTCTCATACATGAATAAAACTCTTATAAAACATAATCAAAGATGCATTTCAATTTGGCATTGAAGCTCATCAAAATATCTTGAAATGCAGTGCCACCACTCCATATAAGTTATAGAGAATAGCATTATATATAGTGTGAAGTTAAGTTGTCCTTCTCATCAATATCCTATAAAATCTCAATCAAACTCAGTTGGTAAGTGTAGGATATCAATGTAATATCCTAATATAATAAGGGATATTCAATATGGATTTAATACTTCTCAATATAGACTTTTAAAAACAATACAATTAGAAAGAATATAACTTAATGTTTTTATTACAAATTTGTCAAAAATTAATCATGTGCATGACATATGTATAAGTGCCACGTTTGACACTAGCAAAATCATATTAGAAAAGTAAATCAAAACTATTCTCCAAATAATTTACTTATTTGAAGAGAAGTTTTTTCGTCTTTTTGATCTTCCAGGATTTTTTCATTAATTAAGTTTGAGACTTTTTTAATAAATTTAAGTTTGAATTTTAACTTTAATATTTTATTCTCTCATATCTCTTTTATACTTGTAAGTATTATTATATATTTTTTATTCTTGCTTTTTACTTATTGAAAGAAAATGCGATAAAAAAATAAAAAATAAGTGAAAGAAAATTTTAATTATTTTATAATTATAGGTTAAATATTATGTAGCTATCATATGTCCCCCTCAAATCTCAAGCTCAACACTCAACAATAAGACATTACTGATAAGGTAAGGACCCAACTTTTATACCCGATGATGAAAATTCGATATGGCAACAGAGTTTATCATTTTCCTTTTACTTCACTGTAATGATGTCTTTTCATTGCTCATCAACAATTACATAGGTGAAATTATAGTGTTGTGAAACCAAGATTTTTGCCAACCAATTCCACCCAAGAATCAAGCAATAACAAAGCACAATAGAGATATTAATCAATGCAAGTAAACAAACAAACAAACAATAATAAACACAAGAGACAACACCATGATTTAAGTGGTTTGATTCATGAAGAACCTACATCTACTGGGAAGGCTGCAGAAAAATTTTACTATGAAGAAGAAATGGATTACAAGTTGTTACAATGCTCTATCTCACTAAGAATCACTGCCTTTTTAGCCCTACACATTTCTCTAGAAACCCTACAAGAGAATATTATGATGTCCTCTCTCAAATAGAAAATAAATTCTTTAAATAGTGTACTGGTCTTTTACAGTAACTGCCTTTTATACAGCGGCGTAATGTACCTTGTGCGGGAGCGCAATATCTTTGCCTGAACATGAAGTGTCTTTTCTCGTCTTTTCTTCATCGTTGCATAGCGGTGCAACTCACCTTGCGTAGGAGCATTGTATTTCTGTTAGGATGCGTAAGAGTGCAATCCTCATGGCGTAGGAGCGTGGGTTAGCAGGTTTGACACCGAATTTAGCTAGGATTTGTGAGCCAAAACTAAAAAATCTCTACCTTGGATCTCAAATCCTCCATCTCCCTAACACACTACAGTCTTCCTTCAACAGAACTCATCAATGAACCTCATCTTTGACCTTTAACAAATCCAAACAATGCAAGAATTTACTCAATGGTACTACCTTCATAGCCATATCCGTTGGATTATCTTTTGTTGGAATCTTCTCCACTTTTATAGGCCAGTCCGCTACAATATCATGAACAAAATGCAACCTAACATCAATATGCTTAGTACGTTCATGATACATTTGATTCTTTGTTAGTTGTATAGCATTTTTGCTATCACAAAAGACAATCATAGACTTTTGTGACACTTCAAGTTCAGCTACCAAACTCATTAACCACAAAGCTTCCTTTATAGCTTCAGTAATAGCTATATATTCAAACTCTGTAGTTGATAAAGCAACAAAGGCCTGCAACTGAGCTTTTCAATTAACAAATCCTTCACTAAATATGAGCACATAGCCTGTTTAAGACCTTCTTTTATCAAGATCCCTTGCATAGTCCACATCAACAAAGTCCTCCAAAATTGTTCCTTCTTGTTTTTATTCAATCAAACATCAATCCTCTATTGATTAATCCTTTTAAGTATTTTAGCAACCATTTTACCGCTTCCCAATGAACCTTACTCGCATTCGCCATAAACCTACTGACAACTAGTATAGTCTGTGCAATATCTGGGCGAGTGCACACCATCAAGTACATGACACTCCTTATTGCATTTGTATATGGAATCCGTCCATTTGAAGTTTCTCCTCATTTATCTAAAATGCATTACCAACGGTACACTAACAGCGTTTGCATTACCCATATTAAACCAATACAAGACCTTGTTAAGATCGTTTTTTTGAGACAAGAAGAGTGTACATTTGTCTCTATCTCTATCAATGTCCATCCCCAATATTCTCTTAGCCAGCCCTAAGTCCATATCAAACTCAGTCTGCAACAACTCCTTCAAGTCATCAACTTTTGAGATTACTTTACCGATTATGAGTATATCATCATTATATAGGAGCAAGTAAATCATATCCAGACAAGTAGTTTTCCTATAGTAAACACAACTATCACAAGAACTCCTTAAGAAACCCTTACCAACTATGAATGTATCAAACTGCCGATACCATTGTTTTGGACTTTGCTTCAAACCATACAATGATTTCCTTAAAAAACAAGCACTATATTCTTTACCTGGAAGTTCAAATCCCTCAGGCTGGCTCATATAAATAATCTCTTCTAACTTATCATGTAAGAATACAGTTTTGACATCCATCTACTCAAGCTCAAGATCAAAACAGACTACAAGTGATAGAAGAATTCTGATCGACGTATGTTATACCACTGGAGAAAAGATCTCATTATAATCAATCCCCTCACACTGTGTAAACCCTTTGGCCACTAGCCTAGCCTTGTATCTAGGCTTCTCATCTGACAACCCTTTCTTGCATTTGAATATCCATTTACGACCAACAAGCATTTTTTTTCAGGCTTCTCTATGATCTTCAATGTCATATTCTTATTCAAAGAATTAACCTCATCTAACATTACCTCTTCCACTGGACGAACTCATCATTATTCATGGCCTTAAGGTATGTAAATGGCTCATTCCTATCAATCACATCGACCGTGTTTAAAACATAAGCCTTTAAGTTAGAGGACCCATATATTGTTGGAGGTTTGATCTGCCTCCTTTCTCTATCCCTCGCCAGTCTATAATCTTGCTGTGGTGGTTGTTGTTGCTCAGTCTCAAGTGCACACTCAATAACTTGTTAACGAACAATGCTTATATGCTCCCCCTCAAAACCAATGGTCTGCAACTCTGAACCAGTTGTCTTAGATTTGTCTGTCCCGAAAACTCCACCTTGCTGTACAGCTAATCTTAGAATTTCTTTTTCATTGAAGACAACATCTCTATTGATAATAGGTTTTAACACTCCCTAAGCCTTGTACCATAATCTATAGCCTTTTGTACCTTTAAGGTAGCCTACAAAGATACATTTCAATACTCTAGGCTCTAACTTCCTATCATTCACGTATGCATATGTTGTGCAGCCAAACACTTTCAAGTTGTCAAAATTCGCTCATCTACCACATCACATCTTCTCAAGTGCTTTACAATCAATAGTTGTAAAAGGACTTCTATTTACTAAATAAGCTACAATACTCACAGCTTTTGCCCAGAACTTTTTTCCCAGTCCTGCATTTGAAAGCATGCACTTAACTCTCTCAATAAAAGTCATATTCATTCTCTCATCTAAGCCATTTTGAATGTTGGTGGGGGGCGGCGGGGCGCCTAACTGTTTTATGTCTCACAATCCTTTGGTCTTTACAAGAAGATTTAAACTCATGACTATAAAACTTAAGCCCATTATCTATCCTAAGTCTTTGCACCTTTTTACCAGTCTGAGTTTCTACAAGTTTTTTCTATAGCTTATACTTTTCAAAAGCTTCATTCTTATATTTTAACAAGTATATCCACACTTGTCTAGAATAACCATTAACACTTAATCAAGAGTACCCTTTCTAGTATGAACACCCATTCAAAAACGTAATTGACATTGCTTCCCAACGACACAGTGCTCGCAAAACTCAATTTTACTCACTTGATCATCACACAATAACCCTTGACTACTTAGCTCCTTCAAACCTCTCTCACTAATATGATCAAGCCTTTGATGCCAAAGCTTGGTTTTATCCTTGTCAGATGTTTCTTTGACTGCTAGTTCACTAGCTAAAACCTCCCCTTGTAACACATATAAGCCATTAATCATCTTGGCTTTCATGAGAACCAGTGCTTCCTTTGTCACATGTAACATTCTAGATGATGTCTTGTATTCACAACCCATTTTATGCAATGTGCCCAAGGAAATCAAGTTCCTTTTTAACCTATGAACATGCCTAACTCCCTTCAAGATTCTAACAGACCTATCAAAAATCCTAAATTGATATAACCGATTCCCACCACATCACAAGCTACATTATTCCCCATCAGAACTTTTTTATTTTTCATCAACAAACTGATAAAAAGCAAAAAAAAAAATCTTTCTAAGGACACATGTGGAATGTGCAGCCTGAATGGAGAATCGACTTAATATCAGATCTCATGTCTGACATTGTCAAAATCTGTGTACCTTCATAGCCAGATGTTGATGCCATAGCTACATCATATCTTTAACTGCTTTCTCCTTTTTGTTCTTTCAATCATGGTAATCACGCCTGAAGTGACCCTCCTTTTTACAGTTTTAGCGTGTCTTCCCTTGCTTGAATTTAGACTTTCGCATTTACCCTTTTGCTCTCTCTTCTGATCTATCTCTCGCTGTCAAACCCTCTTCACTATTTCCAGTCTTTCTCTTTGTCCTAATTTCAAGCTCCCTAAATCTAAGAGCCCCAAGAACATCATCTAAATCAAGACTATCTCTAACATATTTAATAGCATATTTAAGTTTTTTGGTAGAGAATTCAAGAGTATAACTGCCTGGTTTTCATTAGTAATTTTCTCATCAACATTAGAAAGGTCAACCACAATCTTTTTAAAGTCATCAAGATTATTTTCTAATGCCATATACTAGTCCATCTTGAATGAAAATAGTTGCTCTTTAAGATAAATCTTCTTAGACAAAGATTTAGTCATATACAAAAATTCAAGTTTTAGCTAAACCTTTACTGTAGTATCCTCTCCATCGATTTGACGCAGAACATTATCTGCCAGGTAGAGTATGAGGGTGCTATAGGCTGTCTCCATGATCTCATCTTTCTCCTATTTAGATATATGTTCGCTTAAGATAGTTTTATCTTCAAGAGCCTCTGCACACTTCTACTGCACAAAAATCGCCCTCGTCTTCTTCTTCCAAAGACCCAAGTCACATTTGCCATCAAACTGCGTTATTTCAAACTTTGTTCCAACCATTACTTCTCACTTTGGAATGTTCATGAATAGTTTGTATGCATAACAAGCCAAAACCAAGGCTTTGATACTAGATTGCTATGAAATGAGGATCTTTGTCAACCAATTCCACTCAAGAATCAAGCAATAACAAAACACAATAGAGATATCAATCAAGGGAAGCAAACAAACAAGTAATAATAGACACAAGAGACAACACCAAGATTTAAGTGGTTCGACTCATGAAAAACTTACATCCACCAGGGAGGCTGCAAAAGAATTTCACTATAAAGAAAAAACGGATTACAAGGTGTTACAATACTCTCTCTTACTAAGAATCACTCTCTTTTTAGCCTTACACATTTCCCTATAAACCCTATAAGAGAATATTATGATGTCCTTTCTCAAATAAAAAAGACAATCTTTGAATAATATCCTAATCGTGTACAGTAACTGCCTTTTCTGTAGTGACACAATGTATCTTGTGTAGAAGCGTAATATCTCTGCTTAAACACGAAGCATCTTTTCATCATTGTTGCGTAGCGATGCAACTCACCTCACGTAAGAGCTCCATATTTCTATCAGGATGCGTAAAAGCGTAATCCTCATGGTATAAGAGTACGGATGACCAAGTTTAACATCGAAGTTAGTTAGGATTTGTGAGCCGAAACTAACATCTAGCAAAGTCTCCTTTTGTATAAATAAATCTCATTTTGGATAGCAATAAATGTGAGATTTTCAGCAAATAACCCCTTACCAAAGCCGTTAAGTAAAACTAGCCTCCTTTTCAAATTTAAGCAATATTGACCCCTTTGAAGAAAGGAAAATACCGAAAAACCCATGAAAATTGAAAAAAATAGCAAATAACAAATCATTCACTCAATTCTCCCGTGTAGACATCATAACACACGGATCTGGTTTCATTAGCTCGCCTCTGTTGGTCGCTCTGTTGTTGTGCTCGCATCCTGCTCGCCTTCGTTTATTGATTGCTTCTTCGCATCTCGCCTCGCGCCTTGGTCGGCAGCCTGCTCGATATCCAAGTCTTTGTGAGATATAGATAGTACAGATGGGTTTATGTTCCAAAATCGATGCTCTAATTATTTGTTGGTGTTGGCTCCCTAAACCGCAAACAATATGAGGGATACAAATTGAAGTATTTTACCTACTCTTGAAGTCCACTCCAAGGCTTTGAGTTACAACTCAAACTAAATTTTGTATACCATGTTAAGTTAATTTTAATAAAATTTCATATTGCATTTTTTTGCACGACTGGGTCATGCAAGATTTCGTTATATTTCTGTAAAGTTCTCATTTACTACACGACCTGGTCGTGCTGCTTGCATGACTTCATCATGCTAGCAGCACAACTTAGTCGTGCAAAATTTTATGATATTTCTATGTTCTCATTTACTGCACGACCTGGTTGTGCCTCTAAGTCATGCAAATTTCCAGATTATTTTTTTGCACGATCGGGTCGTGTATGTAGCACGATTGGGTCATGCAAAATTTCATGATATTTTAATTAAATTTATCATTTACTGTATGACTGAGTCATGCAAGTTGCACGACTTATCCTGCAAAATTCCAGATTACACATTTTTGCACGACCAGGTCACGTAAATAGCATGACTAGGTCATGTAAGATTCCATGATATTTTATTAAACTTCTTATTTACTACACGACTAGTTATGCAAAATTCCAGGTTACACATTTCTACATGAATGGGTTGTGTAAGTAGCACAACTAGGTCGTGCAAAAAATATGGGGCATTTTATGTTGTTCATAATTACTGCACGACGCGGTCGTGCAAAATTCCAAAATTCCCTTTTTTGCACGAATTGGTCGTGCTACCTTGTTGTGCAAAAAATAGTGAGCACGACTATATTATGTAAATTTTAGATCTTAGGAATTTTGCACGACATTGTTGTGCAAAGTTTAAGAATGTAGAAAGTTTGCACCATGAATATCTAAAAATAATACATTTTGTCCTGGTTTCAAAAGCATACACAGTTTGTCACAAAATGTTGTCTAGAGTAGAATGCGAATAACTAATGCCACATGACTATATCACATTAAACCAATTTTCTTTCCTAGTTAACGAGAGAATACAATCACAACACCATCAAATAACATAAACAATGACAATTTCAACTTTTAATCCTTCATAAAAAACTGGAAATTGATTGATATTTTGTGTGTTTGCTCGAGTTACAAAATTTGAAGACGATCCTGAGATGGCCATCCAACTAAAACACATGAAAGACAAACAATTTCCATAGGGGACAACTAGACTTTTGGCCAACACAATGTGAAATCCTTTTGACATTATAGTTCATGTGTCGCAAATCAATTAAGATAGACTAAGCTTCCATCTCTCTATCCAGTCTATTCGCTTTTTTCTACTATTTGTTAGAAGACATCGAGATGGAAACGTCTTGGTATGGAGCTACCTTGTTGAGCCTGTCCCAAGTGCATTTGCAATGCATAGTTGAGTAGCCACTGTTTCAATATTGAGAAAGCAACTGTTTCAATTATTGCAACTCTTGGTTTCTACCCTCAAACTCCTTCTGACACTCAAGTTGAGTAGCCACTGCACATTTAAGGATGGAGTTCTCTCGGATCAATATATGAATTTGTTCCTTCAGCATCGTTTTCTCCTATCAATGAAAGATCATAATAATATAAGCCAACAAAAACACATTAGTATCTAAAGCCATATAATAGCACCTGTATCAGGGAGAAAAATCTTGGCTCATGACAAGTTCTTTAAAACAGCAAAAAGCCACTCTATTATAGAGCTTCACTGAACTATATGTTTGTCACATTATGATGAATTTTTATCCATACCAAAAATCATTAATAAAATAGCATCATTATTACATAAATTGTATAAGTTTGTATGGTATCTTAAATGTACGAAGCAAAAACTGTAGTATCAACCTCTAAAAGCACACAAAAATTGTAGCAATTTGAATTAATTAACAAAAGATACACACCTTTTGAAAACTATGTGATGCCTCATCAGTAGTACATGCCATGATGGATTTCTCTAAAATCTGCAACACTCTTGAGGCAGGGGCTTTAGCATCATTCATATTAGTAGCACTCGTCATTTATGTCATAAACAAGTCCACCCATTCTGCACCATCCACTAGAAGCTTGTTTAGAGTCGATTGACTGTCAGATGCAACAACATTTATAGAAACAATCATTATAATGAAGCAATTGGACAAAAAAGAAAGAAAATAATTTATCCGCAAAATCAAACAGAACATACAAATCATGTTCAATGCAAAACCAATGAATACAAATCTAACTTCATTGGATGGACAACGTAGCAATAACAATATTGTGACAATGTATTATACTGTTAGCAGCATACATCATCTTAAGGGTCCAGTGCAACCAAGTACTATATTGTAATACTGTATGCACCATGGATACGCACCAAGTAAACAAGAATTCAATTCAAACATGCATAACATTGAAGTTAATTTAATTACTACTGAACATACATCAGTCAAATGTGTAGAAACATACTAGATTATGAACTAGTTAATTGAGGAATTAATTAATTGACATAGGCAAATATGCACCTCAATGAATACCTTTATTAGCGTTTGCACCAGTTCTTCAATAGAGCCCAAGTTTTCCATAGATGATCCTGGACAAAACTCATTTGATTCTCAATTGCAGAGTCTATATCATTATTACATTCATCAATAGCTTTCTCCAAAAGCTGCAAGGTAATACCAATACAAATTTGGATCACAAAGATTGACTACAAAACTTTTTTCCCACTATATAAACTTCAAATCAAGCTTACAATGTAAAGATGCAACTTCTGCATGATCAAATTACCAATTAGCAAACCAACCCATAACACATTAAATTATAAAAACACATATAAACAA
The DNA here is from genome assembly GCA_013180625.2 of Boswellia sacra. Lineage (NCBI taxonomy): Eukaryota > Viridiplantae > Streptophyta > Magnoliopsida > Sapindales > Burseraceae > Boswellia > Boswellia sacra. The sequence goes on from SNVD02011071.1 coordinate 123,535, forward strand.
ATGGAATACAAACAAATGGAAGAACTTTAAACTATTTTGTTCAACAAAAATGCAAAAATCACTCAAGTTCTTAATTTCTTTCCCTTAGTTTCCTCACCGTCCAACCCAACCCAACCATTAATGTCAAATCAATGACGGATACATAGATCAATATTCATATTATTCTAAATATCAACCATGAAAATCAAACTATCATTTCCCTTATTTGAATGCAATTTTGATAAAAGCAAAAAGTCGAAACAAATACGCCTTAATTTCGTCTTTTTAAACTAATTCTACAAAGAGCAAGGGAGGAAGAGATACCTGAGGGTCGAGGTGAGGAAAAGTAGCTCAGAGCTAGTCGAGAGTCATCAACGATGACAGTGGTGAAGTGAGCTTCGGTGGAGAAGAATTTGTTGTGGAGCCGCACTGGAGGTGCTTGGACGACAGACGCGATGCTAGGAAATCCTCGAAAAGCGATCGCTTGCTTCATAAGGGGGCAGCCATTGATGGAATCGAGAATCAAAAATCTTCAACTGATTGATAAATGAAAAGATGAAAAAAATAGAAGCCATAAATACTCATTTGAAAAGCATATCTATGGCTTTTTACATGAAAAAAGGGTTATATATATAAAACTGAAATGGGGGTTACATTTAGAAAGTCGGCTCTCAAAGAGGTTATTTAAAAAAAATATCCACAATCAAATAAAAATATAGAACCTTTAGAGGATATTTTTTTTAAATGACCCCTTTTAGAGCCAATTTTTCAAATGTAACCCCTATTTCAATTTTATATAAGTGTAACCCTTTTTCATGTAAAAAGACATAAATATCCTTTTAAGTTATAAATGTGAGAACTTTATAATGAGTGGGTCGTACAAAAAAGTGAATTCAAAATTTTGTACGACTGGATCGTGCAACTTGCCCTACCATAATGTGCAGTAAATGAGAAATTTATAAGAATATCACTATTTTTGCACGACCCAATCGTGCAAAAGTTTGAAATTTGGAATTTTGCATGATCAAGTCGTGCAATACTTTTGAACAATATGAAAATATCAATATTTTTTGCACGACCCAGTCATGTTACTTGCACGACCAATTCGTGTAGGAATTGTTAACAATATTAAATTCACACTATTGCTTTGGTATTTTCATAATTCTTAAAGATATTTAAGTACTTTCATTTGATAAGGAGGATTATAAATAGTTATATTAGAAAATGGGGTTAGATATGAGAAGTGGGAGCTTGAGAGGGTTATTTGTTGAAAATTTGCCGAACCTTTAGTGGGATAATTGTACCATTACATCGGTGCAATTGCCAAATGATATCAATATCATATTTATATTTAAAATTTTTGTTTACCTAAGACTTTCTTCATGAACGAGTGTAACCACTCTCTAGGGATTTCAATAGAATGCTCTTATATTAAACTTTCTGCTATTTATCACACAAGAGGGTGGGAATGTATGCACAATTACAGTCTAACATAATTGCTCAGGTTTGAGTTGATAGTGATCTCATTATTTGGTTAATTAAAGCAACTAAGAAGTTTCCAACACTCACGAAAATTAGGTTTATAGACTTCCGTGCATCATATGATTCGATCATTCAAATACCCTGTAGGATATGAGAAGTTTAACTTCCAACTCAATAAAAAAATAATATTAAATTGCAGTGCTGATTTGAATTTAATTAAAAAAAAATCAATGACCATCAAAAGTAGGCTTTTCTAATAAGAGATAACCACAACTAGTATTTAATTGATGACGAGCTATAGCGGTTATAATATTTAAGCGCAAGAAAAAATCGCCTTTTTATATACAAGAAGTCGGCATAGCTTTCCATTTGTTCCATGTTTTGAGTTTACTTCAGCTTAAGAAATCATAACTTATTTGTAATCACTTATTTATTAAATACAATATTTTACTGCTTGGTTATACGTTTTATGGCTAATTAACTTTAATATAGATCATCAAATAATCCATTTAGTAAAGGGTTTCAAAAGTAAGCAGGGAAATAGATGCTTTTTGAAAATTGCATTTTCGATAATCTTCTTTTGATATGTAAGTTTCAAAACCAACTTTACTAAAAATCATTAGCAAAATAATTATTGGATTATTTTTATATTTAATAAAATTTACATAAAAATAAAAAAAATTATCTTTTGAGATGTCACTGAATGGTAGCCACACTGTTTGTGTCAACATCAATGTAGCCAGTGAATGGTAGAACAAAAATAACCAGCAATGGCCAATTTACTTAATTAAAAGGTTTTCTCAATTGTAGAATGTGACATTTGCCATAGAAGATGGAGAAAAGTCTAATCAAATATTTCATTATCTTTTGTGTCTTTTTACAAATAAGTATAGAATGTGACACATGCCATTTGAAAGGTCATAAATTATCCGTTTGAAAGGTCATAAATTATCTTATTTATATTTCAAGTTTTTTTGTTATACTTATTTGATCGTTTGTTGATCTATATGTTTTCACATTATCAGATATATAAAGAAATTGAAAGGATTCGTCAGAAATCGTGCAAGACCTGAGGGCTGCATTGTAAAATGCTATCTTGCAGATGAATGCTTGTGTTTTTTTAGTGGTTGTATGGAACAAGTAGCTGAGATAGACTATCGTCCAACTAGAAATCAAAGAATTTGAGCATGACACAATACTTGAAGGTCGACCCATTTACACAGGAAAGATAAGAATGTTAAATGATGAGAGACTACAAGATGCTCATCGATATGTATTATTTAATGCATTTGAAGTGGAGCCATATCTACAGTAAGTTCTTGAACCATTTAATTAAAATGACCTAAGATAACTTGTTATAACACTTTTTCTTTTCAGATTGCACTTGGAGGAATTAAAGTTTGGAAATCAACGACTTGTAAGAAATGAAAGTTTACTTTGGAGTAAACACTCAAAAGATTTCTCTAGTTGGGTTAAGCATAAGGTTGGAATATAAAATATAGATTTATCTTGTTTACTTCTCTATTTGTTTCTTACTTTTTATTCCTTAATTTGTAAATAGATTAAGAGCCAAAATAATGAGAACATCTCCACAACAATAAAATGGTTGGCACATGGTCCTCGAAAGCAAGGTATGTCATACTCATCATATGTCATCAATGGTCATCGTTATCATAGAAAAGAAGATGAGAAGTCTACTCAAACTAGTGGTGTTACAATTGAGGCAGCAACAGTTTGTCGAGCTAGCTCAAAAGACACAAATAGTTGTGTTGATATCATTGCTTACTATGGTGTAGTTAAGGATATAATATTGCTTGATTACTATGCTTTTCAAATTCCAATACTTGATTGTAAGTGGGCTAATATAAGACGTGGTGTTAAAGTTGAAGATGGTTTTACTTTGGTCAATCTTCACCAACGGCAACAGCAGTTTGAAAGAGACTCTTTCATTTTAGCATCACAAGCAAAACAAGTATTTTATTCAAGGGAAAACGAATTGTCAAATTGGTATGTTGTACTAAGGGCACCACCGAGAGGTTTTCATGACTTGGATGCACATGCTAGAATTTTGACACATCTTTAAGACCATTGGACCCCTCAAAGCTTGATAAAAACATTGATGATGAAGATAATGACTATTTGAGAAAAGACTGTGAGGGTATTTATGTATAGTACAAATTGTACTATACAATTAGAATATTTTCTCTTATTTTCAATATTTTATTATGTATAGTACAAATTGATGATGTGTGCAAGTGGTCATGTTCAATATTTTCTCTTATTTTACTTTAGTACTTTTAAATAAAATTTTATAAAAATAATGTTAAATTTATATAATTAATTTAATGGACTACAATATGTAATAAATTCACATTGCACTAACAATAAATCAAAAGAAGAAAATTTGCGTGGGTTCTTTGTCAATGTTGCAAATCATTAATAATAATTAAAGGAAAAAAATCGAAAGAGAATATTCTAGACATTGCATAAAACTTTATCTAAAGCTTATTTATTTTGGAGAATAAGATAATCATAATTAAACATGTCTAAAGTAAATTAATAATAATAATAAACAGGAAAATTTGTCAAAAGAAGGTTTTATTTGTCAAATTTGTCTAACAATAAAACAAAAGAACAAAAGTGGCGTGAACCCTTTGTCAAGGTTGCAATTCATACATAACAATTAAAGTGAGTTTGTGTGGGCTATGAGAAATATTTGTCAAGGTTGCAATTCATACATAATAATTAAAGTGAGCTTGTGTGGGGCTATGAGAAATATAATTACAATGATAAGTGTTTGAATAAAGTGAGCTTATATTGGGCCGTGCGAAAAGTTGAGTCGGAGAGAGAAACTTTAGTCAAGCCATTTCACGTTTTTTTAACAATTATTGTAATCTAACACAATTTATATATTATTCTAAGAAGATCATTTGATAAGAAAGTGGCAGGATATTATTTTAATGCACATATATATACTAGAGATTGCAACCGAAAGTTAATATTATTTTAAATTTATCTATTAGTAGTTTTTTTATTGTTTAAGTGGGAGACTGTAACAGTAGATTGTGGTTACGTTAGTTTCCTTCGAAAATTAGTCGTAGTGCGCATAAACTAGTTCGGACACCTCAGTTAAAAAAATGTAGATGTAATTACATTAATTATATTTGGAAGTTAATATAACATTATTTAGGTAGCTTTTTTTTTGTTTTTTCTTTATAACTAAATAACATATAATAATAAGCATGTATAAATCATTTCTAGTTTTTTATTACTTTTACATATGGATAACTTATAATAATAAGCATGTGTCAATCTTTATCTAGTAATAGGCAATAATGTTTATCAATAAATTATTTGATCGTAACTAATAAATAATATTAGTCTTTTTTCTTCTTTCTTTTTAGATAATAACAAATAATTAAGATACATATAAAAACAAATAAAATTTAGATATTTAGAAGTACTTTTTAGGAGTGATTATGAAAAATTTTAATATATTAAAAATTCACGTAATTTTATTAAATTATATAAACAAAATAATTCATGACCTTTCAAATGGATAAATCCAAATAAGTATAGAATGTGACACATGCCAGTCCTACGTTTAGAAACTTATGTCATTATGTTGATCAGCTCTTGCCAAATATTTCTGTGCTAGTAACGTTGGAAGACAAGCTTTGACCACAGTTGTCAAAAATTTATGCACAGATAAATTTAATTTTCACAACATATGATAACAAATTATATAAAAATTAATTAATAGATTTGTAAAGTGGTAAAAAAAAAAAAAGCTGTGTTTGTGGATTGGAGGTGAGTCTCTATACATAGTTGTGTTATCCAATTTTATTAAAATTATTATTACAAATATTTTTTTCTCTCTCGTGACACTGCCGGAGTTAGATGACTGATTATTTTTCATTTTCCTTTAAACAAGATTTCATAAAATTATTAAAATGCTTATTACAAAATAGGATTTATGACTCAACAATTAGCTAAACATATGACACAAATGGCATCACATACAGAGAGGACAGCAAAACACAATCTTATAATATTTGCTTTAATTTGATTTTTGTTTGTTAAATGGTTTTATTTTTACTTTCTTACAAAATTTACATTGACATCTTTTTGGTTTAAAAATTTTTTTATGGTGAATTAATTACCATTCCAAATTAAACTACAAAAACCTAGTTTGATATTTAATTGATGCAAATAGTCAAAAGTGAACATTTAGGATGGGACATGTTTGGAGGACTCAAAAAGAGTCAAGATGACAATACTCAGCAACAATACAATATTACATTATTTGAGGGCCCAACAATAATTCTACCCAATTCTGAAAATCCAACCGACACTGAAAATTCGAGATGGCAACACACAACAACAAGAAGACCTATCAATGATGCAATTGAGGTGAGATTTCTTTTAAAAAGTTAGACAATTGTTATTATGATTGAAATTTGAAGGCTTGTGGAGGAATGTAGTGAATCGTGTAACACGCAAGAGAGAGAGTGCATTGAATTTCTCTTTTATGGGGCGAAGATTAAAGAACAAAGATGCTTTTTCTGGATACATACAAAAAGATAAATCTATTTGTCATGTGTTAAAAGAGAGGACACACGAAAGATTTAAATTATATGTCCTCTAATTTATTGTTGTTCTATCTACAAAAACAGTGCTGATAGTGATTGAGAGTAACAAAGAATGTTAAAATTTTTCATTCCCAATTACTAGATCTGGAATTAAAAATCAATTTATAAAAAAAAATAGAAGAAATCCGCCAGATAATTTACTTGTTTGAAGATTGCTTCTTTGCTAGAACTAAGATCATGCAGACCAAATTATAAAAAAGCCAAGGGCAAAGAGCTTCACAAAATAAATGGGTTTATTGGATTAAGGAAGAACATTATGGCAGTAAAAAAGTACAAAGCAAGGCTACTTGTGAAAGGTTTTCAACATAAGGAAGGCATCGATCACACAAAGATTTTCTCTCCAGTGGTTAAACTAACCACCATTAGAACTGTACTTGGTTAGTGGCTAAGGAAGACTTGCACCTGTAACAGTTGAATGTAATGATAGCATTTCTTCATGGTGATCTGGATGAAGGAATTTACACAATGTAGCCACAAGGTTTTGAAGTACAAGGAAAGGAGAAACCGGTGGGCAAACTTTCAAAAGAGTTTGTATGGTTTGAAAGAAGCACTTAGATAAGGGTACAAGAAGTTTGACAGTTTCATGTGTAGTAAAGATTTTTTGAGATGCCAGGTGAATCATTGCTGTTATGTAAAGAACTTTGATGACTCCGATATCATTTGACTGCTTTATATTGATGACATGTTGATTGCAGGTGCTTGCAAAGAGAAGATTGATGATCTGAAAAAGGAGTTGTCCAAACATTTTGCTACGAAGGGTTTGGGTGTTGCTAAACAAATCCTTGGGATGAGAATTACTAGAGACCATGATATTTTGAAGTTGTCACAAGAGGAGTATGTGAAGAAAGTGTTGAGCAGATTCAACATGAACAATACAAAACCAGTTAGTACTCCTTTGGCTAGTCATTTTAAGTTATATAAAGAACAGTCACCTACTATAGAGCAAGAGCGAGCTCATCTGGCAAAGGTACATTATGCTTCAACTATTGGTAGTCTTATGTATGTCATGGTTTGTACCAGACCAGACATTACACAAGCAGTGGGAGTTGTGAGCAGATACATGAGTAATCTAGGCAAACAACATTGTAAAGTAGTAAAGTGGATCCTTAGATACTTGAGAAGAACTATAGATTTAGTGTTGTGTTTCAGAAAGTCAGAAATTGGGTTACAAGGCTTTGTAGATGCTGATATGGTAGGCGATGTTGATGGCAGAAAAAGTACTACTGGATAAGTTTTCACATTAGGTGGTACATCAGTTAGTTGGGTCTCTAAGTTACAAAAGATAGTCACACTTTCCACTACTAAGGCGGAGTATGTCGCCATAACTGAAGCTAGTAAAGAGATGGTTTTTTTGCAATCTTTCTTAGAAGAACTGGGTCATAAGCAAGGGAAGAGTGTTTTGCACAGTGACAGTCAGAGTGCAATTCACTTGGCAAAGAATCCATCTTTACATTCCAGAACTAAGCACATATAGGTGCAGTATCATTTCATTCGTTCACTTCTAGAAGAAGGGATTTTGAAACTTGAAAAGATAAGTGGAATTTAAAATCTAGCTGACATGATGACAAAGACGGTGATTATTGATAAACTGAAGTTATGCTCAACTTCAGTTAGTCTGGTAGCATATAGAAAAGATGCTACATTAATCGAGGTGTGAAGATAGATTGAATTCAATCTTCAAGTGGGAGATTGTTGGTAAAACGTGGGCATGTTTGGGTCAAAGATAGTTAAAACATGGGCAGTGTGAAGATAGATTGAATTCAATCTTCAAGTGGGAGATTGTTGGTAAAACGTGGGCATGTTTGGGTCAAAGATAGTTAAAACATGGGCTGCTGCCCATGTTTTTTTGTGAAGATAGGTGGGCAGTAGCCCACATTTTTGTGGACAATGGAGAGGGGAGCTCTTTTATAAATTGAATGGGCAGCAGCTCACATTTTTGTGGACAATGGATAGGAGGAGCTCTTTTATAAATTGAGCTCCCATCCTCCCCTTATTATCTAGCCCGGTGGTGTGAGAGCAAATCCCAAGTGTGAGAGCTTCCTTTCCAAGTGATAAGTAAGTAGAGAGAGTTTAGAAAATTACTTTCTTATAAAAGAACAGTTGTGGTAATTATTCTTTGGGTGTATTTGGGATTTGGATGTGTGAGTTGAGTATTATAAACACTTGTCATTTTTCCTCTCATAGTAAAAGATCTACAACAGTCCGTAGACATAGCCTATTTGGGTGAACCACGTAAATTGTACGTGTTGTTTTTTCACATTGCCACTCTCAATCTCGATCCTGGAAAGGGAAAGTTGTCAGTGAATTTTTCCTAACAACTGGCATCAGAGCCCAGGCCATACTTAGCCAGCTAGGAGAATATGTGGAGAAAATTCTTGGAGTGTTGAACGAAGGTGGTGGGCCCTAATTAAGCTCACAATTGGATCTGTGATTAAGCTCTAGTGAACATGCGGTGTCCTCTTGAGCAAAAGAGGAGTTGGCATGGATAGCGTGGATGGATGAATGATCGTTTGAAGGAGAGACCCTATTAAGCTCATGATTGGATCCATGGTTAAGCTGTAATGATCATCCAGTGCGCTCCTGAGCGGAAGAGGAGTTGGCGTGGACAGAGTGGATGGATGGATTATTGTTTAAGGGGAGGCCTCGATGCAAGTGCACGAAAAGATACGGGTGCAGAGTGGTCCTATGTCCCTTTGTTTGAGGAAAGGATTTGTTGGATGTGCAACTAAAGTCCGACATTGGTTAGACATGGAGTGAATCATGGGTATATAAGTATAGACAAGTTCTTCATTGGTATGAGGTCTTTTGGGTAGAATCCAAAAGCAAATTCATGAGAGTTTGCGCCCAAAGTTGACACTATCATACCAATGTGGAGTTTTGTGTGGTCCATAGTCTTAACAGACATGTCAACTGATGATTAGAACAAAGTATTTGAAAAAAATTACATCAAATACTTTTAAACACACTGGCTATCAAATTTTCTCTCTCTTAATTTTCTTGAACAATTCAAAGAAAATTTCAAATATGTCAAAGATCAAATACCCACACAACTCTATCTATTACCATAATCAACACTACACCACGCCATCATCGTGTTATCCCCTTCTCTACCCTCCTTGCTCCAACCCTAACTTCTCCTTCGCCTTTTTCAACAAAACCGAAAACGAAGTTGCCAGCAGTCGTACGATTGATAACAAGTTGACTGCAAGGCTTCTGTGCGTGGCCAAGATTGCTTTTACTCCGATGGTGATGAGAGTGAGGCGAGGAGAGGTTGAGATTTTTTTTTTGAAGATTTGCGGTAATTTGTTATGATTTATTTTGAAACTAAGATTTTTTTTTAATTTTATAAATTATGTATGAAAAAGGTTTAAATTATCTTTTCTTATTTCTGTTAGTGTTAGTGTTAACAAAAACGTTAATTAATGATTTTAATACGAGTTCAAGGGCGTTATCGATAAAAAATGGATAGCCATTCTGTCATTCTATAATCGGTCATTAGAGACCTATGGACCAGTTTCGGACAACGAGAACAGTTAATATCGTGGTCCAAAGAGAAATAAATGTCTTTTTTTAATTAATTAACAAATTAATATTTTTTTAAGATTTTATTTCATCTTGCGTGGAGGCACTTGACTCTTAAAGATATTAAATTATGTGTATATAATAAATTAAACATTTATAAAAGAAGAACAAAAACACCTTCAGATTGCAAATAATTTATTAAATCTTTTCAAAAAGAAAATGAAAAATAATCGATCACCAGTCACCTGACCAAACAATATTACCATGTGTGATTTTAAATAATATTAAAATATTTTTTGAAATAAAATAAAAATAATCAGTTGCCCGACCAGCCATTATTGCAAGCGAACGTGTAATTTAAATTAATAAGATATCATTAAATATGGAAAATATAAAAATAAATTAAAAGATTAAATTGAATAATATGGTAATTATCTATCTAATAATATTTTATCTACTATAATTGTATAAAAAATAATTATAAATAAGTTATATGTACAACATTATTGAAAATATAATAGAAATTACAAGACCATTATAGTTCAAAATGTTGTCTAAACTTAAAATTTTCTACCATGAAGTTTTGCTATAATCAAATAAGGTAAAGTAAGAAAATGTAACATTTTTATATTTTGAATAATACAATGTATTTTTTGGTCGCCGAAAACTAATATCTTCGTACCTATTACTGCGAATCAAAAACATAAATTAATTACATTATAATTATTTATAAATATATATTCAAAAGATCTTTAATATGTTCTATTAAATTTCATGTCTTTCATCTTTATCACATTTATCCTCACTTGATGCTATCACTCGTCTCTCTTAATAAAATTTTAAAATTATCTAATTCGTGTTAAACTTTTGAGTGTTGTTATTTTTACAAATTATTTATACAAATTTATTCGTACAAATTAATGTGGTATTCCTGAAAGATTGTCAACATCATCTACATTAATTAATATAATTAAAATTTAAAATTTACTCATCTAATCAAATCATAATACATCAGTTTGTGTGAATAAATTTATAGGAATAGTTTGTAAAAATAGTATTACTCTAAAATTTTATATTAAAAATAAATAAACAAAATTAGAATGACATCACATTAATAAATATTTACTATTTTCTCTCCTTTGTTTCTCATGCTCAGAAATTTGGAAACTTAAGCATAATCTCTTTCTAATATGTTTATTTACCATGCTTCGGTGCTATTATACTTTAGGCAACAAAGCTATGCTTGTATTATCTATCAATAACTTGGTATTGTCCATCGTTTCCCTGGAATTCATTCTTCACATTAAAATATATCCCTTAACGCGCACACTTATTTTTTTCATTTTTTTGTAATAGTATTCTCAAAAGAGAACTCCTCACATAGTCGCATTGATGGAATTTCCATTGTAAGTGCAATAATATTGTTTACGAATTACTATTGTAAAAGAAAAAGTTACCAAACATTTGACTTCCTATTTAGAGTTAGGAGTGACAATTCGTATCACACGTGTTGACCCATTTAATTATTTGTGTCGAGACATAAAACACGGATATGATACGGTTATTAAACGTGTCACTTACGTGTTATACTCGTGTCATGCTTAATTCACATAATTTACTTAATTGTTTAACCAAATTATACTTAATATATCATATTCTATATATTCATATCAATTAAAATTAATTTTAGAGTATAAATAATTGTTACTATAAAAAAAGTATTAAAATCATTATAATTTACTATTATGTAAATTAACTTGTAAAATTTTCAGTTTTATAATATATGTGTTGTAAGTAAGTAAAAATTTATATCATTAAATAAGCTTGCATGTTGAGGGTTACTAAAATATGTTTAACTATTCGTGTCACTAAACGGATTGGCGTGTTGAACACCCTCAATACGAATCTGACCCATTTATTAATCGTGTATCGTATTCATGTCAGATTTGCATATCGTGACCCAAATTGTCACCTCTACTTAGAGCCATTTAATGGTATAAATAAACCATTTCTTTAAATAATAATATTTTATTTTATTCAAAAATCCATTATAATATTTAAGATAAAGATATGATAATGGGAATCCTTTGAGACCAAAATTTTTAATACAAATTAGATGTACATTTAACCCATTGATTGCATATAATACAATAGTTGGGATTGAAAGTAATAAAAAAAAGTGTTTTTGATGATACTAACTTATCGATTGATTTATAAGAATTAATAGTTAAAAGATTATATTTTATGTTAAAATTTGATATCAAAAGATCCATTCTTAATCATTTAATAACACCAACTAAATTTAGACGAATAACTATATAAAAATCGTTTGTAAATATTATACTTGAAATTAAATTGTGGTTCCAACTTTAGAGGTCCATTGTTGAGTTTTACACTTTTTATCTATTTGATTTTTACTTGCCAAACCAAATGAATATATCTTTGAACTTCTTCTAAACCGAAATTGTTTCTAGATTGTCAAGGTAAGAAACTATAATATAATAGTGGATTAAAAACGCTGACACTGTTAAGGTTTGGACTGAGTAACAACGCTACTCTCGCTATTTAAAAAGTAATAGCTAGCCAATTATTCAAGAAGTTAAAGACGGAAGAAAGACTGGAAATGGAGCAAGATCAAAAATAATTAAGACCACCTTTTGCTTCTTGAACATCATCTCATTTTAAAGATTATGTTGAAAAATAGGGCATATGCAATGGCTTGGTTATCTACTTTAAGTATCAAACTTGGCACAAACGGCCGAGGAGGTTTTTTTTTTTTTTTTTTGGTTCAGGGGATGGATCCTAATGTAGCATTCTTTTAGTAAATTGTTGGATTTTATTTGTAAGTAGAGTTTATTATGTTTAAGTCATTATTATTTTTGGAATTTAATTGTTGTTAGGATTTTTTATCTGATTTTCTACACTTGATTGATCAAAGAACGTCAAATTATAAATAGGTTCGTTACCACCTTTTTAAAGCTATGGCTTATTAATTAAAAATAAAAAAACAAAATCCCGATTCTTTTCTGATAATTTGACTTTTTTACGAGATTTGGGAGTTAAACGGGCTTTCGGGATTGTATTTAGTGCCTATAGCTATTCGGCTGCGTAACAACGCTTTGCAGAAGTATCAATCCACCTCAATAGAGACGGCAAAAGTAAATGATCCCTTTCGAATGATTTTGCATCGTTATCACACATGCCCCATCGTTACTGAGCTTTTACCGATCTAGACTGCCTTTGTTCGGAAACTCTTTCCGATCACTGTATTAATTTCAATAATGACTTCTCTTATTTGTACTTAAATCAGTAAATGTCTTCCTTCTAATATTCATAGTAACTTCTGAGTAGATTTTTTAAGCTAAGAAAGTCTAAGCTAATATATATTTCTGATATGATAACGAACTGACATTTAAATCCTCATATTGCGTTAGATCAGAGACGGAATTCCGGCGTTCAATGAGAACAAGTCCCACACGGGAGCAGAACTATTCATAGAAGGAATAATACTTGTGTATAATTTCTAAAGTAGTTTAAATTGTTTCTAAATGCTTTTTTTTTGTCTCCTTGTATTTTAGATGTACTTTACATCTGCAGCTAGTTACAAAGTGGTAAGACGTTTAATATTTTCATATAGGTATAAAACTACTCTGTTCTTTTATGAATCCAAATCTTGTTTTCTATGCTACACATTTTCCAATACAATTTACACTCAATCTCAACCATATATCCTTTTTTAAATTCTAAATACTTCAAAATCAACTATATATTTCTAAATTTAATTGAAAATAAAAATACTGAATTCATAAAAGAACACCCAATAAATTGCTTAAAGATAACATTAGATATATTCCCAAAAACACCGAAAATTTAGCAAAAGATGCATCAATTTTCTAATGCTTAATATTATCCAACACGGTAACAACAATAAAAACAAATAAAAATTGTATCAAGCTCAATGTACGTATTTACTAATAATAGAACAACAATTTATGTACCCGAAGGAAATATTCTCATTACACATGCCTTTACTAGATAATAACAAATTAACTACAAGTCACCAAAAAAAAACAAAAAAAAAAAGGATGACTACCAATGAACCCATCCATCACATTGACCTACTACACCCTTCACATCTCGTAGTCGAACAACCAAAACATGAAATGCCAAAGCAAATGCAGACTGAAGGTGATAAGAGAGACACACGTTTACAAGAAGTAACCGTCGATATTGTCCCTGACCATAAGGCACGTGTGTATGACTAGTACCAGCCAAATACAGATTGTTATGCTACGAACCTCCCAGTTGCTATTCATGATATGATAACAAATTGACACGTGACACCTTATAGGTATCACATCAGAAACTTCCACCCAACATTCTATGCGAAGAAGCCCACAAAGCACCAAAACTAGTATATAAGAATGGAAAAATATTATCCTCTGACCGTTTAATAGTGCAGACATGCATAATATCCGCAACCAGTTACAAAGAGATCACAAGGCAGTTAAATGTTTGATACAGTCAAATCCCAACAATTGCTTGAGGTAACATCAGATGTACACCTAAAATGGCTAAATATATACCAAAAGAAACAATAAATTTCTCACACTTAATATTACCCAAAACTCGAACACCAGTAAAAACAAGAAAAAATTGTCAGCCTGAATGTGTTGGTTGATTAACAAGAGAGAAAAACTGTATCTACCTGAAAGTGAAATTCTCATTACAGACTTCACAACAGGACAACAAATTGCCATAAGTAACAACAAAAAATAATAAAGCAAGGAACTCACCCATCACTTCGACCTAGCACGCTCTTCACATCTCATACTTGAAGGAAAAAAAAAAAAAAGAAAGGCCGCTACAAATCCAGACTGAAGGTGATAAAATTACATACTTTTACAAAAGAAAATTTAGATTTCCTCACCACAGTGCACCTGTATGACTACTTCTTAGGACGATTAGCAAAATAGTTAAGCGCAATTCTAGAAAATCGTGTGAGGGTAAAAAACATTTGCCAGATCATGCGACCCTTCACAATGCTCTCCCTTAAGCCCCTTGCCGTTCTAGCCACCAAAGGCCCTCCTGCATCATTTTTCTGGCTCGCTACCCCCTGCACCAAAGCTAATCAAGTAAAGATGGAGTAAAATTCATCGTTCCAATTATGTTTCAGTCGTCACAGTAAAACTGAAGTGATAAATGAGAGGGAGGAACCTGATGGAGCCATTTCAGTTAAACTGCGCAATCTCTCCTCAGCCAAGCGAACAGCTCTAGTGGAGCTCCTAACACCTTGAGTAATCTCCTGGCTGCAAACAAACATAAATGAGTCTGATCTAATTCATGAGTTGGTTTAGAGTAAGTTTAAGATGCTAACCCTAAATCGCTAAGCTCCATCGTTAAGTCACTAATCTCCATGCCCGATAACCTAACAGCAGCCATTGTTTCAGGTAGCTCTTCCCTGGTAACATCCATCAATTTCTCTAGTGACTCCGCTGCTCTTTTGAAAGCCTACCCCATTAGACAATGAAATTAATAAAAGAAAAAGTACGCCAAATCATCAAAAATGCAGAAATCCAAATAGATTCAAGAAAAAGATATCAAAAGTTACTAACCAGAAGAGCCGGAATTGCTGAGAAAAAGAGCCAGGTAGCTGAAACCGCTGCCTACAAATAGTTCCAAACTGATCAAAATTACCAGGTGACATATTCTATCATCTCTTTCCAATTAAACTCCAGCTAAACTAAAATCATTATCTTTCTCAAGATTCAAACAGAATATTCTATGTATCCGGTGCTGCGTTTAGTAGCGATCTAGCAGAAACATTTTCAATAAAAGCACTTGAAGCCACTCCTATGAAACAAAAAAAAAAAAACAAATAAATTTAATTTAATTTATTGTAAACAAAACTACAAGTAGCTAAATTAAATTTGAACCTGTTTCAATTTCAAAGTAAATATCAAGGGACGGTAACAGATTAAGCGAGAAACAAATAATTTACCGCGCAAGCAATTACATTCAGCATCACGATATGCCGCTGCGTGAGGTTCCAATGCGATAGCCGGAGAGAAGACGTTCCAACGGACGACGTGTAATGAGACGAAGCCGACGGCTGCGATGACGACGCATGCTCCGATTGTGCGGTCAGCGATGCGAACGGCCCAGCTCGAACGGGTAGCCTTAGCCTTAGACCGTACTGCCGATGAAGAAACGAGTGGTCATGGATCCTATGGAAGGAGCTGTCGCTGCAATTCGGAGAGAGTGCTTTCAATTTCACTGTACAGTGCATCGCCCTCTCTTTCTCACTCTCTGTGGAGGTAGAATGTGTTTTGCCGCTGTGCTGGTAGCGATAGTGGAAACACCGAACGGTTCTCGATCTTCTTCCGACTTTGCTTTGTAATGTCCGACCGGCGCCAGATTGGGCCGTCAATGCTTATTTGATTTGGGCCTTCCTGGGCTTCTACAGAAATGCCCGTCTAAAGTTCCTTAAGTCTCACAAAATCATCGTCAGTACCGCCAAATCTCATTATTATTATTATTATTATTATCATTATCATTATTATTTCATAATTAAATACTGTCATGAAATTTATTTATAAAAAAATAAAAAACCTTACGTTCGCTTTTATTTTTTAAATTAATCTGTAATTAAACCAATTCTTCGGCTGAATGAGCTTCAATGAAACAAATTAGCTTTAATTTACAATTAAAAGAATAACTGATACTTTGCCGAATGGGATTGAATTATTATTTTTTTTTAAAGAACAAAATTGCAGTCAAATATAGCACTCAATATTGTATTATATTGGATTTTAAATTAAAATCAAATTGAGTTAAATTAAAACATTTTATATATGCAACGTACTTTAACCTTTTAAATTCAAACATTTTAAAATTTATCTGGCCGCTGCTATTAATTTTCCGGCTTGTGTCGTTAGAATTTAAATTAAAAATAAAATAAAAGAAGGTAAGAGAGAGGGACAAAGAAGTGAAAGATATTTTTGTTTTGCCATTTACATCTCATATTTACAGAATAATGCCCTCAACTTCCCCTACAAAAATTCTTAGTCACAATTATCCCACCCTCTTTACTGTGTTAATTAACATCATATACACATCACATATATAACCATCCTATATCTCTAATTTCACAACTTTGAAATTTGAACTACAGATTAAGTACCGCTCCTTTTCTTCTTTTTCCTTTTCACAGTATCGTTAACCAGCTATAGAGTTCAAGCTTAAACTTGCTACCATTCATCATCAGAGTCCAGGAAAGTGGGATAATTCTGGGAAACAAAATGAATGGAACAGAATTTTAAGCTGTCTTCTCACCAATCTTGACAACCCCCGCGACTGTTGCATGGCAGAAGAAACATCTCACGCAATTTAGAAGATGTCTGCTTATGCATCCATAACATTGTTGATGTTAGTAATGTAGCTGAGTGCAATTCCAGTGCAGCTCACGTGAAGAAGAAAGGAAAAGGAAACTGTATAGCTATTAGCTGAGTAGAGAGACAGTTAGAATTAGTTACATGTGTTCCGCAATTTTAGGAGTAAAAATAGGAAAAGCAGAGCAGCACAGCTCTCATGTACTCCTGTGTATATATACTACAAATCCATCGTTTAATACATATAGAAAAACATTCATCTCATAATTCTTTACATGGAATCAGAGCACATGGTTTTCAGATCCTCTGATGACAAATTCTACTGATTTTCCTACATTTTCTATTCAGCCAAACACTAATCTCAGCTCAAAAATGATGAATTCACAAGGATCACTATCATATAATCTTCCTACGTTGAATCTGAAGTTGACCAGCACCAATTATGGCTTTTGGAGATCACTTGTACTACCTGCTCTGCAATCTCTTGAACTGGATGGTTGGCTATGTTGAAGGTACAAACACTTGTCCTCCTAAATTTCTGCCTATTTCACAATCAGAGATCCAATCTGAAAATACATCTGAGATCACAACTGAATTGAATTCTGAATTTACTATCTGGAAACGCATTGATCAGTTCATAATGAGCTGGCTTTTATCTTCCATTCACGAATCTATGTTTGGCCATACAGTAAGATGTCACACTTCACATGAATTATGAAAAACTCTTGAAAACTTGTTTTTCACACAGTCTAAAGCTCAGGTTCTACATCTTAGAAATCGATTACAATCATTGAAAAAAGGTTCCATGAGTATAGGAGAGTATATTCTTAAAATGAAAGAACTAGCAGATACATTGTCTGCTACTGGAAATCTGATCACAGATGATGAATTGCTGCTCTACATCTATGGAGGTCTCGCTTCTGAATTTGATGCAGTGGTGATAAATCTAACTGCTCGAAGAGAATCAGTCTCCCTGCAAGAAGCACAGTATCTCTTGCAAAATCATGAACTTAGAATAGATCAACTAAACACTGCATATTCTCTGGAAGTGCAAAACAACAGCATTGCTTCAGCACATTTTACTGCTAAGAAAACCCCTAGACAAAAGGTTCCTTTTCCCTCTCAAAATTCATTTGCTAGAGCACCTTTACAGAATACATTTCGTGGAACTAGGGGAAGAGGTAGAACAGGAGGCCGTGGAAGGCTAGTTTGTCAATTGTGCAATAAAATTGGACATGTAGCACTGCAATGTTATTTCAGATTTGATACAAATTTTCATGGATATCAAGGTTATCAAGGTCCTGGTAATTCGAATGTTATACCTCAGTCTCCTATGGCTAATCACTATCGACCACAAGCTCATGTTCATCAAACATCACCTGCTGTACCACCTACTTCAGTTCCTTCTCAAGTGCTCACTGCCACTGCTCAAGGCCTCATTGCTGATCCTCATACAGTAGGAGATCCCTCTTGGTATATAGATTCTGGAGCTACAGATCATGTGACAGCAGACCTTAACAATCTTCAAGCTCAATCACATTACAGTGGTACAGATAAACTCCAAGTTGGTAATGGTAATGAACTATCTATACAGCATGTTGGCCTATCTACATACAAATTACCAATGTTTTCCAAGCCATTTATTTTAACAGACATATTGCATGTTCCTGGCATAACAAAAAATCTCTTAAGCATTTCAATACTGACTAGAGATAATAGAATTTCTGTTGAATTTCTTGGTACTCATTGCTATGTAAAGGATTTGAAGTCCAGGAGAATTATTTTGCTGGGAACACTTAAAGATAGTCTGTATCGAATGCATCTGCCAGCTGCTCAGGCTAACTTGCAGTCCAAGACTCACTTCACATCAGCCTCTTCAAGTTCTATTGTGTGTTCTGCAGCTAAAACCAATAGTAATAACCAGCTTTGGCATAATAGACTAGGACATCCTAGTGCTAGCTACAATTGTTAAGTCAGTTCTTCATTCCATGGGATAGTTAGTATCACATGATGATCAAGCTTTACTATTTTGTTCATCCTGTAAGTTTGGCAAGCATACTCAGACCATATTTCCTGCATCATCCAGTAAAACCATGCATCCTTTAGCTCTTGTACATTCAGATGTATGGGGGCCAGCTCCAGTATCATCAACTGAAGGCTATAGATATTATGTACACTTTCTGGATGATTACAGTAGATTCTTGTGGATTTTTCCAATGAAAAACAAATCTGATGTTTGCAATATATTTGTCCAATTTCATAAAATGGCATAAAGGCAATTTGGATATCCTCTTAAGTGCTTGCAATTAGATTTTGGTGGAGAATATAAAGCTTTAGCTTCATATTTCTCTACTCATGGAATCTTACCTAGATATTCTTGTCCTTATACACATCAGCAAAATGGGAGAGCAGAGAGGAGGCATAGATAGATTGTGGAAACAGGTTTATCTCTCTTAGCTCATGCTTCAATGCCTCTTACTTATTGGTGGGAATCTTTTTCAAGTTGCTGTGTATTTGATAAATCGGTTACCCACCTCATTGCATCATGATAAATCTCCCTTTGAAGTTTTGTTTAAGATCAAGCCTTCTTACACACATTTAAGAGTATTTGGCTGTGCATGTTATCCATTTTTAAGACCTTATAACAAACACAAATTTGATTTTCACACTGACAAATGCACATTCCTGGGATATAGTTTCAATCATAAAGGATATAAATGTCTGCATCCATCAGGCAGAATTTATATTGTCCCAAGTGTCTCATTTGATGAACTTTCATTCCCTTTTGCTACTCAACCTTCTTCCTCCAGCCATTCTACTACTGATCCAGGTTGTTTCAGTCTTAAACCTTGGGATATTACTGCTGTTATTTCTCAATCACATACTGATAAATTAGCCTCACCTACTACTTCTCACTCAACACCTACACATACATCTACTTCTTTAGTTCCTTTCCCAACACTGTCACCAGCAAGTTCTCCATCATCTCAGCCAAAAACAAACACTCCAACTACTTCTGTTTCATCTGATTCTTTACTACCTAATTCTAGGATTAATTCTAACAATATCCTACCAATAAACAATCCTTCTAGTTGTAATATTCATCCTATGGTAACTAGATCTAAAACAGGATCTTTGCCTCCTGCAAGAGTCTTTCTTGCTGATTCCTCTAGTGTGACAGAGGAACCACTGAGTGTCTCACAAGCTATAATAAATTCAAATTGGTTGGCTGCAATGCATGAGGAGTTAAATGCTTTGCATAAAAACAATACTTGGTCTCTTGTCCCTTATCAACCAGGAATGAATATTGTTGGTAACAAATGGGTGTTTAAAGTCATGTACAACAAGGATGGAAGTTTGCAAAGATATAAGGCAAGATTAGTTGCCAAAGGGTTTCAGCAAACACCAGGACAGGATTTCTTTGAAACCTTCAGCCCTGTTATCAAGCCATCAACCATTTGGATTATTTTCACTATTGCAGTATCCAAAGGTTGGGATATTCAACAACTTGACATTAATAATGCTTTCTTAAATGGAGATCAACAAGAGGAAGCTTTTATGCAGCAACCAGAAGGGTTTAGAGATTCTGTCCATCCTCATTATGTTTGCAGACTTAACAAAGCTCATGGCTGCTTTGCTGTGTTGGGGCTTTATCAATTCAATTTCAGATACCAGCCTGTTCATCTTTTAATCTAGTAATCATACACTGTATTTATTAGTGTATGTAGATGATATTCTTATCACTAGTTCGGATGCTAACTTGATACAGCAAGTAGTAACTGATCTGAATAAAAAATTTTCACTCAAGAACTTAGGTTCTATCAACTACTTTCTCGGATTTGAAGCCTACAGAAACAGCTCAGGCTTGTATCTTACTCAAACCAAATACATTAAAGAACTTCTGCAGAAAACCAACATGCTTGACTCCAAGAGCTGTTCCACACCTATGACTACTGGCTTAAAGCTTTCCTTAGTTGACAGTGATCCTTTCCTACATCCTGAAGTTAATAAAAGCACAATTGGAGCATTGCAATATCTCACACTGACCAGACCAGACATTGCTTTTTCTGTGAACAAATTGAGTCAGTTTTTAAAAGCTCCTACAGTAAATCACTGGCAAGCATGTAAACGTATCCTGAGATATCTTAAGGGAACAATTGGAGTTGGTCTCTTCTTCAAGCCTTGTCAAAGGTTTAACTTAGAAGTATTTTCTGATGCTAACTGGGCCAGCAACCTGGATGACAAAAAATCTACATCAGGTTTTTGTATCTTTCTTGGATCCAACTTGATTCAATGGAGTTCCAAGAAGCAGAAAACAGTTTCTAGATCCTCAACAGAATCTGAATACAGAGCTTTAGCTCAAGCAGCAGCAGAACGTGCTTGGATGAAACAATTGTTTCACAAAATTGGACTTACTGTGTCAAGTTGTCCAATAGTGTGGTGTGACAATCTTGGAGCAAAAGCCTTAGCCTCTAATCCTGTATTTCACTCCAAGACAAAACATATTGAGATAGATGTTCATTATATATGAGAAAGAGTGGCTGCCAAGGAAATTGAAATTCGATATGTTCCTACAGCACATCAAGCAGCTGATATTTTTACTAAGCCTCTAGCACTAAGTCAGTTTGAATACTTTAGGAACAAGTTCACTGCTCTGTCAGAGCTGTATCGCTTGAGGGGAAGTGTTGATGTTAGTAATGCAGCTGAGTGCAATTCCAGTGCAGCTCACGTGAAGAAGAAAGGAAAAGGAAACTGTATAGCTGTTAGCTGAGTAGAGAGACAGTTAGAATTAGTTACATGTGTTCCGCAATTTTAGGAGTAAAAATAGGAAAAGCAGAGCAGCACAGCTCTCATGTACTCCTGTGTATATATACTACAAATCCATCGTTTAATAAATATAGAAAAACATGCATCTCATAATTCTTTACAAACATGACCTATGCGAACAAGGCACAAACTCCGCATCTGCTTCACTTGCATAACAGATGCAGCACATGCCATCATCAGCATCCGTTCCTCCAGGCCTTGTCCTCTCAGTTTCTTGTGTCTCAATCCGGCGAAGGATGAGGCTTAGAAAGCACTTTAGCTGTCCAAGCTTTGAAAGATAGTTATCTCCCTTGAAGGATCCAGCCTGGTAAATTAAGATGATGGATTATAAACAGAAGAAAGTGCAATTCATGCTAACTACATATGCATTCTCAAAGAGCGAGATTAAAGCTAGCAAGTACTAACCCAGTTATACTCTAGCAGGTACTGGAATCCACAGTGAATGGTATCAGGGCAGTCCATGCTTGAAAACACACCCACAACATCATTCTGCGCTCTGCTTTCTGCCTCTGTGCTGGCATCCAACAAATTCAAGATGATCCCAACTAGGGGTGGCAATTTGGGTCATGACACGCGAACACGACATGAATGCGACACGAACACGATACACGATTAATAAATGGGTTGGATTCGTGTTGAAAGTGTTCAACACGCCAACCCGTTTAATGACATAAATAGTTTTGTCTATCCTTAATATGTAAGCTTATTTAATAATATAAATTGTTATCAACTTACAACATATATATTATAAAATTGATAGTTTTATATTATAAAACAAATTAATTTATAAAATAATAAATTATGATGATTTTAATAATATTTTATATTAACAATGGTTTATATTCTAAAAATAATTTTAATTGATATAAATATATAAAATATAATATATTTTGCATAATTATGTTAAATAATTAAATAAATTATGTGAATTAAATATGATACGATTATAACACGTGGGTAACAAGTTTAATAATCGTGTCGGATCCGTGTCTCATATCTTGACACGATAATTAAATTGGTCGACACGACACGACACGAATTGCCACCCTTAATCCCAACCATAGGACCTAATATTGTGCCTCGGTTTACTTTCTCCAAGGACTGGCCATGTCGTTTTAGTGACCTACAAAAAATAACACACCATAACGAGAAATGAATACATTGGCGATGAGAAGTAATAAAAAACAAGTTAAGATGCGGAGTTAATGATCAAAGTTTCAATGAAACTGAGTTTCCATAATAACAATCTCTTACTGCTAATTTTAACTGGAAGTATGAAGGGAGAAAGAGAACAGACTTATAAGTGTTGGAATATTTATAAGGCAAAAAACTTAAAAGTCAAAAAACTCAGCATCAGCTGCTGAAGCTATATGGTTAAGAATAAAAACAATCAACTCAGTGACCCTTCGCAGGTTTGTATCAGTTCCTGACAAGAATGCCTGAGGGATCTCAAGAGTACAGAACTCCAAAACTCTAGCAAGATTGCACGAGAGGTCAAAGATGACACAAAATTTCCTCTGCTGAAACTCGGAAACCTGCACAAGAACATTTTATAAAAGTTACAGTAAAGACAAAGAAGAAAAGGGTTGGAAGAGGAAAAGATAAAACTAGCACTGTCACTATTCCATAACTTGTTCTCATTGGGAACAGTCCCTGCTACCATCCAATTATAACCATATTTCGTGCCAACTCATTATCTGTATATAATGCTCAATGTTTTTGCCTAATATTTTCTTGCATGCTCATTGTTCACATCTTTTCAGCTTTAACGTATCCTTCCCATGGTGACATCATAATCCTCTAATGCACAGTACAGAAACATTTATTTAACAAAATACAAAAAGTACTTTTCCTTTCCTATGTTTTCATGTAAGAAATGAAAATGAACAGCTTCAAAGCTCCTTGTGTCCAAGTTAATTTGGGAAGATTCATGCCTGGTATTTTTCTTGCATTTCTCGAACTGAAACTGAGAATTCGGTCATTGTCCAGCTAAGTGTTAAACAAGCGATTTAGAAAAGCTGAAAATAGAACTTCATCATTTATACAAGCTTCACGAAGCGGTCTCTGTAAGAGAGTACAAAATGATTCAAGTCAGAATTTACAATGGAGAAAGAGATAAGAAGAAGCAGTAGAAGTGGTCCATTATTCACCTGGAAAACAACTGACGATGATGATGATTCTCCATTTTTTGAAGCACCGAAGCCAAAACCCTTGCACAGCCGCAGAAGAATATTAGTTACTGGAATCCAGGATCGATCGATTATCAAATGCTGCCAATAATCCTTTTGGCATTCTCAGAGTGGCTGCCTCGTTGCTCTCAAAAGCTGCCAAAATATTCTTTCTACTGAACCAGGACTGGTATAGATTGCAAAAGGAGATCCCTCAAATCTGCACTTGATATTCTTGGATCATTGAAGTGGGTTACTACAAAAGTGACCTAATCAACCAAAGAAAAAAAATGAAAACAAACTCAGAGACCCCGTGCAGGAATACCTTAAACAATATTCTTCACATAAAGCATATGTTACAATTGAGCTAGATAAATGGTACATGAACCCTTCAATCATCCATGTCGCAGACAAAATAAGTCGGTTTTAACTCCAGATCACTATCATCTTCAGTTTTTTCTTTTCCTTTTTTCCTAAGAATGTGCATTAATATAAGAATATTCAAGTGTTACGTTGGTGCAGGGGACCAGTTGTCCTACGCATAAAATGGGGGGCAGCAAACCTATGCCAAAACAGCACAAAGCATCCAAGAACCTGCTAAACGTCCCCTCCCTATACAAACAGAACCCAAACTATACAATTTATCTTTCCAGATGCTCCTCAATTGAGATGAATTAAGAAAGAGAAGTCTTAGAATTCCTTGGAAAGTGAGGCCCATATAGAAGCTAGAAGCCCATTTCTGTCCTATAATACATCCACTATTGTAAACCCCTCATGATGTTATGGTATCACAACCCATAATGTACATACGAAGAGTAACATTTTATACGGTTATTTAAATGTAAACCCTGTTATCTCTTTCAAAAAATTTAATTGGGGTATCATCCAAAACAGAGTTCCTAATTACAACCACACCATTTTACTGTATGTATAGGTACATTCAAAAATCAAAAGAATTACTACAGTATGGCTAGGATAATATAAAGCAGCGGTCTGTGATTGCCAAGGGAACTCTGTCCGCTATGCCAAAAGTCCTCCTCCATATCTCATCCTACTGGTCACCTGAGACACACAATAACTATAGTGAGTAAAACTCAGTAAGTAGGCTAGGTAGATGTACAACATGATACAATAACGGTAAAATTCAATAAGTACGAAGACCATTCATTTCTTTGTACGCAAGCCTGAGTCGATTTATTAAAGGAGAAATGACTCAGAATTCAATTCAATTACAATTGCGCTCTTGCGCCAATTCTCTGTTTAGACCTCTGTAGGTCGATTTAATCTCACCTGAGTGAGTTCACATTTCTCCCTTTGATACATTCTCATATACAAGCAAAATCACATAATAAGGAAGTTTCTGCAATATCAGTTACAGTCACCTAGGGGAAACGACTCTCAAATCCAGGTAGGACTTTTTATTTCACAGTCAGTTCCCATATGTAGGCCCAAATCACTTAGCCACCCATTGGCGGCATCCGTAGGCAAGGCATCGTCGAAGTGAGTATTTATCATATTCTTACATTGCACGAATCCGCCATCACCAGAGGTGACAGCCATATAATCCTACGGGACTCTATCCTGCCATACGGAATAGTACAGATACATTTAGGGGCCTACCCTTGAAGTTGTCGAGGCTAGTAGGACAATCCGGATGATACCGAGCCCATGCTATCAAATCTTGTAAAGAGAAAAACATGGTCTAGACCTCCCCTCAAGCTATAGGAGTACGGTACAATTTAAATACAGTCAGATGCCTACACTTGAAATAGCTCGAGGCTAGTCTGACAATCCGGGTAATACTGGGCCCATGCTACCGAATCTCGTATAGAGAAATACATGGTCCAGACCGCCCCTCAAGCTATGAGAGCTAAGATTCCTAGGTCTTGCCATGCCAATCATGTTTCACAATTCACCATCATTTATAGTATCCCAAATTCAAGTATCACGATGTTAACAATTAACAGTGTTAAATCCAAAATATACAATATAACACAATTTATTGTGGCCTTATCGTAGTTAGCTTACTTACCTTGTACAGCTTCTTTTTGATGCTTGTGATTGACCTAAAAACAAAACAAAAACTTCTCTTTAGGTTATCATACACCTTGCAAAACATTTCCCCCTTTTTGGCTCTATTTCTTTACACACTCTGTCAAACAATTTACAACAACAATTGTCTAATTCCTAAAATTCACACGGTTGGGTAGACATTTATTACACTCACATATCTTGTCTCCTTAAAATTTTTAGAGCCAATTGAGGCCATTTGCTCACTCAAAATAACCAAATTCGTTAACTTAACAATTCTACCATTGCATACATTTCACGGAACAGTTATAGATTTAAAAATTTTGTAGGAATTTTAATCCCACTTAAATGGCTACAAAAATTTATAGGCTGGTATATAACACATATATATACCTTCATACGAAAAATCGTAGCTTTTTAAAGTGTTTAGCCCCTTCAAATCCAATTATTTCGGACCCCCTGTCAAATTAGTGCAATTGGAGCAATTCTGTAAATTTGCTCGACACTCGACAGTCTTGCACTCGACACTCGACACTCGACAATGCGTCGCTCCATCGAGCGTCGGTGCTCGACAATTACCCATCGAGTCCCCTCGACACTAGAAAATTACCGTCGAGTCCCACTCGACACTCGACAATTACCGTTGAGTCCCACTCGACACTAGACAGTCGAGCACTCGACGCTCGACAACACCTTACCTGACCACTCGACACTCACCTATGTGTTTTGTCGAGCACATTGCCAATAGCCATGTTTCAACCCGATTGTTCCTTACTCTGTTTCTAAAACAGGGGAGACATGCACATCCCATACCAGAAGTTCAAAAATTCACCATAATTCATACACTTCGAATTTTTGAGTGATTCCAATTTCTATTAACTCATGGGCATGTCTATTTTCATACTTGAAAATTTCAAAACAAGAAAACATCCCCCTAATTTATGATAATTTTCGGAACATGCACTGCTCAGTACACACAAAAATTTCAGGATTTAACCAAACTCTCATTTTTAGCTTGGTATCCTCAACCCTTACTTAGATACATTCAATTCTCATTCAAATTCATATTTCCACACAAATTCCAGCAAAACAAACAACATTTCTCATACTCACATCACAAACCAAAAGAATTCTTACAAACACGTACACAACAAAACAAGAATTCTAAAGGAGAGAGGACTTCCTACCACTTCCTTCCTTGAGTTCTTGGTAATTTTTGTGTGGGAAGCTTAGAGAGAGTAAAGAGCTGGAAACGTGAAGATAGAGAGCAAAGGTGGAAGAAATTCTAGAATCCTTCCTACTTTATAGATAAACATAAAGCAAATTTTCATTTAGTGCTCTCTCTCCTTTCCTCATTACCATTAAGCCAGTCATATCTCATCCATTACACTATAAATCCAATACATCACCAATACATTAATACATATTATTATACATGTAACCACAGTACATGGTATAATATACATTGAAAAACTTAGGATATGACAACTCTCCCCCCCTTAAAAGAATTTTGTCCTTGACATTCAGCATAATCATTCGAATAGAGAGGGGTATTTGGTATGCATTTCTTCCTCTAATTCCCAAGTTGCTTCCTCTAGAGAGTGATTTCCCCAAAGTACTTTCACCAATGGTATGTTCCCCAAAGTACCTTCACTTTTCGGATGATATCACATGTTTGCTGTACAATTTCGGGCCCAAGTATCTTTCTTTCACCAACCTCATCCCAATGGATGGGTGATCTACACTTCCTCTCATACAAGGCTTCATAAGGGGCCATTCCAATTGTGGATTGATAGTTGTTGTTGTATGCAAATTCGACCAAAGCCAAGTGCCTGTCCCAGCTATCCTTGAAGTCCAACACATAGGCTCTAAGCATATCTTCCAGAATCTAGATGGTCCTTTCTGATTGACCATTTGTTTGAGGGTGAAAAGTCGTGCTGAACTTCAGTTTGGTGCCTATTGCCTTATGCAAACTTTTCTAGAATTGGGAGGTAAATCTTGGGTCTCGATCAGAAACAATAGATATGGTACTCCATGTAGTCTAACAATCTCATCTACATAGAGTTGGGCATCTGTCCATAGTGAAGGTAGTGCGCATAGAAAGAAAATGCGTTGATTTCGTCAACCGATCCACAATCACCCAAATTGCATCACATCTATTTCTAGTCCTTGGTAGACCCACAACAAAATCCATTGTGATGTGTTCCCATTTCCATTCCGGCATTGATAGTGGATTAAGCAACCCCGATGGCCTTTGATGTTCAGCTTTAACTTGTTGGCAGACTAAGCATTGTTCAACAAATTTAGCCATCTCCCCGTCATACCAACCCACCAGTAGTTATTCCAGAGATCCCTATACATCTTTGTATAGCCAGGATGCACTGAATAGGGAGAATTATGTGCTTCATTCAAAATTTCTCGTTTCAATTCCATCACATCAGGCACACATAATCTTCCTTCGAAATATAATACCCCGTCGAAGAAGGTAGCAAAACCTGGCCTCTTCTCCAATGGAACTTCTTCTTTCACCTTCTTCAAAAAGGCATCCTCACATTGACTCTTCTTGATCTTCTCAATAATGGTGGGTTACACGATCAATGAGGCCAAGTATAGGCATTTATTCAGTTGAACAATCTCAATAGCAAGTTTCTATAAATCTTGCATTATTGATCATTGTGTGATGATTAGAGCAGTCATATGTTCATATGTCCAGAAGACTTCCGACTCAAGGCATCCGCCACTACCTTCGCTTTTCTAGGATGATAATTGATGACACAGTCATAATCCTTGACCAACTCAAGCCATCGCCTTTGCCTCATATTTAATTCCTTCTGAGTGAAGAAATATTTGAGGTTCTTGTGGTCAGTATAGATCTCACATCTTGCTCCGTACAAGTAATGCCTCCATATTTTCAATGCAAACACCACTGCTGCCATTTCTAAATCATTGGTAGGGTAATTCTTCTCATAGTCCTTCAATTGTCGAGATGCATAGGCTATAACCTTTCCATTTTGCATCAAAACACACCCCAACCCATTTTTAGAAGCATCACTGTATATCACAAATCCCTCTGAACCAAAAGGAATGGTCAGTACTAGAGCTGTTACCAATTGGTTCTTGAGTTCCTGAAAACTCTTTTCACAGTCTTTCAACCATACAAAATCTACATTATTTCTGGTCAATTGTGTCAAGGGCGATGTTATATTGGAAAAACCTTCAACAAATCTCCTATAGTATCCAGCCAATCCCAGAAAACTTCGTACTTCAGTCACATTAGTTGGTCTCGGCCACTTCACAATAGCTTCTACTTTGTTTGGGTCTACAGAAATCCCATCACCTGAAATAATATGACCCAAGAAGGAAATCTGATGGAGCCAAAACTCGCATTTCTTGAATTTGGCATACAGTTTCTTCTTTCTCAATAATTGCAACACCATTCTTAAATGCTTTTCGTGTTTTTCAGAATTCTTAGAATACACCAAGATGTCATCAATAAATACAATGACAAATTTATGTAAGAATTCTTTAAAAACATGGTGCATGAGATCCATAAAAGCTGTTGGAGCATTCGTCAGTCCGAAAGGCATCACCAAGAATTCATAGTGCCCATACCTCGTTTGAAACACAGTCTTGGAAATGTCTTCCATTCGATTCTTTAACTATGGTATCTGGATCGAAGATCAATCTTAGAAAACACACTTGTCCCATGCAACTGATCGAGCAGATCATGAATCCTTGAAAGTGGATACTTGTTCTTTATAATCATCGAATTCAACTCACGATAATCGATGCACAATCTCAATGTCCCATCCTTCTTCTTCACAAACAGAACTGGTGCTCCCCAAGGAGAGACACTGAGACGGATGAAACCCTTATCCAATAACTCCTGCAACTGCTCCTTTAGTTCCTTGAGTTCTGTTAGTGACATCCGATATGGAACTTTGGATGTAGGAGTGGTTCCCGGTAAAAGATCGATAGTAAATTCAATCTCTCGATCAGGAGGGAGTCCGGGTAATTCTTTTGGAAATACATCTGTAAACTCATTTACCACTCCAATATTCTGAATACTCTTTTCTTCCTTCAGTGTTTCCATAACACAAGTCAAGAAACCCATACATCCCTTCCGAAGGAAATTTTGAGCTTTTAAGGCTGAGACAAACAGTGGCAATGAAACTATATCCCCTCCCCACCCACCCCCCCCCCCTCCCCCGACAAAACTGCATTCCAGTTCAAGTGGAGTATGAAACACCACTTTCTTCTCAAAACACTTGACATCTGCATGATATTTAGATAACCAATCCATACCCAGAATCATATCAAAATCATGCATCTCTAATATGATTAGATTGGTCTCCAATTCTTGACTATCTATTTTGATCAGGCAGAATTTCAACTCTTCTCTAGCACACAATGCCGTCCCCGAAGGAGTAGAGACACACATCTCAATCTCCACTATGGAAGGTTTTACTTCCACTTTATGAGCAAAAGTACGAGACATAAATGAATGAGTGGCACCCGAGTCAAACAATACGTGAGCATTGTGACCAAGAACAGAGATAATACCAGAGACAACCAATGGAGTTCCTCGTGCTTCGGCACTGGTGAGGGCATAGACTCTCCCTTGCACTCATGGTTCTCTTCCTGAAGCATTCTGAACTCTACCAGGAGCAGTTGGAGCTGTACTAGCTTCAGGACATGAAGCAACAAAGTGTCTGATTTTGCCACATCGAAAGCACGCTCCCATCTTGAAATGACACATTCCTTTATGTGATCTGTGGCATGTATCACATACTGGAAATTCTCTTCTACCCATGTTCTGCTTCTTCTTTCCCTTGCCTCCCTCGAACTGTTTACTATTGTTCCTCCATGGCTTCCTTGATTGAGAACCAGAACCCTCTTCTTTGGACTTGCCATCTTTAGCCATTTCTTCATCTCTAGCTAATATCTGAGCCTTCCTTAGCACTGCAATGTAGCTCTTCAATTCTAAAACTACCACATGCCTTCAGATTTCTGGTTTCAAACCTCTCTCAAAGAACTTGGCTTTCTCCTCTTCTGTATTGATGAGGTGTGGGGCAAATCTGGATAGAGCCTCAAACTTCCTTTCATTGTTTGTGAGGGACATGGACCCCTGAGTCAACTGTACAAATTCAGTAATTTTTTCATTCTTCAATGACTGAGGGAAATACTTGTCATAAAATAACTCTTTGAACTGAGCCCAAGTAAGCACTCCCTCTTCCCCGGTGTAAGCTATCTTTGTCATTTCCCACCAATAGTTTGCACAACCCTTTAGCATAAAAGTAGCGCATGTGAGCCGTTGTGCATCAGTACACCCCATAAGCTAAAATATTTTCTCCATTTCACGAACCCACTCTTTTGCAATGAATGGATCCGTTGAGCCCGCAAAGGATGGAGGATTGAGTCTTCTAAACTGCTCCACAACTTGTATATTTTCAGAAGTGGTGAAACAAGGTTGTGCAGTCTCTCGTCCCACATCAGTCAAAATCTATACCAACTCCTCAACCATAGTGTCCTGAGCCTATGAGCTGCTACTAGTCCAACATATCGTTTTGATCTTATATTTTCGACCAAAGCAGGTTCATCTAGCTCTGAAGTTCGTCTCACTCTCGATGTGGAGCTAACTCTCCTCATTTCCTCCACGGTGGGGTTATCGGCTCTCTTGGGTCATCCCGGTCGAGACATGACTATTCGATTCTGATCATCGGAATAGAATGAGGCACCATATAATAACAATAATATCAATAATGATAATTAGCAGTCCTCATTCATTTACAACCATTTTAGAGATTTCCACAAGGAAATCAAACAATTATCAACCTTACTTACTATGGAGGATTTGGCATGGACTCGGTTCCCTTGACCGCTTACAACAAAAATGTCTACAGAACCTCATACCTATGCTCTGATACCACTACTATCACAACCCATACTGTACATACGGAGAGTAACATTTTATACAGTTATTTAAATGTAAACTTTGTTATCTTTTTCTAAAAATTTAATAGAGGTATCATCCAAAACAGAGTTCCTAATTACAACCACACCATTTTACTGTATGTATAGGTACATTCAAAAATCAAAAGAATTACTACAGTATGGCTAGGATAATATAAAGCAGCGGTCTGTGGTTGGCAAGGGAACTCTGTCTGTCATGCTAAAAGTCCTCCTCCATATCTCACCTACTGGTCACCTGAGGCAAATAATAACTATAGTGAGTAAAACTCAGTAAGTAGGCTAGGTAGATATATAACATGATACAATAACAGCAAAATTCAATCTGCAGTACGAAGACCATTCATTTCTTTTTACACAAGCCTGAGTTGACTTATTAAAGGAGAAATGACTCAGAATTCACTTCAATTACAATTGCGCTCTAGCGCCAATTCTCTATTTAGACCTCTGTAGGTCGATTTAATCTCACTTGAGTGAGTTCACATTTCTCCCTTCGGTACATCCTCATGTACAAGCAAAATCACATAATAAGAAAGCTTTCGTAGTATCAATTATAGTCACATAGGGAAAACAGCTCTCAAATCCAGGTAGGACTTTTCATTTTACAGTCAGTTCACTACAAGAAATTTTCACATATTTGACAATTTCAATTTTTCTTATTTGACGGTTTTTTTAAATGGTGATAACTATAACACTTGTTTGGAGGTCAAACTCTCTTATTACTCATATTTGGCATTTTTTGTCCTGACTTCAAAATCATATTTATCACGTTCTCATATCTGTGACAAGTATATACATATAATAAAAAGAAAAAAACCTTCCCACACTTTTGCCCTAGCCGTCTCACTTCTTCACCTCATTTTGCTCTTCACTTTTGGGTTTCCTTATCTCCTCTCTCGCTCCTGTCCTTTGAAGCCCTAACATATGGCTTCATGCAGCCTCGCATCCACATTCCGCTGCTCTTCTCTTCACCAATCCACCTCCAAGTTCCCCTTCTCTCACTCCCCCTCACCTCACCTTCCACCATGCGTGCATTACTTCCTTTGCTTACTTCCTCTCAAGCATAAGTGACTATGCTATAGCTGTTGCTCCTAAATCGAAATCCAAGAAGGGTGGTGTGGGATCACAACGAGTTTCTTGGAAGGGTGCTATTGGAGAGGTTTGTCGAATCCTAAGAAACCCATACACCCGCAATCAAACTTGTCAAGTACCCTTTTTCTCTTGTTTTTATGTTTCTTCTCTGATAGATTTGTCTTGTGTTGCATAATCTTCTTGTTTGGTGGTTGAGAAAGTAGAGGAAAGAGTAAGAAATTAAATCTTGATTTTTTTATTTTTTATTTTCTCTTTATTGTTAATGGGTTTATTATTTTTTCTTTCAAATATGATTTCGTAATTCTTGTTTTAATTTCTGGGAAATTTTGGTGACAATTTTTAATTTTTGTGTAGGCAATAACTTGATAACAATGTAGTGTATCAATATCCACAAATTTTAATTTTTTAAATACAAATGTAGAATCCATTGAAGTGAAATGGTGTTAGGTTTTTTTAATTTCAAATATTTGCTGCTATTTGAATCTTGAGAAAGCTCCCACTTGGTGGCGTCACGTGGAAGATAAAGTGAATTGAAGTTTCTGTTTTGTTCAGGTGCTCACAAACAACACTGGAATCTGGTATTGCTTCAGGTTTCTCTGAATGGCCAAGCATGGATATAAGCTGTGTATCCTCATTTGCTTTTTTTATTTTTTTAATGTATTTTCTTTTCAAATAAAATTTTATTTAATCTTTTGAAGTTTAAGCTTGAATTTTGT
Organism: Boswellia sacra; assembly: GCA_013180625.2. Taxonomy (NCBI): domain Eukaryota; kingdom Viridiplantae; phylum Streptophyta; class Magnoliopsida; order Sapindales; family Burseraceae; genus Boswellia; species Boswellia sacra. Next base: position 157,365 of record SNVD02011071.1, read on the forward strand.
TGTTTGCTTAGTGTTGTTGTCTAGATTATTTACATGTTTGGTAGTTTTTTTGGAACTGCCTGATGCGGAATTATTGGAGAATATGAAAGGTTAAGGTTTTTTTTTTAAATAATTTTTGTATATGTTAAAATACAGAGCCTGTGTGGGCATACAAGTCCAGTTGAATCCATCTTAACCTTGCCGTTAAGGTTTTTGTTGAACATTAAGGTTTTTTCTTTAAATAATTTTTGTAGATGCCAAATAATTTTAAATAATTGTGCGTTTCAATGGGGAGCACAGGTGAGCCAGCCCGAAAATGGCTCCACTTCAGTTCCATATCACCAACTGCCGCTACCGCTAAGAAGCATCCATTTTTTCCTTCATCCAAGGACACAAAGGTACGTTTCTTCTATATTTTTTCTTTTGATTGTTGTTCATTTGTGTGTTTTGCTTTGCTACCTGACTGATTTTGATGCTTCGTTTGTAATTTTCAGTTTTTGAGTGTTTCTTGATTGTGTTTCTAAGGTTTTGGATTTGGGATTAATAAAACAATTAGGAAATTCTATGATTTTTTAGTTATATTTGCTTTATTGATTCAATTGAAGAGTAGTTATTGAATTTCTGTTATATTTGTGGTTGGTATTTCAATGTTGAGTTATTGTAATGATACTTTTTTCAAGCTTCAAATTTTAGTTGCGCTGTGAATTGAATGCCTCTTTTCAATTTGAGTGTGTTTTCTTTAGCTTGTAACTGGGACAACTTCGCCATGATTCATTTATTTATGAAATATATCAGCAGACGTGGAGAATGTATCCATTTTTACGTGATGACCTCCTTTTTTGTTATAGCAATTTTGACTGTGTAGCAGGCTGTATGTTTGTTGGGATAATTTGTTTGGAGGCATTTCTTTTGATTAATATAAGAAAAAGTTTTTGTTTACTAATTTTTTGTGATTAGTTCGGTTTTTGCCGTGATTTACTTTCTTCTATTACAACTTGTTTGTTTGAACCTTTTCTTTTTCATAATGCAGCTTGATATTGTTGTCCTTCACTTCCAAAATCAAAAGCTTGTTCAAAAGTTAGAGGCCCAGAAGATTGAGTATTCTGCTCTTGATAATAAGTTCACTCAACTGAAGGAGAGACAACAACCTTATGATTCCACATTAAAGGTGGTGAATAAGTATTGGGAAGAGGTAATACCCTAGGTTTTTATTTTACTTTTCTTCTTTTGATGCAAAAAATAAATAAGTTAACAGGTAAAAGAAGAATGAAAGAAAAGAAAAGATTTGAAATAAAAGTATGCAATATCTCGTGGCTTTATGCCTACAGTGTTGTGTTTTGCCCTATGGAAAATTGATTATATGCTTTTATAATAGTTGGTCACTGACATGGAATCATGTTCTATCCGGGCAAGAGAGTCAAGAAGTGGACAAGATTTTAGATGTGTATCAGTTAAGGAGGAGGGTGAGATTACCTACCATGCTTTTTTTTTGGTTCCTTTGCTTTCCTTGCCTGTTACTCTCTGCTGTACTACTTTTTTTTTATTCTCTATAATTTAAATTCAATTGTCAGATGGAAGTCCTTATCCCCCCATGATGCTTTCCTTAGTCGACTTATAGAAACTAGAGCAACTGAAAGTTCCTCTGCAGATAATTGCCCTAATCAAATGGAAGAAGATAGAGAAATCGCCTATGAGAAGACTAAGAACATCTTATGTAATATAGTAGCTGCTGTTGACAACCTGTGGTATCTAAAGGATGGGCTATATTCTGCTACTGTGAAAGGCGTGGTGGGAGATGGTGAGTGTTGTGAGAAAATATTTGTTCTGCATTGTAAATTGTAATCTTTTTCTTGCAAGATTTGTTCCTCAGTTTCCCATGTACACTACAAATTTTGCTAGGCTCATGCAGACAAAAGTCATCTAGTGACTTGGTGTTAGAAGTTAAAAGTTTGAGATTAGCACTAAATGATCTTCACTTGAAGCATAAATCATTGGCAAGGAAACTACGGAGCCATCAAGACAATGATTTAAAAGGCAAAGTTGAGCTTAAACGTGTAAGAGGTAAGTATTTATATGGACTTGATTTAGTTGATTTCCTAATATGAACCCAGTTCTGACGCCTAATCTAAGGAAATGGATCATGCGTGTTTTTGTCTCTAAGGTATCAAATATTTGTTTATTTCTTTTGTGCAATATATTACTATAAATCAGTTGATATATGTATATTGCATATTCGGTAACTCATGAACAATAAAGGTTTTGAATGTGTACTTTTGTTCATTTACTCATGCTTGGATTATAAGGATTTATGATTATTGCTAACCACATGTTCCCTGAATATGTAATACCTTGGTATAACCATTTGATTTTCTAAAGTGGTTTTGAGAGCTTTGTTCTCATCATTTTTACTGAGAGTTACTGGAGCTGCATTTATGTTATAAGAGATCAGTTGAATTTAGGGGAAGTATAAAACTAAGTCTAACCTAAAATATACCTTTTGTATGTTTTTTCAATTGTGTTATGAAATTCTTGAATAGCATTTTGTCTGAAGCTCAGTAAGTTTATTAATGTCAAAAAGTATCATTTGTTATGGAAAAAGAAATTGAACTGATCAAGTTCTAGTCATTTTAATTATGTATTTGCTAAAAAAACTTTTCTTTTTTTTTTTATTTCATTCCCCTAGATCTGACTATGTTATTCTCCTTCTTCTTCACCCAACTTCAAGTATTGTTTTTGTTTGCTTTCTCTGATTTTGCCACTGTTTCTGTTCTTTGCGTCAGCTTTAGCTTCTTTTACAAGTCGGTAAGTAAAATACCACTGTTTGTAAGTTTTCTTATTACCCTCACCTTGTATTGCTATCTGTATTATTGTTATTTTATACATACTGAAATGCATCACGTAAAGGTTAGATCTTGTTGTTCTTGAATGTGTAACGGAAGTGTTGTTGAACAAACTCATCTGGGTTAATTTTGGTTCAGAAGAAAACGTTGCAAAATAAGAAAAAAATTGAAACTTGATTTGTGCTTGAGTTCTTTTTCTTCTGTCTCTTTGTTATTTTCAGCGGAATAGTTAGGAACTGAGTGGAGCTTCTGGTGATTAAACTATTTTTCTTTCATAGGGGAATGTTCTGATTGTTACTAGATATCTGAAACATTACGGATAATAAATGCTGTATGGAACCTTTTGAATGATAATCATCAGAAGTATATTGTTAAGATGCCCAATTTACTTGATGGTATAGGCGTAAATGGGAATCTTTTATGGGAACTTTTCTCCTTAGAAACTGATGTGGTGAAATATTAGAATGTGCCAATGTGAGGTGTTGCTTTTAGTCATTGGTGATTGTGGAACATGTAGTCATGATAAAGCAAGTCTTTTTCTTTTTCTTCTTGAAGCATAGTGAAAATAAAAGAAATGTGAATTTGCACCTCATATTAGCTTATCATCTTATTCTTGATCTATTGTTATGATTAAACGGCAAGGGAAGTTAGGAGCTAAAACAGGTTTAAAGTCAATTGAAAGTTAAGAGGAAATCTAACATATGTTCTACGAGTATGAGAAGTTATAACAAGTCTTGTAGTCCTAACTTTAGCTATATGGTAATAGGGATTCTCAAAGCATAACCATTGTAGTTAGGAAAGTTTTTTTCTGCCCGTTTTTGACCTCTCAATTGCAATGTTCTAAATTAAATATTTCAACAACTCTTGTCATAATTAATTAAATTCCATGAATATAATAGATTTTGTTGTTATCTGAATAAGGACATGGGTTTATGATCTTATGATAATAGTTGGAAGTTTGTTTGTCGGTCCTCCACACACACACACACACACACACACACACATAGTTTTCAGCCTCCAATGTGTTGAGCAACTACTATGATTTTTAGGATGGATTTATTTGAAAGTGAAATAGATTATCAGATGCTGAGCAAGAATAGTTGAAGCAAATGCTGAGGACGTTAATCTATGGGCAGTTCTGGCCAAAATTTTATCTTATAGATTATTTTGCCTTGAACTTTGATAGCATTCGTCTATATTCATTGGTTGATAGGGCTTTTTGCTTATTTCTGTTATTTATTTTTTAATTTTTAAATATCATTTATGGCCTAATAATTGGAACTGATGTCAATCCAGGCTTGCTAGGTAGAGGATTTCATCCCAGCAAAGAGGATTTTGATAGTGAAGTTGATGATCCACAAAATCCAAGACATTATATAGTTTGGAATATGAATGTTAATACCCATATTAACCCAGAATTTGTTGTTAGTTTCAAGATTGCTTCAAAAGAAGAAGGTGATCTATTACCCAACCAAATATGATGAATACTGAGTTATAGATTCATGACTAGAGAAATACCTTCCCATTTGGTATTCTCTTAATATTCATCATCAGCAATTTGTTGTGTTTGTAGGTGTTGGAGCATGCTTATGTTTGTTTGGCTCGAATTGCTAAAGCATTTGCATTGTCTCTAGATAAGTTGGATGAGTAATGCAATCATGGACTGGTCACACAAGCTGCCTCTCTCATTTCAACCAGTAACGCTGGTGGTGGACAAGCATCTCTTAGCACGCCAACATATATAGTAAATTTGATTTCTACTATCATACATTGATTTTTAGAAGCATTGAATGAAGGCAATGATTCTGATTTTTCTGAATGCAGGGTTTAATCCGATTGCTTTCCACTTGTGCTAGTGGTTCCCTGCTTGGTGCTAAAACTTTGCTTCTTTTAGGGATCAGTGACATTCTTAAAGGTATACTATCTTTTAGGGATCAGTGGTTCTTAAAGGTATACTATCAGGGTCTGCTAACACATCTATTCCACCAGCTTAGAGTAGACCAGTAGAGCAGGTAGTTACTTCTTTGACCAATTCTTGTACAACTGAAGAAGAGAGTGTATTTAGTTTGTGATGTTTATTATATGTGACTCACCTGAAAGTAAATAAAAGTTATAGTTGAGGATATTTGTCTGCTTGTGTGCTTTTTCCTTCATGATCAAATATCTTTGTATGCCAACTTATGTTCATGTTTGAAAATGTTAGTTTCCTTAGAAACCAGTGTTTAAATTGACTAAAATAAAAACAATGAGTTGGTCATTCTTGAATCAAGGAGAGCTGTGAGATCATTAATAGGTTGTTTATGCTTTTTTCTTCAGTGATGCTCTTATGCATTTATCTCTTTGTTTTGTAAGTTTATGCTTTATATGAATAGAAGTGTTACCTTGAAATTGTCTCCAATATCATGTCATTTGTTTCATTGCAGATACAAAGATGCTACCAAATCTGCATTCAAGTCCTCAACTCGACTTGAGTGTATGATGCAAGACTATCCCAAAACATTGCCTCCATCTGCAAAGGTTGGATTTACGGTAAGTTATTCTCCTGAGATTTTCAGCAACTCATTTTCATGTTCTTTCCCTTGCTTGGGCCTTATTCCTCTATGTGGACCTGGGCTTTTCTATTTTCTCATAGAAGAATCGTTTTTCATATGGTTCTATAATGATATGTTTCTGTTGTTTTTGTCCTCTTTTTTTTAAGTAATTTATTTATTTTCGATGTTTTGGTTCTGATATTTGTATGCAGTTGGTCAATTATTGCATCTAAATTCAAAGATAAAACAACAAGACAGTGTAGAAGAAGGTTGGTGAAGAAGTTATAAAACAAGTTGTTGAACGATCCTCTGTTTTGTACCCTTCTTTTAATTTATTATTATCAGATTAATCTGATGTGGGTGTAATATCGAAACTGGCAGGTGGTACACAAACTTGAACTCAGATTTCAAGAAAGGAGGATGGTCGCCGGAGGAAGATATGCTATTATGTGAGGTAATTGAAATTATTATAGGATAAGGTTAGTTTAACAATAATTGCAAAACTTTTCAAAAACCTCATATCTCTCTCTTATTATGTGATCTGGTTATTGCATGTCTGCTGGTTGGTAGCGGTAGATTTTAATAGAAAATAATATATTAAAGTAGGCCAGAATGGCTATGCTTCGTTGTCTCTCAAAAGTTCAGCAGAAGACACCCACTAAGTTTAGATAAGTGTTGTTGCATTTCCATCATTTAATGGTTGTGATCTAACACATTAATTTGATCTGCAGGCCTATAAAATATTTGAAGGACAATTCTTGAGTGCTACGTGAAAAAGAATGCCATATAGCTAGGTTCATGATATGGTTAATTAATTGATAATTTCTTAATGCTTTTTGTTTATTTTTTAATTGCTTGCAATGAGATTTGTGAGGCAACCACGTAGGATTTACCTGAGAAACTTAGGGAAGTGAAGAAATTGATGACTTGTACACATTAATTTTCTTTGCAATACAAGTGCTAGTTGGTCACCGAGTATTTTAATTAGCTAGGAAATATAACCATGAAGGATTAACTCTTAGCCTTGTTTTATGTGAATTCTTTAGGATATTTGTAACTTAATTTGTTGATCTACATGTGATTGATTCTTCAGCTTGTACTTAGCTTAGCTGTTGCATCTAGAATAACCTGTTTTTATGACTTTTAAGTGCTGATGATTTTTCCATATTTAACTTATTCCTCAATTCTTGACTAGTGCTTTTGTATATAATCATTTGTGCAAATGCATAATAATTCAAGTGCAGCAATGCAATTATAGAGTTTATTAGATTTTGAACATTTTATATAGATTGTAAACTCTTGCCTTGTTTTAATGTTTTCCTTATATATTCTGCAATTAAGGGTCACTCCATATTTGGCAGAAACTTGCCTGATAATGCAATAGTTGTACAACTTATGGTGATTTTTGAGCAATTTGGGCCTATAAAAAACTGTTTATATTTTTTGGTTTCTTCTTAGTTTTGTATTTGATGGATTACTTCTTTAAAATATTTTTACAGCCGCAAGGAGCAGCAGTTAATAATTTTGTGATTCAGTTGGCCCTGTCACTGGTATGTGAAGTTTAAACATATGGCTTGTATAGATGTTCTTGATGTGATTATTGTTTCTGATTTTCTTCTGTCGTTGCCAACAGGTTGCTTCTGAAAGCATTAAAATCTATCAAGCTATAAGTGATGGTACAATAAATTTGGTTGACAAGGAATGAATGTATGTATGTATATTTTTGTTCAATCAGAAAAAATCACATTAAACTTGGTGTTTAACAGATTTTATTTGTATGATACCCTTAATTTTGGCAGTTTTTTGAGATGCAATGGCATGATGCTTTGAGGGCACCGGAGATGTACAAGAGGGCTGGATAGCAGGTATTAGCTTTTGGTAATATTCTTGCAGTGACTATAAAGAGGCTTTCTCCATATATAGGCTTTTAATTGTCTGTCTTTTAGGCTGAGATGCTTTCTGAATTTTATGAAATATGTAAAAATCTTGATATTGGACGTGGGGAAAGATTTATAAAGATTGAGCCTCATTGTTTCCGCATTGTTGAACAAGAATCTAATCCTAAATACTTAAAATTATCTTCGTTAATTAATTAACATGATTACATAAGCATGCAGATTGGTCATTGGGGATCAGCTTTTATTGATTCTAATTTTAATCTAATTCTGTAAAGGTGGCAGTTCTTGGTTCATTAATGTTAAGGTAATGTATACCATGTGGCAATTCTTTATATATCCATTTACATTAAATTAATCCTAGTTTTACTTCATATTATCTAATCTTTTGGATAAAAGGATTAAATAATAAGCAAGAAGAATATTTTGATATCAGGGAGCAGAGTTGTGTGTTGATGAGGCTCTTAATAATAAGAAAATGAAGAAGATGGTTGATGTCCCTTAATTGAATCTAGTTTTCTATTATAATATGTCTAATCATCATCAAACAGGTTTCGTACTGTTAAACAAAAGATTAATTAACTCTAATATTTCTTTGTTGTTAACCATAATAATAATAATATAATTTCGTATCACAGTCAAATGCTGATGAAGCTCTTGATAACTTTGTTTTCCAGCTGCATATCTTTTTATCCACTGTTCAAACATAACAGTATTTGTTCTTCGGCTTGAGATGATGAACCAATGACCTGCTTTATAATGGGATGGGACAACATGCATGCATTTTGCCATTGACATTCATTGGCTGTTTATTATGGCAATAGATGACTATGTTTAGACAGTGAAATATTCTCACTTTATGATCTTAGTTAAGTCTAAGAACTTTCAATTCCTTATCAAACAAATAGCAAAATCGATTAGGTATGGCAGTTATTTATTTGGATGGCCTGGTAGATCTTCTGATAGGTAAGAAAAAAGCTATGCAATGCGGACTTTCTGACAACTAATGGTTTGATAATTAATTCTAAATCTGTTGAAATCACTTTGCTTATTAATGGGGTTTAGTTGTTTACTCCAACTATTAGAAGCTGATAATTGTATATATTTGACTTATTTGGTTAAAATATCATGATTGTCTCCGGTATGGAAAATAGTTTTGAAAATATTGAGTGATATTTGGATTTGAATTGCATTTGGATATCCTAGATCTTAATTTCTTGGAACAGTCCTCTGTTAGCTCAACCAAATTCAACTAACTAAGCATGAATTGCAACTACAATTAGCTCTACTCTTATTTTTCAGTCCCAATTAAATTTGTTATTGAGGTTTTGAATGAACCAATATGATTTGAGTAGTAAGAGATAAATATGTCCACATTTGTTATTATTTCAATTTGAAGTGGATATCAATGCTCTGATGCACTTCTGCTCACACTTCCCTGTCTCTGATTTGTGTTCTCAATTTGTGTTCTCTGATTTTAAAAGCCATCTCAATTTGTGTTCTCTGATTTAAGAAGCTTGTTAGTTTCAAAATTTGTCATCTTAGCTCTGCTGCTATATGGAGTGTAGCATGTACTGTGATTGAGATGGCTACTGGAAAGCTCTATGGAGCCAACAGCACCAGGAGATACACACTTGATAGCTGTTAAATTTATTGGTATAATTGAACTGAAATAACTGACTGATGTATTGAAGTTCTGTCATTAGTTTGTTAATAGGATATGACTTTTCTTTCAGGTAGTTGCTCTCTTCCACATTGGGACAACTAAATCTCATCCACCAATCCCTGAACATCTCTCTAGTTTAACTTAGAGGTTGTGTTTTCTGATGAGGTTGGGTCTCCTCATCAGAAATTGAGCTCTATCTTGATCAATTTGATACAAAATGGACAAAACAATGCAAATTTTGTTTGTGATTGCTGGTGGGAAATGGTTTCTCAAAACTGCCATTTATCATGAGAACAAAACTGTCAAAAGGTTTGCTACTAGCCTATTACAGTCCTGAAAAGAATTCAACAGAGTTGGATTTGACTATGCATATTGTGAAGCAATTTAATTTAGGTAGTTCTTGGCTTTCTAATCTGTTTTGACTTGTGTTCATTGTCATTTTTTGTTTGTTTGTTTGGGATTTGAGTTTGTTCTGTTCTCCGTATTCGTTTCTGTTTTTTGTACTATACATTTTTTTTCCAATTTTGCCAATTAATACATTGATGGCCATGAAGGATTGCTGTACCTCACTAGATGGATTCATGGGAAGAGAACCCAGATATTGGATTTGTATTAATGAAGGTACAACCTTGCTTTCCACATGCATTGCTCTTCATCAGTTTTCTGGGAATTTTTTATTTCGTTCTCAATATCAAGTTTAACGTTTGAATGTGTTGTAAAGTTTCAAGTAGATGGAACTGATTTGATAAACCTTTTGAATTATGTTATTGATCCTTGTTTTGAGTCATCCTTCTTTATCATGAACGGCATAAACTTCTGGCAAATTTCGCGTTACATGAGGATTCTTTCTTTGGTTAATGTCGAGATGGTTTAAAATGTGTATTCTAATTATTCCTAGACATGTTTTAAAGATCTAAAATTAAAGATGAAATGGCTTGAAGGGAAGAGGCATAGGTTTGAGTTGCATGAGAACATTGTTGCACTTCAGCTAAGTTTCTAAAACAACTTTTGATACTGGTAGATTTCAGTGATGTGATGAAAGTTAAACTGCTCTCTGTCTAAGTATTTGTAAATGGTGCAACTTTAGATCCTTATGTTTCACCTCATTGTCATTTTCTATAAACTTGTTAAGAACTCAGGATTTTAAGTTGCAATGTATGTCCTAATTTCTAATAGTCTTTTTTGTTTGATTTGAGATCGATGCATGCTTCTATTGTCTTCTTCTTTTTCTTTTGTAAATCAGTTATTCTGCATTAAAATTCATTATTTCACATGCCATGACTATGGAACAGATTTATCAACCTAAGATGATTATTTATATTTAATATCTGCAGTTTAATTTGATGAGACAAAAATAAAAAGATGAATTTTATTAGGATAATTATTTCAACAATAAAGGTGAATGAAATAATTATTTGCAACTAGCATTACTATTGTTTAGTGGATTAATCTGTCTAGACAGTTTTTGAACCTATACATACACCAATATGAATGTGAGATGTGCATGTGGGTATTCATGTGTGGTCGGGTTATGAATTCTCGACTTAAGGAAGGCGTCATGTCAAAAATAGGTTTGTTGGCTACAGAATCCTTTTTCCTACATTTAATACTTCAAGCTGTTACTATGAGGGTTCCTGCATGACTCCTCCTGGTCTTAGTATCATGAAATCTTAGGTACAAACTGCTGGCTTAGCTTCTCCTGTTTTCAATTTCTATGATTGTGTGGCTGATCGTTAGAGGGCCAAATATATTGCTTTAAGCCACGGTTTTTTTTTTTTTGGTGCTTCCTCTAAGTTATGTTATTCTTGCACTGATTGGTGCATATATTTCTATTAATTGTGTGTTGGATGACATTGTGTATGCATTAATTCTGTAGGAAATATGCTTTATTTCTGTTGCATCTTGTGTTGTTAGTGGTTCATGCCTGTCATACTGCCCAGCAAGCCACACCTGAAATGAATGCTGATGATTTTTTATTTGTATTGAAGAACCAGAATAGTGAAACAATTGTAACATGATTAACACTCTCAATTATACACGTCATACTGTCATACATGGGTGAAGATAAGTTTTCTCATCTCAAGCATTCTCAACATGCTAATTTTTCTATAGGATAATTACCCTACAGATCTTAGGTTTTATATCTAGAGTTTTTTCAACCTTTCTTGTAGTTATGCTAGAGAAAACAGAGCATTCATAAGGAAAGTCATATTTGTTCTCCCTCTATATCTCTTCCTCTCACTGACTCCTCTCTCTTTTTAAACACACATGCACAACCTCCATGGTATACCGACCAGAACTTCCTTGGGTTTAATTCTCTGAGGTGTCCTCTTTTGTATGCCAATTTCTCTCTTAAAACCCCATTTGTACATTTAACTTGGAAGTGTGAAATTGAACTTGGTGCACTCAGGTAAAATTTTGCCCCTTACGTCCTGGCATTGATTCCTTTGTGGGCATGCAAGAAATAAAGTGCATGGAGGAAGAAAGATGTTGGCTTTGAAATTAAATTTTCATGTGTAAAATGTGCTAGTTTTGTATGATTTCACCTTTTCTGGATAATGTAATTTCTCTCAATATTATTACTATCTTGTGGTTGCAAATGATTATTTAATTTCTTTTTAGAATTATGAACAAAATGGAGAAAAACAAGTTTGTATTTTTGTAGTTGAATTTCTTCAACTGCCCAATAGATCTTTAGCTTTTAGTTTCTATATTAACCAAGGTTTAGTAAGTGGGTTTTAATTGATATTAGTCATTTTTTCTTGGTTCTGGCAATTTGTGATGTGATGTACCACAGACGTTGGCTGGTTAGCTTGATTTTAATTTAAGCATATTGCATTTCCTATGTATTGATGTAATTTAAATCAAAAACAATTTGTTCATGATGTACTGTTGACCATTGCATGTATATGATTAATTTTCTAAGCTAATCTACTTAAGTAATTTGTAAATTGAATTTGTTATTAACAAGTTAAATTGAATTTGTTATAAACAAGTTAAGTGTGTTGATTTTGTAAAGTTTAAGTTTAATTTTGTACTTATTGGACTGTTAAGTAGTAGGTTGACTTCGTAACAAAAATTAGTAAAAACCATATTTCTTAAGCAGAAAAAATTAGTACTATTATGTTTCTTAAGCAGCAAAAACCATATTTGTCGTTAGCAAGCCATATTTATAGGGCAAAAAGTGATAAATATGGTACAATACAAAATGGGATCATATTTATCGGTCAACAAGCGTCAAATATGATGAAATTTAACAAAATTAACCGTTAGCAAGCCATATTTATCGGGCAAAAAGCGATAAATATGGTACAATTCAAAATGGAATCATATTAATCGGTCAACAAGCGCCAAATATGATAAAATTAAAAAAATTTGACCTTTAGCAAGCTATATTTATCGGGCAAAAGTGATAAATATGGTACAATTCAAACTGGAATCATATTTATCGGTCAAAAAGCGTTTAATATGATGAATTTTAAAAAATTTGACCGTTAGCAAGCCATATTTATCAGGCAAAAAGCGATAAATATGATACAATTTAAAATGGAATCATACTTATCGGTCGAAAAGCGTCAAATATGATGAAATTTAAAAAATTTGACCGTTAGCAAGCTATATTTATCGGACAAAAAGCGATAAATATGGTTCAATTCAAAATTGAATCATATTTATCGGTCAAAAAGTGCCAAATATGATTAGCAAACCATATTTAGCGGGCAAAAAGCGATAAATATGGTATAATTCAAAAATTTTAACCGTTAGAATCGACTAAATTTGTCAAAAAAGTGACAAATATGTGATTTTTATACAGTATATTTTGAGTTATATTTGACGCTTTTATGTGACAAATATGATTTATACTATGGCGTTTTGACCGACCGCCAAATATTGTCAAATATACCATATTTGGCGGTGCCATTGGTGTCGCTTTTATGACCGCCAAATATGACATTTTTTCTTGTAGTGGTTCCCATATGTAGGCCCAAATCACTTAGCCACAAATTGGCGGCATCCGTAGGCAAGGCATCGTCGCAGTGAGTATTTATCATATTCTCACATTGCATGAATCCGCCATCACCTCTATATGGTCCTATTGGCTCTATCCTGCCAAACGAAACAGTACAGATACATTTAGGTGCCTACCCTTGAAGTTGCTTGAGGCTAGTCTGACAATCCAGGTGATACCGGGCCCATGCTACCGAATCTAGTATAGAGAAACACGTGGTCCAGACCTCTCCTCAAGCTATAGGAGTACGGTACAGTATAAATACAGTCAGATGCCTACACTTGAAATAGCTCGAGGCTAGTCTAACAATCCGAGTGATATCGGGCCCATGCTACCAAATCTCGTCTAGCGAAACACATGGTCCAGACCTCCTCTCAAGTTATGAGAGCTAAGATTCCTAGGTCTTAGCATGCCAATCACGTTTCACAATTCACCATCAATTACAGTATTCCACATTCAAGTATCAGGATGTTAACAATTAACAGTGTTAAATCCAAAATATACAATATAACACAATTTATTGTGGCCTCATAATAGTTAGCTTACTTATCTTGTACAGCTCCTTTTTGATGCTTGTGATTGACCTAAAAACAAAACAAAAATTTCTTTTAAGGTCATCATAGACCTTGCAAAACATTTCCCTTTTTTTGGCTCTATTTCTTTACGCACTCTGTCAAACAATTTACAACAACAATTGTCTACTTCCTAAAATTCACACGGTTAGGTAGACATATATTACACTCACATATCTTGTCTCCTTAAAATTTTTAGAGCCAATTGAGGCCATTTGCTCACTCAAAATAACCAAATTCGTTAACTTAACGATTCTACCATCGCACACATTTCACGAAACAGTATAGATTTAAAAATTTTGTAGGAATTTTAATCATACTTAAATGGCTACAAAAATTTATAGGTTGGTATATAACACATATATATACCTTCGTAACAAAAATCGTAGCTTTTCAAAGTGTTTAGCCCCTTCAAATTCAATTATTTCGGACTGCCCTGTCAAAATAGTGCAATTGGAGCAATTCTATAAATTCGCTCGACACTCGACAGTCCTGCACTCGACGCTCGACAATGCATCACTCGATCGAGTGCTTGACGCTCACCAATTACCCGTCTAGTCTTCTCGACACTAAACAATTACCATCGAGTCCCGCTTGACACTCGACAATTACTGTCGAGTCCCACTCGATGCTCGACAATTACCGTCGAGTCCCACTCGACACTAGACAGTCGAGCACTCGATGCTCGACAACACCTTACCTGACCACTCGACACTCGCCTATGTGTTTTGTCGAGCACATTGCCAGTAGCCATGTTTCAACCCGATTTTTCCTTACTCTATTTCTAAAACAGGGGAGACATGCACATCCCATACCAGAAGTTCAAAAATTCACCATAATTCACACAGTTCGGATTTTTGAGTGATTCCAATTTCTAGTAACTCATGGACATGTCTATTTTCATCCTTTAGAATTTCAAAACAAGAAAACATCCCCCTGATTTATGGGAATTTTTGGAACATGCACTGCACAGTACACACAAAAATTTCAGGATTTAACCAAACTCTCATTTTTAGCTTGGTATCCTCAACCCTTACTTAGATACATTCAATTCTCATTCAAATTCATATTTCTGCATAAATTTCAAGCAATACAAACAACATTTCTCATACTCACATCACAAACCAAAAGAATTCTTACAAACACATACACAACAAAACAAGAATTCTAAAGGAGAGAGGAGTTCTTACCACTTCCTTCCTTGAGTTCTTGGTAAATTTTTGTATGGGAAGCTTAGAGAGAGTGAAGAGTTGGAAATGTGAACTTAGAGACCAAAGATGGAAGAAATTCAAGAATCCTTCCTACTTTATAGATAAACATAAAGCAAATTTCTATTTAGTGCTCTCTCTCTTTTCCTCATTACCATTAAGCCCATCATCTCTCATCCATTGCACTATAAATCCAATACATCACCAATACATTAATACATATTATTACACACATATAACCACAATACATGGGATAAATATAAATTGAAAAACTTATGACATATGGTCATTGAGTTCAAAATGTATTGCAACACCTAGTTATCAGACCTTCTAACTGAAAGTGATTGAAAACAATATTTTCCCAAAAATCCATCCCATGTACTTTCTCTAAAATCATCAAGGGAGAAAATTGTGATAAATATCTCAAGCATCTATAAGAAATTGAGAATAAGGTAAATTTCTAAAGGATGTAAAAATTTAAATGCTAAGAAAACATGGAGTCCAGAAAAAAGGCTATGACTTCATGAGATAATAAGTAGGGAAAGTTTACCACTCCAAGCAAAAGGAGAATGGAATGGGTAAGAGGTCAAATGACAATGGGTTTACCGATTTATGCGAAATATAACCAGTGCTCTGTTTTTAGAGATTTAGAATTACTAGTCTTTCTTCCATAGGATCTGTTGCATTGATTGGAAACTAGCTAGTTTGTTTTTAGAGATTTAGAATTACTAGTCTTTCTTCTATAGGATCTGTTGCGTTGATTGGAAACTAGCTAGTTGGATAGGAAGTGCACTAATAGGTATTGGAGAATGGAGAGAGTATCTTTTATCCTAAGTTAACCCAGTCATATGATATTGAAACATTCACCAAGTCCATTGTGAACATCTAAATCCCTTTTATGCAATCATTTCACCAGCAACATATCACGTCAAACTCTATTGAACACATGCTTACATTTTTAATCAACTTCGTTTCAGGTCAAATAAACTCTAAAGAGGCAACAGAAGATGAACAGGAAAAAATTATAATAAAAAAAATCTGAGAGATCAAGAGATGATACGTACAAATGAAGCAAGTCCTTGATTCATAAATATTGCAGAAGGAACAAAAGGAGGGTCACTCTTACGTAAGACATGAAAACAGTCAACCTGAAAGAATCACCAGGCGATTAAAAACAACTCAGGAAAAATAATAGAAGTAAATACCAGAAAACATCTCACACACAAGGTGTTAGCCCTAAGGCTACATGATAATTTTGACAATAACAATACACATTGATTAATTGAGATTTACTAACATGTTTATTTATGTGCAAGAGTAAGATCATTGAAATAATTTTAAAATCAAGAAGAGGCTTATTAAAATGAAGTGTTGAAGCTAAGGAGAAGACTACATGTTAAAGGCACCAAAGTTTAAGAACAAGGATTGACTCAAGGAATGTGACACATGAGTAATGTTCAATCAATTGGTCATATATATCTCTACAAATATCCAAATGATGTGATTCTTAAGCCTTTGGAAAGCTTACTCAATTTATAACATTTCATATGTTTTAATGAAATTCAAATTTCAAGTGCAAGGTTGTCCAAATCATCATGCAAATTGAAAGACAAATGGAAGCAGCTGACATGAGCACCGAATACTCCTTTGGACATATCTTGAGCTAGAAAAATTAAAATGACTTGATTCTTAAGGAATTGGAAAGATGACTTAATGAAAACATTTCATATGTTTTGAAGAAATTCAAATTTCAAATGGAAGGCTGACATAATTGACATGCAATTCGGTGGACTGACACAGAGAAGAAAAATCAACTCACATGAGCACCGAATGGTGTTTTGGCCATATCTTAAGATAGAGATATCCAAATTCTTTGATTCTTAATGTTTTGGAAAGCTTATTCAAATATGCAGATCTTTTATGTTTTGAAGAAATTCAAATTTCAAACGAAATTCTGACAGAATTATCATTCAATTCGGTGGACTGACACAAGGAAGAAAAATCAAGTCACATGAGCACTGAATGGTGTTTTGGCCATATCTTGAGCTACAGATATCCAAATGACTTGATTCTTGATGCGTTGGAAATCTTATTCAAATGTGCAGATCTTTTATGTTTTGCAGATTTTCAAATTTCAAACGGAACATTGACAAAAATGGCAGACAAGATTACGATTTTTATGGTGGGCAGAAAATTTGTAGTTGGTGTCTTCATTTGATTAAGTTCATCCCATTTGCCTATAAAAGGAGCCCTTCTCCCATGCATTCAGCAACAAAGAGCAAGAAGAAGAGAAGAATCTATCAAGCAAAAAAAACAAAAGAAATATCAAGTCTAGAGAGCTTTTATATTCTTTATCTACTCTTTGAAGAGAGTTGTACTTTTGTAAAAATTTTCTTTGTTCTTGTATTGTGGTGAGAGTGAGATCTTCTTGTAAAGGATAAAAGTTATCCTTGAGAGAACTCTTTCCTTGTGAGGTTGTTCATCAAGAAGAACTCTTGGTGTGGTGTTATCAAGGATTGAAGAAAGTTGCCTTGGTGAGGTTGTTCATCAAGAAGAACTCTTGGTGTGGAGTTATCAAGAGATGAAGGAAGTTGCCTTGGTGAGGTTGTTCATCAAGAAGAACTCTTGGTGTGGTGTTATCAAGAGTTGAAGGAAGTTGCCTGGGTGAGGTTGTTCATCAAGAAGAACTCTTGGTGTGGTGTTATCAAGGGTTGAAGGAAGTTGCCTTGGTGAGGTTGTTCATCAAGAAGAACTCTTGGTGTGGTGTTATCAAGAGTTGGAAGAAAAAGTCTTGGGGAGGTTGTTCATCAAGCAAGTTGTAAAGATTCTACAACTTAGTGGAAAGCTTAGCTCGTGGAGCTAGGAGCCCGTGGACGTAGGCAAGGTTTGCCGAACCACGTAAATTGAGTTTGCACTCTCTCTATCCATTTCCTCTTTATATTTACTTGCACTTGTGATTGTTCATCATTATTATTCTTTTGATTGCATCTTTGATAAATTCTAATTTCATCTTCTTCACCTTTATTTTCAAAGAAATAGTGAACTAATTTTGATCTTTCAAGAAAAGTTTTCTAAATCCATTTTGATAAATAAAAACCCAATCACCCCCCCTCTTGGGTTGCCATACCTGGGTCAACAAGTGGTATCAGAGCAAGGTTGCTCAATTTTTTAAATCTTAATCGATTTTTGAGCTATGACAACTTTTAATTCAACTTCATATGTTGAGGGACTTTCTATCTCTAGACCTCCATTTTGTAATGGAAGTGATTACTCTTATTGGAAAACTAGAATGAGTATTTTCTTGAAATCTTTTGATTATGATTTGTGGTCTATTGTTTTGGAAGGACCTTTTGTTCCTACCAAAATTGAAAATGGGGAATGCATGCTTAAAGAACCTAAAGAGTTTAGTGAAGATGATAAAAAGAAATTGAGTTTGAATGCTAAAGCTATGAATGTGTTGTATTGTGCTTTAGATAGAAATGAGTTTAATAGAATATCTACTTGTTCTACGGCACAAGAAATATGGCACACAATTGAAGTAACTCATGAAGGAACTAGTCAAGTTAAAGAATCCAAAATTAGTATGCTAGTTCATAGTTATGAGCTTTTTAAGATGAAATCGGATGAATCAATTTCTGAAATGTTTACTAGATTTACGGATCTTGTCAATGGTTTGAAATCTCTTGGTAAATCTTATTCTAATGTTGAAATGGTAAGAAAGATTCTTAGGTGTCTACCAAAATCTTGGGAGCCAAATGTGACGGCAATTCAAGAAGCAAAGGACCTCACCAAACTACCATTAGAAGAACTTATGGGTTCTCTCATTACTCATGAAATCATCTTGAAGGAGAATGAAGAAGAAGATTGCGATGTGGCAAACATGTGCTTCATGGCTTTAAGAGAAAATGAGATAAGTATTCTAAACCATGATCCTAAGCTTTTATATGATGAATTACTTGAAGCATTCCAAAATTTACATGTGCAAGTTGATAAGCAAAATTCAAAAATTAATGCTTTCAAAAAGAAGACAAAAATCATGTTATCTCAATTAGAAGAGGTGGTAGAAATAAATGAAGCTTTAGAAAATGAAAATGAAATTTTAAAGCAAAAAGATTTTGAAAGTTGGAAAGTCAAATACATTTATTAAAAACTGAAAATGATATTTTAAAACAAAAGGATTTTGATAAATTGGAGAAACAAAATGCTATTTTGAAAAAGGAAAATAATGACTTACGAAATATTGTTGATAGTTTTACAAAAAGCACAAAAATTTGAATTCTATGTTACAAAACCAAAGGTGTGTTTTTGATAAAAGAGGTTTAGGATATAAAACTAATAAAAATCAAAAGTATTTTAAAAATTATTTTACTCATGCATCTCCTAGGAATAATCCTAATCATTCATGTACTTATTGTGGAAGAAAAGGACACAAAGTGCATTCTTGCTATATTAAGAGAAATCCTAATTTGAAAGAAATATGGGTTCCAAAAAGTACTACAACTAACCCCCAAGGACCCAAGAACTTTTGGGTACCAAAAAGTTACTCCTTGAATGTTGATTGTAGAGACAATGTGGCAAACACAAGTGGTACTTAGGTAGTGGATGCTCAAGGCATATGACTGGAGATGCCTCCAAGTTCTCAAGATTAATCATAAAGAAAGGAGGATATGTGACCTTCGGTGATAATTCCAAAGGAAGGGTAATCGGATATGGTGATATTGGTAACCCTTCTTCACCTATTATTGAAAATATTTTGGTTGTTAATGGTTTGAAACATGATTTGATTAGCATTAGTCAATTATGTGATAAGGGATATTTTGTTGCTTTTAAGCCTAATAGAAGTGTGATTAAGGATGTTAGTAACAATAAGACATTATTTGTTGGTAATAGATGTGGTAATATTTATACAATTGATATTGATGTTAATGATCTTGTAGAAAATTGTTTCATTGTTAATCATGATGCTTGGTTATGGCATAGAAGATTAGGTCATGCTAGCATGGACACAATTCAAAAATTTCTAAAAATGATTTAGTTGATGGTCTTCCAAAAATAAAATTTGAAAAGGATAAGATTTGTGATGCTTGTCAATTTGGAAAACAAGTGAGAAGTTCTTTTAAACAAAAGAAATTTATTTCAACAAATAAACCTCTACAATTACTTCATTTGGATTTATTTGGACCATCAAGAACTCAAAGTCTTGGTGGAAAGTATTATGTTTTTGTTATTGTGGATGATTATTCAAGATCACTTGGGTATTATTCTTGAAAACTAAAAATGAGGCCATACAAGCTTTTTCAAAATTTGCAAAAATAGTCCAAAATCAAAAAGGGTATTCTATTGTGTCCATTAGGAGTGATCATGGTGGTGAAGTAGACAATGTTGCATTTGAAAATCTTTGTGATGATAATGGTTTTGAGCATAATTTTTCTTCACCTAGAACTCCACAACAAAATGGTGTTGTTGAGAGGAAAAATAGGACTACCCAAAAAATGGCTAGGACCATGTTACTTGAAAATAATTTGCCAAAATATTTTTGGGCCGAAGCCGTTAATACCGCATGCTTTATAATCAATAGAGTCCATATTAGAGTTTTAATGAAGAAAACTCCTTATGAACTTTGGAAATGAAGAAAACCCAACATTGGATTTTTTAAAGTTTTTGGATGTAAATGTTTTATTTTAAACACTAAGGATAACCTTGGAAAATTTGATGCAAAAGCCGAAGTTGGAATTTTTGTTGGCTACTCCAACCATAGTAAAGCATATAGAGTTTTTAACAAAAAGACTCTTACTAATGAAGAATCTATGCATGTTGAATTTGATGAAACTAATGTTATTTCTTCAAAGAATTTAGATGATGATATTGTTGAGGTTGAAAGGCAAATCAATGAATCAAGGCTTGATGAAAAGAGCCAAGATGAATTACAACTTTAACAAGAAAAGCTTGAGGAAGTAATTGATTCTTCCCAAGAATTACCAAAGGAATGAAGGTATGCAAAAGCTCACCCTAAAGATCTCATTATTGGTGAACCATCACAAGGCATGAAAACTAGATCTTCTTTTAAGAACTTTTGTAATCATTTTGCTTTTGTCTCTCAATTTGAACCAAAATATTTTAAAGAAGCCGAAAATGACGAAAGTTGGATTTTAGCTATGCAAGAAGAATTGAATCAATTTGAGAGAAATCAAGTTTGGGAATTAGTCCCTAGACCTAAAAATCATTCTATTATAGGCACTAAATGGATTTTTAGAAATAAAGTAGATGAAAATGGCAACATTATTAGAAACAAAGCTAGACTTGTTGCTCAATGATACAATCAAGAAGAAGGTATTGATTATGAGGAAACCTTTGCACCGGTTGCTAGATTAGAATCAATTAGAATGTTGTGTGCATTTGCATGTTATAAAAATTTTACATTATATCAAATGGATGTCAAAAGTGCATTTTTAAATGGTTACATTATGGAGGAAGTATATGAAGAGCAACCTCTTGGTTTTCAAAATCATGATTTTCCAAACCATGTTTTCAAACTCAAAAAGGCACTTTATGGCTTGAAACAAGCACCAAGAGCATGGTATGATAGATTGAGCAAATTTCTCATTGATAATGGTTTCGAAATGAAAAAGTTGATACTACTCTTTTTGTTAAACCAAAAAATGATGATTTATTAATTGTTCAGATCTATGTTGATGATATTATATTTGGTGCTACTAATGTCTCTATGTGTGAGGAATTTTCCAAGTGCATGCAACAAGAATTTGAAATGGGCTTAATGGGAGAATTAAATTTCTTCCTTGGACTTCAAATCAAGCAATCAATAGATGGGATCTTCATTAATCAAGCTAAATACACAAGAGATCTTCTCAAGAAGTTTGGCATGGATAATTCAAGGACATATAACACACCTATGGGTACATTAACCAAGCTTGACAAAGATGAGAAAGGAAAAGATGTTGAGGTAACAAAATATCGAGGTATGATTGGCTCTCTTTTGTATTTAACTGCTAGTAGACCCGATATTATGTTTAGTGTATGTATGTGTGCTAGATTTCAATCTTGTCCAAAGGAATCTCACCTTAAGGCTGTCAAAAGGATATTTAGATATCTTCTTGGAACCATAAATCTAGGTCTTTGGTATCCTAAGTGTGATAATTTTGATCTAATTAGTTATTCTGATGCGGACTTTGCTGGAAGTCTTCTTGATAGAAAGAGCACTAGTGGCTCTTGCCATTTTCTAGGACATGCATTAGTCTCATGGTTTAGTAGAAAACAAAATTCTGTTGCCTTATCAACCGCGGAAGCCGAGTATATTGCAGTAGGAAGTTGTTGTGCACAATCTCTTTGGATGAAACAAATTTTAAAAGATTATGGTGTGGTATTTGATCATATTCCCATCAAATGTGACAATACAAGTGCCATCAACATTTCAAAAAATCCCATACAACACTCTAGGACTAAGCATATAGAGATTAGACATCATTTTATTAGAGATCATGTGCAAAAAGGTAATATTTCGTTAGAATTTGTTCCCACCGATAAACAATTAGCCGATATATTTACTAAACCCCTTAGTCAAGATAGATTTTGCATAATTAGAAGAGAATTAGGCATGTTGGATATGTCTTAATTTTGCTTTATAAATTTTTGAATGGTAGCATATGTTAAGGGGGAGAATATATTTAGGGGGAGTAGTTAATTTGATTACATCTTTTTGATGATAACAAAAGGGGGAGAAATAGTTGGATTGCTTATATTCATAACAAGTGCTATTCTTTTTGCTTATTGTTGATTTTATTTTCATTCTTGATTTTAGATTATATTTAAAAGCAATCAATGGTTTGTCATCATCAAAAAGGGGGAGATTGTTAGCCCTAAGGCTACATGATAATTTTGATGATAACAATACACATTGTTAATTGAGATTTACTAACATGTTTATTTATGTGCAAGAGTAAGATCATTGAAATAATTTTAAAATCAAGAAGAGGCTTATTAAAATGAAGTGTTGAAGCTAAGGAGAAGACTACATGTTAAAGGCACCAAAGTTTAAGAACAAGGTTGACTCCAAGAATATGACACATGAGCAATGTTCAATCAATTGATCATATATATCTCTACAAATGTCCAAATGATGTGATTCTTGAGCCTTTGGAGAGCTTACTCAATTTATAACATTTTATATGTTTTAAAGAAATTAAAATTTCAAGTGCAAGGTTGTCCAAATCATCATGCAAATTGAAAGACAAATGGAAGCAGCTGACATGAGCACCGAATACTCCTTTGGACATATCTTGAGCTAAAAAAATTAAAATGACTTGATTCTTAAGGAATTGGAAAGATGACTTAATGAAGAACATTTCATATGTTTTGAAGATATTCAAATTTCAAATGGAAGGCTGACATAATTGACATGAAATTCGGTAGACTGACACAGAGAAGAAAAATCAACTCACATGAGCACCAAATAGTGTTTTGGTCATATCTTAAGATAGAGATATCCAAATGCTTTGATTCTTAATGTTTTGGAAAGCTTATTCAAATATGCAGATCTTTTATGTTTTGAATAAATTCAAATTTCAAACGAAATTCTGACAGAATTATCATTCAATTCGGTGGACTGACACAAGGAAGAAAAATCAAGTCACATGAGCACCAAATGGTTTTTTGGCCATATCTTGAGCTACAGATATCCAAATGACTTGATTCTTAATGCGTTCGAAAGCTTATTCAAATGTGCAGATCTTTTATGTTTTTCAGATTTTCAAATTTCAAACGGAACATTGACAAAAATGGCAGACAAGATTACAATTTTTATGGTGGGCAGAAAATTTGTAGTTGGTGTCTTCATTTGATTAAGTTCATCCCATTTGCCTATAAAAGGAGCCCTTCTCCCATGCATTCAGCAAGAAAAGAGAAGAGCAAGAGAAGCATCTATCAAGCAAAAAACAAGAGAAATATCAAGTCTAGAGAGCTTTTATATTCTTTATCTACTCTTTGAAGAGAGTTATACTTTTGTTGTAAAAATTATCTTTGTTCTTGTATTGTGGTGATAGTGAGATCTACTTGTAAAGGATAAAAGTTATCCTTGAGAGAACTCTTTCCTTGGTGAGGTTGTTCATCAAGAAGAACTCTTGGTGTGGTGTTATCAAGTGTTGAAGAAAGTTGCCTTGGTGAGGTTGTTCATCAAGAAGAACTCTTGGTGTGGTGTTATCAAGAGTTGAAGGAAGTTGCCTTGGTGAGGTTGTTCATCAAGAAGAACTCTTGTTGTGGTGTTATCAAGAGTTGAAGAAAGTTGCCTTGGTGAGGTTGTTCATCAAGAAGAACTCTTGGTGTGGTGTTATCAAGAGTTGAAGGAAGTTGCCTTGGTGAGGTTTTCATCAAGAAGAACTCTTGGTGTGGTGTTATCAAGAGTTGAAAGAAAAAGTCTTGGTGAGGTTGTTCATCAAGCAAGTTGTAAAGATTTCTACAACTTAGTGGAAAGCTTAGCTCGTGGAGCTAGGAGCTCGTGGAGCTAGGAGCTCGTGGACATAGGCAAGGTTTGCCGAACCACGTAAATTGAGTTTGCACTCTCTCTATCCCTATGCTCTTTACATTTACTTGCACTTGTGATTGTTCTTTATTGCTATTCTATTGATTGCATTCTATTTTCATCTTCTTCACCTTTATTCTCAAAGAAAGAGTTAAATAATTTTGATCTTTCAAGAAAAGTTTTCTAATTCTGTATTGATAAATAAAAACCCAATTCACCCCCCCTCTTGGGTTGCCATACCTAGGTCAACACAAGGTACTTCATATAACAAAATAATCAAGCGAAAAATGTGAAATGTTTCAGTGAACTTGACTCGGCAAAACTTGATTCTCCACAGCTATAATAGGCACATCTAGAACTCCGCCTAAGGAAATGACATCCTTCCCCTTTTCCCCCTTTTTGAAATACAATTTATTCAAAAAAAATGCAAAGATAAATAAAAGGATGGCCTGAGAAAAATATAAGTGTGTCAAAATATAAAGAATTCAGATCCGCACCCTGACCAAATTTATTCAAGAATTGCCACTAACTGACATAAGTTCATGTCTATTTCTTTTCTTTCAGATAAGTGACACACAATGTTATATATTGACAAATCACATATCAATTATATTATGATTTAATACTAGAACAAAAAAAGAAATCAGAAATGTATCCATATTCTTAAAATCTCAATTTGAAGTTGCATCACCTATTTCCATAAGGTCCAGAAGAACTTGCATGCTTTTCTATCAAAGTGCACTACAGACTGCAGTTTGATCTAATTCCACCAATCATGACACTTACAGAATAGGCATTTGCCTAAGAAGACGTGTAAAATACTAATGATAAGCATGGAATAACAAAATACTTGCTCCAAGCCAATAATGAGTTAAAATGCAAGTGCAACTACTATATGTTGTCAAAGAATAGAAATTTTTGTTGCTAAATGATACACCATGTCCACACAAAAGAAAGGAGATTTACCAGAGCCTTAAGGTAAAATTCTGGTATATAAATGAACACTCAATCCACTTTGCTAAGAGCCAAAAGCAACTGCACAATCCACATGCATGTTGCATACATTCCTCTTTACTTCCACCGAGAAAATAGAGAAATGCGATACCTAACATATCTGACACAGGAACTTACAGAGCCTGAAAATGCAGAGAAGCAATTAACAAACAAATCACAGATAGTTTTGGAAATCCTAATTACGAGTACAGATAACATTAATTTGTCAACAGATTGATAGAAATGTGAAGTGAACTATAACTTAACAAACTATTCCTTGAGGTCAACTTACCATGTGCAGTGCCTAACACAATCAATAACTTCGTCTCGATAACTACTACGAGCCTCCTTCAAATGCTTTAGTTGCTTACTGCAAGCTCGTTCTCTTATTTGTTTATCCGTTTCTTCTAGGAGAGATATTGACTGTGATTGATGAGACACATAATATGATGCCTGCAATCAAGAAGAATTTCTATGAGATATTATCTAACAATTAGAAAAACAAAGTGCATCCTGTGGTTAAAATTCACAGGTCATTTTAACTGGTATGCATATGCGAAATTTTAGACAGTGTAAAAAAAGCAACAACAAGGTGAGCTGATAGAAAACATGCAACCAAAAATAAGAATATCAAACACATAATGACAAATTGTTCGAAGAAAATGTTCAATTCAAGGTCTGCAGAACTCAGATGGCAGCAACACATTGCTTAGATCACCATGGAACTAGTTTCACAGGTTCATTACCATGCTTCCTCAGATATCCATGTCGACTTCACAATTATAATTGCTGACAATTGCAGGTGTTGTATGTGCAATGTTTACCATATTTAGTAGTGGAAAAAGGCAAGAGTTCTATCAATATTTTTCCTCCAGCCGCTTGACAATAATGATCTTCACATTACATTTTATTATTAGACTTTTAAGAATTTCAGATAGCCCAAATTGTAGCACAAGTAAGAACAAAGTAAATAGAAGGAGCAAAAACCAGCAGTAATTAAATCATTTAAAGAAACAGCAGAGAACTTGTGAACTTAATTTAAGAAACAAAAAATCCCCAAAATTTTCTCACCTGCTTAAAATTTGGTGCAAGACCTATGTGATGCAATAATAGCAAAGCATCCAAAAGCTCCTCCTCACATCACATGTAATAATTCAGACAAAATGGGTTGCATGCATGAAAATGAATTTAGGAGCAAGATAGATAGCAATTGATCAATTAAAACCTCAAACTCGATAGACCCTAGTGGAGGCCGGACTTTGTCTATGCAGAGCAAAGATCTATACCTAATTTCCTGAACCCAAGTCTAAAAGGATGATGGATCGTTGGGTCCCGAAACAAGGGATCAGTTGTCGTCATCCCACTATTCCCCCTGATTACTTACTCGGATGGTGACTCTGATGACCTCCAGGACTTGTCTCCATGACTTATTCTGTGGTATCCCTAAGCGCTGAAAGGCCTTGAAGAACAATGTCATGGTTGTAATCACTTCGGATAGGGTGGAAGCCCCGCCTATAGTGAGCTTCCTTGTTCACAAACCAGAGAATTGTTTATTCATGTAAAAACAATGTCAAAAGCTTTCTAAACCTTGTTAGAGAACTTGGAAATACATACAATCGCCTAAAATGAATAGATTCAATATGCAATTCTGTTGCTCACTTGCATATTTTTTAAATTATGATCCTAAATTCATAATGCTAGGAAACTTCATATGCTTTTATATTTATATGCCTAGAAGGTCTCTATAAAATCTTAGATCATTTGGATAAGTAGATTATTTGTTAAAAATTTGAGAACGCATTGCTCTAGTTTGGAAGTCTAAAAATGAAGTAATTAGTATTTGATTAGATTATGATATGAAGTTGGTTATTGAAAATCTTAACCATTCAAGTTAATTTATGTATTGAATATGATATGATGTTGATGAAAAGAAATCAATGAATGATTATGTATATTAAATACATGGTTACCTTGCCATTTTCACTTTCTTATGACATAATGGTCACTCACTAAGTTATCTACTTTTTCTTTCTTTTTCCTACTTTCTAGCTTTTGCACCATTATCTCCATTTGAGCATTTTGGATATGTGATTGGAATTTTTGGATTTCTGTTTAGGCATTGTTCTCTATTTTTTTGTTGTTTTTGCTATATTTTATGCTATCTGTCTACTATATAGTTGCTGCTATTTTGTTATCTCTTTGTTTGATATTTGCTGGCAACCGTTGTTTGCTCTGTTTTGCCTCTGCAATCAGTCTTCAATGGTTGTGTTGTGAACAGGTTGCAAAGTATGGAGAAGGTATGATTTTATGATATGATATGGTTAGTGCACGCCAAAATCTTTTATATGGGTTTGTAGACAATGGAGTTGCTTGGTTTTAAAGTTTATTTTATTATTGTGTTGTTGTGTATTGTACATGTTTATATCTTTCAATTATGACTTTTAAGCTCATAAAGATTATGTTTTTCCTTGTCGTTACAAGATGGAAATTATTTTTCTTGTATTCTTTACTTGTATTTGGTTCTACTTCTACTTTTCTTGTCTCTGTCTAGATATAATATGTTTCTTAAATTGAGTTATTCTTATAGAATTTGATTGAGAAACATGTATTTCATGGCACTTCTTTAATTTAAGTTTTTTCCTTCTATTATGTATTTAATTGTGATTGTGTTTAATGTGCAGACAAGTTTTGCTTGTTTTATAATGATTAGTAATTTACGAGTTTTGAGTTATCCTTTTTTGCATTTTATTTCTTTCATTTACTTTTTTTATTGAAGTGATGAATTTATCTAACGTCCATGGTAAAATGGGTTGAAATTTGAGTTTTTCTAAAGTTATTGTTTTCTATTTATATAGGACAATGATTTTAACAATTGAGGACTTGGAATGTCATGAAGACCAAAATCATTGAAGGAAAAAATTGAAGTCATGGATCATGAATGGGTAAATGAAGGATAGTTTGGATAAATTTAAGTGGAAGAAATGTCCTATATATATTTTGGTTTTTGAAAGACTAAATCTGCAATTGTGCAAAGTTAATAAATGTTACGTGATGAAAGCTACTTTCACATGGCAATGTACATTAATTTGTTATTTAATCATAAATATTTACTTTTATATAGTACATATATTCAAATATTTATTGTTATTGTTTTCTTGCAATTTGATTAATAAATATCAAGATATTGAATAAATATCTTTTTATTGTTACAATTTAGCTGAAAAACAAGCATAATATAGGCAAAAATAGGTTTTTTTTTTGTGAAGATTTGAACATTTCCAACGGCATTTTGACAATTTCTGACGGCATGTGTCCCTGCTAAATTTATGCACCGATGATGTAATTTCATATTTCGACAAAAAGATCCACTGGATAAAGATTTTTTCCAACGATGATATGACCATTTTCGACGGCATTTGCCCTCAGTCAAGTATAAATTATGAGGGTGAAATTTCTTTTTTCCTTAGAGGATCAACACTCGAAAAAAATAATTTTTGATAGTAAGATTACATTTTTCCGACAACAAGTTGCCATCGGCAAAAATAAATTTTTGATGGCCTCTTGCAAATGGACTTTTTGTAACACCGACAATAGCAACGGCATCCGACGATGATTTCCCCTCAATAAATGGTATTTCCAAGGGCAATTACTCATTACCAACGGGATTTTGCCCTCGCCAATGAGCATCATTGTTGTAGTGGAGGTCTAAATATAAAAATCTGAATGATATATTTATTTTTTTATTTTAACATCTAAATTAAAATATATGAAAAATAATGGTTTTACACAAATATCCCTAGTTATATATATTGTTTTCACTTATGATTTTATTTTACATAGTAAAAGTATTTGCATATCAAAATTTGTTATGAATTTAATTTATGTAAATGTGTACAATTAGAAAGAAGATTTTTTTTTAAAAGAATTTGATATATAAATAAGCTAATTGACCATAAAATAATTTAAAAAATATATAGAGAATCATAGTATAAAATTAGAAATAAATAATAATGTTTCCAAATGAAAATATTATACTATGTATAAATTGATCATAAATAAATTTTTACAAGGACATTTAAGACAA
Source organism: Boswellia sacra (assembly GCA_013180625.2). Lineage (NCBI taxonomy): Eukaryota > Viridiplantae > Streptophyta > Magnoliopsida > Sapindales > Burseraceae > Boswellia > Boswellia sacra. The sequence goes on from SNVD02011071.1 coordinate 186,674, forward strand.
TTAAAGAAGTAAAAAATTATTCAGACATTTACATTTTGATAAAAGCTAGAATTTTTAGCTTTTTTATTCAAATGAAAATATCTTAGATTAAGTCTTAAGTCAAAAAAACAATCATCTCGGAAAGATCTGAAGTTTAAGAATTAGTTAAATTCAGGCTTCAGACTAAAAAACAATCAGCCCCTTAGATTTTTCACTTCTTTTATAAAATATATCTAGTTGGAGAATTAATAAACTAATTGATCACAAATATCATTCAATTGTTGATCAAATTAAATGAATCAAATTCGATTGTGAACTTAATTATAAACATTAAAGAGGTACATATATTTATGCCCAGATTCTGTATTAACATTCGTTTAAAATGAAGAAATAAGAAAGAAAAATTAACAAGGCAGTTGTAGATAAGAGATAATTAGAGGCAAAATCATCTTTATGGGGCGGTAGACCGGGAAAATGTACGGGGAGTAATTTGTTGTGATTTATTTGTTATGGTTATAGATAGAGAATGGAGCAGTTCATCTCTTATTGCAGTTCCAATGAAATGAAATTCAAATATAAGAGTGCATACTAAATATCTACTCTTTCTAATTGATCCTTCTCCCCTCTACTCAATAAATAAACCTTTCACTAGATTCAATATATATATATAGACACACACACAGAGTGGCGGACCAAGAAATTTTATTTAGAGAGGACACCATATAGTTTAGAATTAAAATAAATATATAACTAATATAATAATTAATATTTAATTATTTTTAAAATAATTTTCAAATAAATAAAAAATTAGATAATTTTTTTATTTTGATTTTATATATGTGTGTATGTGTGTGTGTAAGACTAAAATAATATATTATAGCTTGAAAAAGTTTTCTATCAAATAAATAAAAAATTAGATAATTTTTTTATTTTGATTTTATATATGTGTGTATGTGTGTGTGTAAGACTAAAATAATATATTATAGCTTAAAAAAGTTTTCTATCATATATATATATATATATATATATATATATGTATGTATGTATGTATGTATTTATAAGTTTTAAAGTCTTTTGATTATAATTAAATTAATATGTTTTGAATAACATTATTTAAAACTTTATATTTAATATTTGGACTTTGATATTCTATAATTAAAGAATTTTTTATAATATTTGATTATATAAATTTAAGATTCTGTTTAAATTAATATATTAATGATGAATTGAGTTCAAAGAAAATTATAAAAATTTAGATTGATGATGCAGTATATATATATATATATATATATTGCAAATATTCTTTCAAATCCATTGTGATTATTTATATTTTAAATACCTTCTAAATAAATTGTATAAATAAATATATCATGATATTTCAATCGTGCAATAACATAAAATAGAAACACATAAGTGAACCTACCTAATTATGTAACTCTAAGAGAGTTTAGTAAAACCAACACTTAGGTGGTGTTTGTTTCAATCACTTAACACTTTTTAAAACTTAATTTACACCACTTAATAAGATTTTTTTTTTTTTTAGATGCCACTTAAAAAAAGTGGTAAGAGAATATTTTACTTTTAATGTGACTTTTTTACCCTTGTTAAAATATAAAATATTTATATTTATATTTATACAATCTTTTAAAAATTAAATAGTTAATAAAATTAAATCAAAATTCTTTTTTATTTCAATAATTAATGTTATATTTCTTACAACCTTTAAAAAATAATTATTAACTAAAATTAAATAAAAATTCTTTTTGATTTAAATAGTTAATATTATATTATATAAACTCATATGATATTATTGTATAACTACTATATCATTAATATTATAAATTTTTAAAATTCATTCCTCCAATTAGATCAAGTTTAAGCCATATCAATTTGTATATAAAAAAAAAATTGTAAGAGTAGTATTTTATCTATTACATTTTGAGGACCATATTTTAAATCATAAAAGATTAATTCTATTAATTAAAGTGTTTTCTATTTCATAAACTTAAAAAAAAAAAGCTAATATGATCTTTTAACTGACAATATTAAATATTAATTTTTTAACTTTAAATTTACACTATTAAATAAAATAAAATATCCTTAGCAATCTAATTAATAACTTTTAAAGTTCAATAAAATTATTCTTATAATATGTAATAAAATTCTATCGAATATATTATCTATTTAAAAACTCGCTATTTATGATGATATCAAATTTTTCAATAGTTATTATTCAACATATTATTAACTAATTAATTTGAAATATTAATAGAAATAAATTAAAGTTCACCAATTATAAAAAAATATTTATCATATTTTAATATGGTAATTATAAATATAGTAATAAATAATATAACAATTTGATAATAAATACTAAAACAATCACAAATATACAAAAAATTGTACCTTTTAATAAGTTAAAATAATATTCATAAATAAATATTTGATAAAATTTATATTATTTTAATATGTAGGGATATTTATGAAATAAAATTTTTAACACTTCATTTGGATAATAATGATTAGAAAATTTGACAAAATTTATATTATTTTAATATGTAAGGATATTATAGAATAAAAATTTTAACACCTCATTTAGACAATAGTGATTAGAAAAAGTAATAAATTTTTACTTTTTCAATTAAGTGATTTATCACTTAAAAAAAGTGCTAAATATAAAAACAAACAAAAATTTTAAGATTAAAATCTAAACACTTTAAGTGTTAAGTGATAAGTGAAAGAAAACAAACATCACCTTAGAGTTAAAATGAATCCAATAGCATGAAATATAATTGTCAAAATCATATAATTTTTATAAGAAAGTATATTTGTTAAAATGAAGTAATTTTTATATAAGGGTATATTTATGACAGTTGAAACTTAAGGAGGTGTAAAAGAATTTTAAATTTTCAGCGGGGCCCGAACGCCGGTTCAAGTGTAGGTTCCCCTATGCATAGGGATGGCAATGGGGCGGGGCGGGTCCGGGGCGGCCGGTACCCAGCCTCGCCCCGTTCAAATTTTTTTTGCCCTACCCCGCCCCATTGCCCCGTTGCGGGACGGGGCGGGGCGAGGCAAAAAGAATTTAAACAAATTGGACCCGCCCCGCCCCTAAATATTTATATTTTTGCAATTAACCCCCTATAATATTTATATTTTTTGCAATCAACCCCCTATAACATTTACAACCTCTAATTTTTATCATATTATTTTACTTACTGTCAACCCTCTAATATATTCAAACGTGTTACAATCACCCCTAATAATATCATTTAAGTCCCAATAGTTTATTTTTTATCATATATACCCTTATACTGTGCGGGGCGGGGCGGGGCGGGTCGAACGGGGCTAAATGTTAGACCCGGACCCTGACCTGCCCCTACCGGAGCAGATTTCTTTTGCCCCAGACCCGCCCCAAAACAGTTTTGGGGCGGGTCTTGCCCCGCCCCATTTGTCCGGGGCAAACCGGGGCCCCGGACCCGGCGGGGCAAATTGTCACCCCTACCTATGCACACACATATACTCCCTCTCTCTAAGGGTGATCTCCATGTGCAGTCCACTTATTAGGCTGAGCTGGTAGTCTGTGCATTGTAGTGTGACCCTTCAATACATATTTCTCTCCACTTCGCCGCTTTGCGTTTCTCTCTTATTTATTTTGTACGTAAATTTGAAGTGTTGGATTTCCAGAGATTGAGGAAACTCTTGTGATTTCTAGTAGTGATTTAATTACATGAAAATGATATTACTAAACTTGTGACATGAAAATACTCTAGAAAACATTTAATGGAAACCTGAATATTTTAAAATCGAGAGTGTTAGTGTTAATTAATTGGCAGATTGTCCAGAAATATTACCATAACTTCGTAATTTCATTCACTAACCCAAAAAACAAATTTTACAACTTCATACTAAACGCATGCTCATTGCAAAATTTATCGTTCTTTAAAAAAATTTGAATCTCACAAGCAATTCTCATTGCAACTTCATAATTAGAACACATCCTCGTTACCATTCCAAAAACAAACCATCGTACAACTCCCAAAAAAGATCAACAATAAAAAATAAATAAATGACATATTATCATAACCTGATTAACATCAATAATATCCACAACAAAGTTGGCGTCTTGCATTCCATCAAAACAAACTCCAAATTAAATTAAAATACATCATCATTACTGAAAGTAGTTTGCATACAATTTTCATCAACATAATCCACAATTACGAATTTGAAAAATCACCATATCATCACGGTCAACAGAAACTACAACAAAAAAACATTTATCACACATTTTATTGGCAGCTTGAAGTTCCGGAGCTTGAGCCTTGCTGGTAAGGAAGAGAACACTTACAAATTAATTTCCCTTTCTGACATAAGTCGGAAGGACATAGTCGGAACCTCTTTTACGTTCAACCAGTTCCCGTACTTGGCTTTTAAGCCATTCAAGGAATACTCCTGAAGATGTATAAAGAACCATGAGGAAGAAGAACGACCCAAGGCCACAAATGGTAAAGGCAAGCCATAAAGAAGGTTCTAACACTGAGTATATGCCTGCGACAAATGCAACCACTACAGTTCCCATTGAAAGCATGGTCAACCGTAAGGCAAGTTTCAACAAACTTTCGTGTTTGTTAAAAGACATAATAAAGTGGACAAAGACAGCAGAAAGAGCTAAAGTCATGGCTACTGTATCTGTGGTAATGAATATTTGAAAAGCTAAATTTTTCTTCAGGATTGCAGTGCCTTGGCCGGAACCTTTTCCACTTTGATAACCACCAGGAATGGTGAAAGCTGCTGTAAAAGTTACTGTTGCTATGAGTGTAGCCACTAACAAATGGTACTCCTTTGTGTCCTTGAGTCTTTCATAATATCTCTTTCTTCGTTCACTTCGAATTTTAAAATTGTCATCATCTTTTCTTTCACGGATAAGACCTTTTTGATATTGTCCATCGCCCAAATATTCAAACAACTTCTGAATTTCTTCCTATGATAAAATGGTCATTATTTGTAAACATGGATAGAAAAAAAAAATAAAGAGATTCAAAAGTTTCATTAGGATATTTCTCCACATTTACTTGAATCAAATTAATAGAGGAACAAATTCGTAATTATTATTATTATTATTATTATTATTAGAGTTTGAAAAACGAAAGTGTTTTGATAAACAGAATTCATCAAAATAACCTAATAAATAAAAATTATATATAGTGTCTAAAATCAACATTCATTGAATTTTGAATTGGAATACTAAAATTTTAAACATGTATGTATGTATATACATAGATAAAATCTATTAATATTCCTATGAACTTGCATGTATAAATTGAGATCTTTTAACACAAAGTTCAATCATGCATCCACACAATCCAAAGAGTGAGATGATTGATGAGTTAGTAACATCAAATGCAACTTTTTTACTCCAAATCTCATAGTTGAGATTTGGTGAGATTAACAGTAAGAAATTTGTCTCTAATTATATTTCAAAATAAATATTTTTTTTTGACATGCAAAATGAATTAATTTGCTTCACAAAGTACATCTATATGCCATATAAATTTAAAATAAATTATTCTAATACATACTTAAGTTGATATGTGTAATATAACTTCATGAATTAGTTACATCTATAATATAATGTAATAAAATACCAAGTTAAAGGAGGCTATTACCTCAAGCGTAGAAGACCCCTTCTTTATAATATCTTTCATGCTAACATTTTCGTTGTTGACGAGTCGGTGGTTTCCAACATGAAAAAATGAATCTCGATAAACAGCAGCACGAATATGGAGAGGAGTGTTTCCATCTTTATCCTGCTTATCTATAAGACTCCCAACTAATGGATTTGTTAGGAGCTCGTCTAATTCTTCTTTACTTAAACTAAGCATTGCAAAGTGAAGAACATTCCAGTCTTTGCCATCTACCATTTCACAACATCCAACACATTTAGAAATAATTTTTTCTATTATGTGTTTATGTCCTTGACTAGCTGCCATATGTAAAGCCGTCATCTTACGATCATTGTCAGTAATGTACGCAGCAGATTTATCAAATCTTAATAATAAACCTACTTTATCACTTAGACCATAATATGAGGCATAATGGAGCGGAGTCCACCCATATTGATCTTTTGCTTTTGTCAGACTATTCCTTCTGTCAAATATCTCTTGCATGATATCCAAAGAAGTATATATACCTAAAACAAAAGACAAAAAGTAAATGGTGATTAGATAAATTATTTGAACATATTGAATAACTTTATAGATTTCTATTGCATTATGGGCTTTTAAGCTATATTTTTCTTATGGCAATTGTAATTATTCTTGTTCTTAAAAATAGACATCTTAAATAAACCCATTAATTTAATTGGTAAAATTAGATAGCCTGTTTGATTAATGTTATTGTGTTAAGATACCACTTGATCTAAAAGCAATAAAATTATAACTAAAAAATAGATAACCCCATTCAATTATATATGTTATTATGTTAATAAATTGACCTAAAAGTGGTAAAATTATAATTAAAAAATATATAAACCCTTAGATTGTGTAATTAAGAAATACATAACCCTTAGATTATGTAATTATTATATTAACAAACAACTTAATTCATAGCTTAATGGTGTGAGAGGACCTCATCTTTTATATATGAGGGGATTTGAACTCTAGAAAAGCTAGGTTAGGTTATTTTGGCTCTAATAGTATGTTAAGAAATTATTTGGTTTGCAAGACCTTAATTATATCTGTTATTTACGCTACTTCTGACATTTTGGAATTGGATCAAGCTATCATTTGTAGAGCTTAGTTTTTCTCTTTGTGAGGTTGTCCTACATAGTTTTTTTTCTCAGAGAAATCTTTGATTAGCTGTCTTTTATTGTTCTATTATGGATTGATATGGAAAGACCAAGCTCAGCATGTCTACCTGATCATGAATAGAAAACTAGACTCTTATCTTAAAAATATTCTATTTTTGGGTTTCATGTAGTTAAGTTTTTCTCGTTGTTTCCATTGTATTTATTCCCCATTTAGTGGAGTAACATAAATCATTTTCCATGTAAATTACTTATTGATTAATGTCAAACATTAAAGAGCATATTATGGACTCAATGATTTATGATCACCATTTGATAATGAGTCATTTTGGCTGTGCCCATATCTGGCGTAGTGTGATTAGGATCAAGTGTAACTTAGTGCAATTTATTGTGGACCTGGGAGGGTTAATATGGTAAACTAACATCATATGGAAAGTCCCTACCCTCAAGCATCAGCTTGTCCCTGTTTGTTAGCAGGTCCTATCTCTGTCAAAGGATTAGAACGGGCTCCTTTTTATTTTGACTTGGTTGGTAGGGTCAAGGCCTTTCTCGTTGGGCAAGCACATCTACTTCTAAAGACCTTTGTCTTTTATGCACGGGACTTTGAATAGAAACCTAAGAAGCTCTCTTTGCAATTCCCACACATCGGATAATAGAAAATGGGGATTGTTTAGGCTACTGGACAATCTTTGCTCGTGGTTTATTAATGTAAGGGTTTTTATGATGTCTTTCAAGTTCAAAACCATCCGGCTTTCCTACCAAACCTGCCTTGGAGAGTGGCCGCACCGAAACAATGCTTTACCCCTAGATGTCCAATCAACTACTACGCCTCAATGCATTTCAAGGAGAGCCAGCTAGCTCTGAGTTGGAGTGGTATTTCACCTCTAATCACAACTTATCTCCGACCGTAGAACCCAACTCAATAAGTGGAATGCATTTGCTATCTACTTTCAGACTGGGCATCGACCCAGGTGGAAAAAATTCTAGGCTTATTGATAACCCACGATCAACTTCCTTTCCTAATATCCTACCTAGGGGAAGTCGAATTCCCGCTGGCTCCTTGAAAAAGAGATGTCTTGAACCATCAAACAAAATTCTATTAATGAATAGAACCAAAAAAAAAAGAAGGTTTGCAGCCATTATGTGGCACAGGGCTTGCATAATGCCATTGAACCGGCCCAACTAGCAACCAACAATTTGTTTTGGTAGATGGACATGGAACTGTTATACCATTTAATTCCTCTATCAGCAATAAAATGCATCATGGAGGGATAGGCCCTGGAAGATTGACAAGACAAACTACCGATGAGCCATTTATCATTACAATAGGTCTTAAGTGGAAGTGTAGACACATTTTATTTGGCACCTAAGATCAAATACTTTGAGCTGACTTCCTTGGAAAATTCAGACTTTCTATAGAAAATCATACCCATTTCCTTATTCAGTGAATGTCCAAGGCAACAAAGCAAGAAAGGAAAGACAGGCCTCCAGGGGATGGTCCGTTCTGGAGTTGACGATGAGAAACTTTCAACAAGCCAAGAGAGAAGGAATGTGAATGCTACTTCAAAGCAAAAGCCGGAAACCTTTTATTAGGCCTAAACATCTTTGCCTTCCTAACGGGTCTTTAAGGATTTATATATATATATATTGACGATGAGAAACTTTCAACAAGCCAAGAGACAAGGAATGTGAATGCTACTTGAAAGTAAAAGCCCGAAACCTTTTATTATATATATATATATATATATATATATATATATTGACGATGAGAAACTTTCAACAAGCCAAGAGACAAGGAATGTGAATGCTACTTGAAAGTAAAAGCCCGAAACCTTTTATTAGGCCTAAACATCTTTGCCTTCCTAACGAGTCTTTACGGGAAGAGATATTTTAACACAAATTTTTAACATAATTTATTGATATAAATTTATAGTCATTGATCTCACAAAATCTAATGGCTGAGATTAAAAGTCAACAAAATACACTTAATATTGCAAATTCATCAATTATCTTAACCATTGAATTTTGTCGATCAATAACTAAAAAATTATGTCTAGTCTTATGTTAAAAATGAATGATGAGTTGGCATTATTAAATGTATCTTGTTGACTTTCAATCTCAATCATTAGATTTTGTGAGATCAATGGCTATAAATTTTTGTCAATAAATTATATTGAAAATCTTGTGTCAAAAAATACCCTCCACACACACACACATATATATATATATATATAAGCTGCTCCCATTACACTTTACTTTTGGAGTGGAAGTGGCAGGGGGCAGAAAATCTTTCTAGTGGCTCTCTGTTGCAGAACCCGTGAGATCCACCACCAAATCCATCTCTAGTATCACCTCTAAGCAAAACTACATCACCAATATTCCACATGGCCGGGTCATCCACTCCAAATCAATGTTTTGAATTGTTTTTGCACGCTAGAATTTGATGTAGAGTTAGTCAAATGGATATGGGCTGCTTTGAAATCAACAGTTTCTTGTTTTAGTTAAACTTCATTTCATATTAGGATTTTTAGTTTAACAGTTTTCAGGGTTACTTTTTTGTACGTCCTAAACTTTCAGTTACGATTTTCAAGTCTTCACTGTTAACTTGAATATGATTAGGTTAATTTATTAAACATACATTAGGAGATGTTTGGGATAATGTATCACCTCATCCTTCTACATGAAACATATTTAGTTACTGGACCGACAACTTCGTTCTCCTATGTCTTAACAAATTCTTTACCGTTATCCCTTCTTTGCAATAATAGCATTCAATAGTATGCTACCTTAGTTCATAGGACAAAATCATTGTATAAAATATTTTATACCCTCATTTACAGTTTTTATACAATTTTAAAAATTGACGTATGATACATCTAATGTACCATAGCAATTTCCATTAATTTAACTATTTGTACTCCTAAATAATGGAAATTGCTATGGTACATTGAATGTATCATACGTCAATTTTTAAAATTGTATAAAAACTGTAAATAAGTGCATAAAATATTTTATACAATGATTTTGCCCTACGGACTAAGGTAGCACTCGTTTACAACTTTAATACACTCATTTACAGCTTTTACATAATTTTAAAAATTAACAAATTCTTTACCGTTATCCCTTCTTTGCAATAATTAATAGCATTCAATAGTATGCTACCTTAGTTCGTAGGACAAAATCATTGTATAAAATATTTTATACACTCATTTACAGTTTTTATACAATTTTAAAAATTGACGTATGATACATTCAATGTACCATAGCAATTTCCATTATTTAGGAGTACAAATAGTTAAATTAATGGAAATTGCTATGGTACATTAAATGTATCATACGTCAATTTTTAAAATTGTATAAAAACTGTAAATGAGTGTATAAAATATTTTATACAATGATTTTGTCCTACGAACTAAGGTAGCACTCGTTTACAACTTTAATACTCATTTACAGCTTTTACATAATTTTAAAAATTAACATATAATACTGTAGTGTGACTCCTAAATAATTTGTATCATACGTACATGTTTTTAAAAAATATATTTTTTTAATATATATTTATATTTAATTATGTGGTTAGCATCTTATTGAAGCTTTAGTTATTCACTTATGCTTAATTATTTAACTCAACTGTTGTCCGTTTAATCATATTCAATTAAGTATTTGATTATTTAATTATATATTCAATTAATTATTAAAAGTGATCGCCAAATCAACAGTATTCACAAGAGAGCAAATGTCTCCTCCTATATTGGCAACATTCTGCGGTTTGAAAAAACTGACTTTTGCCTATCCATCTAGTATTAACAACCATAATTTTTTGAAAAAAAAAATTGAATAAATCATTTTTATAAAAATAAATTTTAAATTTTTGAAAAATAATTGAAGAAAGCTATTGATGTAAAAGCATTTTAGTGCTTATATTGACATAATATTGTAATCTTATTCCCTTCTACCAACACTTCCTCTGTGCCTTATTCTATGAAATTAATAATTGTCATAGGATAGCATCGTTAATTGTATAATTATTAAGATTTTTTTAATTTTCATAATAATTTTATATTCATCACATTTTATTTATTAGCACAATATCCTTACTATTCTATAGCAATAATTATACTTCTTACTAGTTTAATATATATTATATGTACTCATGTTACTAATTTACAGTAGTACACCATAAGAACTAAGAAGTTAATATTAGACTCAACTCAATTTAGAATGGACGAGAAGACAAGTAAAAGCTAATATTTTTCCCCATATTCACACTAAACCATTGAAATTAATATTAATAAAAGTGCTTTTTTTATTTTTTTTAATATTGAACTTTATTTTTGAATTAGATTAGATATTGATCTAATGAATCTATTGATTTCATAAGGTTATTTTTTGAGTTCTGAAGGTAAATTTGATGAATCAAATTTCAAAATTTGAATAGTAGGTGTACTTGGACTAATTGGGGTGGAAAGGAAAGTTTTGGATGCAAATGACCTACTTTTTAACTGATAATCTCGTACATAGTTGGAAAGGATTTTTATGATAATATTCTAATAGATTAGGAGTTTTTATGATGCTTTTCTAAAACTAATAGGGATTTAAATTTACGTCTTTAAAAATCAAAGATGTTTCACTTCTTTTCAGAAATACTAAAATGCTATCTTTTGTTTTTTTTTTTTTTATTCCGGAAATACATCCATAATATGTACCCTTGGCAGAGTGCAACTAAATAAAAAATCAATTGATTAGACTAAAAATTATATTATCATGTTCGAATAAGAAATCATTGATGCCAGCTAACCAGTTGTGCGTGTTCTTGTCATTATTCTAACTTGAATAGTGAATGAGAGTCGAGATTTCAACTTAAAAGCACTACAAGGATGCGGTCAGATTTGCTTTCAATTAGGGTTGATAATGATATAAATAATGTCGATGATATTCCCATTTAAGAGGATAAGCATAATTACCTGAATCATCGTAGTCTGTATCATCAGAGTCTGAATCATCGGAGTCTGAATCATAGGAGTTCATCATTCCATTGGGGTTTCCGTTGGCCACTGATTTGGAACCTTCATGGATTACATGGAAAGCCATATGTTCAAGTGATCACATAAGATTTTACTCTTCGCGATATACAAAATGTTCAGAATATTCGAATTTAATTTGAAAAAGATAAATTTAATTAATCACCTGGAGTATCAAATTTCATCACTGCAGCATGCAAAGCCGTCATTCCATTAGGGCCCTCATACTGCACTGATTTGCATTTTTCTAATATTTCACACACCATCCTATAATATCCTCTCGTGGCGGCAAGATAAAGTGGAGTTTCACCAGCTTTATTAGCAACATATGGAGCACTGGGGTCTGCTTCGATCAACATTTTCACCACTTCAAATTTTCCATGTCGCACTGCCTCATGCAACGCTGTGTTTCCTTCACCATTCGTCATCCTTATCATCTGACGGTCAGCTTTCTTTCCTTCAGTACCCTCCATCATGCTTCCTTCACTGCTCGCCATCCCTATCACCTGACGGTCAGCGTTCTTTCCTTCACTACTCTCCATCAAGTTTCCTTCACTATTCGTCATCTTTATCATCTGACGGTCAGCTTTCTTTCCTTCACTACTCTCCATCGTCTCCCAGTAAGGTAGCCCACTCTCTAGGTCTTGATGTTTATCTCTTGCAAATTTAAGAAGAAATTCCACTATAGAATAATGTCCACATTTGGCAGCAACATGAAGTGGAGTATCACCTTTTTCATTAACTTTTACAAGAAGTGATGGACACTTCTCAAGTATTTTTGTCATGAACTCAATTGATGGCTTCTTTGAATATTGGATGTGCACATGCAAGATTGTATCATTTGACTGCTTATCTGAGATCAAAGCCGCATCATGTTTCGTTAGTACTTTAGTATCAGAATTTGTTCTACATAATTTCCTCAAACTGAAATTAGTGAATCCAAAACAAATTCATAGTTTTAGGTATATTAACCTCAATTAAAATAAAATCTTTTCATTGCAGTACAGGATGTTTTTGTTTTGAACCTTACAAACCCGAAATTAAATATAAATAAAAATTATTTATGACTACACTCCAATGATGTTATACTACTTCAGATTGTATGAATTATTTGTATATGTAGTATTATAATATAAAAAATGTTGACAATAATTTAATCTTAAAGAAGGGGAGGGTTATATGAACACCTAAAAATGTTTTTCACATCTTATTTTCTAATTAGACAAGTTATTTTAAAACTATATAATTAAATTTTTATTCAAATATATAAATAATTTAAAAAATAAATTCATGTAACAATTAGGAATTTAATAACATAATATTGCACTAAATAGAAATCAATTTTAAAATTTAAAATTTATCCATGAACTACTTGATTTATTAATAATATTATCATTTTTATATATCACTTGCTCCATGATTTTTAATTTAAAATTTATATTTTCATCTAATTTTTTATGCAATAAATATTGCTGTATTAATTTTTTTATCTATATACTTCATTTTTAAAAGTTAAACATATATTTTAGAGAAATTTTTATTCCTAAAAAAATTTAATACTGAGCGTATTGGATGTTTAAAGCAGTTTTGGTGATCATATACTATTTCAAAAGGACAAGCATAATTAATTACCTTCAGGAATATTAGAATCCACAACTGGCCTATCCAAAACTGTCTCTCCCTGCAGCCTTTCAGCCGCTGAAGCCGCCATCTCGTAATCTCCTCTCCTGGCCGCAAAATAAAGTATTTTGCAGAAGTTTTTTTCAAAATTCAAAAATTTAGGGCCTATTTCTTTGATTAATAATTTCACGACAACATCTTTGTCATCTTCCACTGCTACATCCAATACTGTCTTCCCATCACTGTTCTTCTTCTCCCAGACCTTCCAATCATGCCTTTCCTCTTGACTTTGATCTCTTGCAGGCTTAGGAACTTTCTTTATTTCATATTGACCGCATTTGAAGAACACTTCCCCGGGGCTTTCCTCCCCACCATGCTCTTGATTTTTATTTTTTGCATGTTTAAGAAGAACTTCTGCTATGCCAAATTCATCGTATTTGACGGCAAGGTGAACTGGAGTATCATCTTTTTCATCAACTTGTAGTTGTAGCGATGGACATAACTTGAGTAATGTTTCCACGAAATTTTCTGATGGTTCCCAAAAGGATTTGATGTGAGTATGCAAGATTGTTTCCCTCGAGTGTGTCCCTGAATCAAAATCAAAATTTTAATGCTTGAAATTCATTATAAAATTTCCTAAAACTGTAATTAGTGAATAAAAACAAATTCATAGTTTTATTACTTCATCACCGAAAATAAAAGTCTGCTCTCTTTTGCAGTATGCGTTTGGTTAAGTTTTGCCCCAGAAAACGAACAACATTTTTTCGCAGTATCAGAAACCTCATGCCTTTGTTAAGTCTTACATGGTCCCCTTGCAAGAAAGTACTGATTTAAATAGAATATATTTTAAAACACTCTCCTTTAAATATTCCCTATTATCATTTTTAAAAAAAATAATAAAACAGTAGATAACCATGCTTACAATTCTAAAAATAAAGTATCTATCTAATATATTAAAATTAATATCTATACTTAATTACATGAAATATAATTAAAATAAAAAAATATTATTGAAAATTGATGAGAAAATTCAGTTAAATAGATTTCTGCACTAGAAAATCACGTAGGTCCTAAATAATTTTTTTTTCTTAGAAAAATCATGGCATATTTTCATTTAGTTAAATATCAATCTACTCAATTACTCATATTAATTATAAGCATTATTTTCTCAATTAAAAAAAAAAGCCTAAGACTAACTATTTTTAAACCTTAAATAATGAGTGTAGTTGGAAATCTAAGTGTTAAAAGTATTTTTTTAGGGTTTATAAAGTCCCACCTTTGTTTAAGTTAAAACCTTTCCAACTATATCATAAGGTCAATTTTGTCCCTCATTAATATAAATTTATGTAAGGATATTTTAAATCATGAAATCAATTAATTCAAAATTTTACTTTAAATATCATAAAGATATTTGAACATTGGAAAATGATTAATTGATTAATTAATTCTATAAATGCTTTATTAGATGAATAATCAAACATCATCAACAAAAGATATTATTAACTTCTTCCATAAGTTTGTATTAATGAAGGTCAAAATTGACTTTGTAACATACTCACAAATTGAGCCATTATATTATTATTATTTTCTATAGAAAATTCTAGTTTTAAAAAATTTATGTGATGCTTCTGTAAATTAAAGGTTTTTTAATACCTTTTTTCCTAGACGTACTGGATTTTAGTGTCACTATCTTAAAACATATAAATTTTTGTAATGTTTTAAAAAAAAAGTCCTTTTTAAGAAAAACCCTCACATAAATTTACTCTTAAAAGACAAAGCGGATTTTAACTATGTAACCAAATTAACAATTAGAGATATGCTACGTACTGAAGCCCCACTTACAATATAAATAACCCTCACCTTGTAATTTAATGGGAATAAAAGTTATAAATGAAAATTGAGGATGGTTAGTAGACGGAGCATACTGCAGACAACTTAATACGACCACAGAACTTTGTTATTTCATCTTTCTCCTGCCGAAAGAATTTATCAAGCTAATCAAAAAGCACTTATCAAGCTATCCAATTTCGATTTAAGAGTTTTAATTGGTTTGTCATATTCAGTTTCACTGGATCTCGTAACTATTTATCAAACAACAATCCTCTACTCTCCTTCGTCAACAATATTTCTTCTTATTTCAACCTATTTGAACTAACTAGCTTTATTGTTGGTTTCCTCTTGTCACAAACATATATAATTAAAAAAAAAAAGTCAAAAATTTATCACCTTCAACCTCATTTCTTTTCTTTCTGTTCCTTTACTTCAATACTTACAAAAATAAGTTTCCCTAGCTCAGGCTAATGGAGGAAATTTTCGCAAGGGTTTGTGAGAATATGCCATTAGATTATTATCTTTTTCCTATAAAGTTTTGATATAAGATCTAAAACTTAAAATTAGTTTAATCATATTTTCTTTTTCCAACTTTATCCTCGTCAGGGCTGGATGGAGAGGGTGGCTTAGTTGGCCTACAAACTTGTATAGGACGAGTTTGTTAATATAGGATGAGTTTTAATGGATGGGAGAAAAATTATGTAAGTAAACTAGGTTAATCTATCATAAAATCTAGTTTGTTATTCATTAAATAGCCCACTCCAAACTTATAAAAATAAACTCAAATATTTTTTTCCAATTTTATATATTTGCTCCCCTAATTCATGTTATATTTTCCAAATGCAAGTCATGATAGACTTTCTAAATTTATTCTTCTTTTAAAAGTTTTCCCAAACAATTTTCTCTCTTTTGTTAATTAATCTTAAATAGATAACAATTTTCAAATTTTGTTCCATCTCTAATATAAAATTTTTGTAGTTATAATTATATTGAGAGAGTAAGCTTATTATGTCCTAGCAAATTAGGTGTATTTTTCAATTAATAAAATCCTTTTGAAATTTTTTTTGTCAACCCACTGAATAAAATTTTCCGGTTAGGCCCCTCAACTGTTGTTGAAAGTAATATGAAACACCCGATGCAATAGACTCAAAACATCACCCTAGGAAAGAACATAGTAGAGAAAAAGAGACATGCACAATAAGGCATGCAAGTTTACGTGGATCGGAAATATGCCTACGTGCACAAGGCCAACAAAGAAACATTCTCTTCACTAGAAAAAAAACACTTACAACATATAAAGCTTAGAGAATCCTCATAATCTCTCAACTGAAAGCTCTTATACATCATTGAATAGAGCTTTGAATATTATGATGAAATACTATTATAAATCACTTATTTATATTACTGTATCCCAAAACCAATAGATTTAGTAAATATAGCCCAAATAGGATAAGCTTAATTTCCTAATTAAAGCATATAATTATAAATTAAGATAAATCCTAATTATAAAAGGAATAAGAATTCATAATTAACTAATATTCCTATCTCAACATAAACATATTATAAAGCTTTATAAAAGCTTTGTAAATATGTTTGTGTGTGTGTGAGAGAGAGAGAGAGAGAGATAAAGTTTTTACATCATGACGTTAATTAATTCACAAATTTATTTTGAATTGTCTTACTAAGGTATGTCAACATTAGGAAGTGATAAATAAATAAACTAATTGCATAAATATTTTATTATATAAACATTAAAAAAATTCAAACAATAATATAACTAAACTTTCGCATGACAAGGGGGAAAAATTAATTTTGATTTTTTTTATAAATTATTTCAATTTAAGAGAATCTTTGTGACGTTTCTACTTAAATTTAAAAGTGTTTTTAATATTTTTCTAAAACTAGTATATTTCAAACAGTGCCTGGACTTAAAAAGAGTTTCTTTTTCAAAAACATTGATCTCCATAATTTATTGTAACTTTTTATTCGAATTAACAACTAACGGAGCAGTTTAACAGTGACATTATTTGAATGAATTATTCTTAAGTGCGAGCTGACTATCATTCTTCACATAGTGACATGTGCTTTTAATTAATCTTGACGGCATTATAAATAATGAATAATTTTAATCAATTCTCATCTCAAAATGTAGTTCAATAATAATTACCTGCAGTTTCATACTTCATCAGTTCCCTGGTCAGCGCCCTTTCCCCCTTTTCGCCCTTTGCAATTTCTTCCAGTATCTCGTGATCTCCACTATCTGCCGCAAGATTAAGTATTTCACCAATAACATCAGTAAAATTAAAAAAATCACGATTTGCTGCTTTGACTAATGCTTTCACCACTTCAATACTTCCACTTCCCACTGCCAGATCAAATGCTGTCTTTCCTTCATTATTCTTCTTCTTCAGCATCTCGATAATAGCACTTTCCCCACTCTCTGAATCTTGATCTCTTACATGTGTCAGAAGAACTTCCGCTATTTTAGATTTATTGCATTCAGCCGCAACGTGAATTGGAGTATCACCCTTGGCATTAAATTTGGACGGTATTGATGGACATAACTCAAGTATTTTCTTCACGAACTCAGTCGATGCCCAAAAGGATTTAATGTGGCTATGCAAGATTGTATCCATTGGCTGCATCCCTGAAATCAAAGTCGATGCAACATATTTGTTATTATTAACACTTTACTCTTTGAAAATGGTTTTGAGGAATGAAGTATTAGAAACATTATGATTTTTTAGATCTTAGCTCTAGTGCTTATAGAAAAGCATTACAAATTATCCCTGTTAAAAAGTACCCCTAAAATTTGTTTAATTTAGTCAAAAAAAAAAAAAAAGCATCACAAGCGTATGATAAAGTCAATTTTGATCCGTCGTTATTATAAACATTTGTAAATATTTTAGATCATGAAGTTAATTACTTAATTTACAACTTCATTTTGAAATGCGTTAGTCACATATTTTAACACTACAGAAGTGATAAATTATTTAATTTTATAAAATGCATAAGAAATAAATATTTAAACATTTTGGAGGAACGTCATTAACTTCTTGCATAAATATTTAAACATTTTGATAGAAAATTTTATTTGAAGAGAATTTTGGTGATTTTTTATATAAAATTAAAAATTTTAGTACTTTTCTAAACATAGTAGATTCTAGTAATACGGTTTTAAAAGTCAAATCAATTTACATAAAGGTTTTCCAAAGTATTAGACTTAAGTGTTCCTTTTTTAAAAACAAGAATTTCCATAATTGAATTTAATTTTATATACAAATTAACAATTAATGGGGAAGTCTAGCAATGTCAATATCATATTTGAATAAATCAGTTTTTAGTGTGTGACGCTAGTTATTGTGGTTGTCATTAAGCAAAATCATCAATGAACAATTCAATATTTTCAATTTAAAATAGGTGATCAATGGATTATTATTCATTAAAATGATCAAATAAGCTTTTCATTTATCTTGATGACAATATAAATAATATTGATATCATCTCAAGGGGATAGGTTCATTTAATAGTTACCTGCAGTATCATACTTCCTTAGCTCTAAATCCAAAGCGGCTTTTCCATTCCTGTGAATTGAAATTGAATCCAGTATCTCATGATATCCACGCTCCGCTGCAAGATTAAGTATTTTGCTAATGCTATTAGCAAAATCAAAAACACCAGTCTTTGCTTCTTTCGTTAAAATATTCACCACTTCAATATTTCCACTATCCACTGCTAAATCAAATGCTGTCTTTCCATTATTGTTCTTCTTATTCACCATCTCCGGATCATCTCTTACATGTTCAAGAAGAACTTCAGCTATTGCATATTTATTGCATTCCGCTGCAACATGAAGTGGAGTATTACCCTCATCATTAACTTTTACTCGTAGTGGCGGATAGATGTCAAGTATTTTCTTCACGAACTCAGTTGATTCCACCAGATGTGGATATACTCCATTAAACTTGGGAAACTTCTTCTCTGAAGTTTTGATGTGGATATGTAAGATTGTGTCCGTAGGCGGTGTCCCTGTGATCAAAGCAATGCATTATATTTGATATTAACATTTTAATATTTGAAAATCGGTAAAAATTTCCTAAAATTTACTATTTTATTTAAACTATTTTTAACAGTGGACTATTAGAAACATCATAACTATTTATATCTTGGGTCCATAACTTTTAAAAAAACATTACGAATATTTCTTGCAAAAAAGTACTACTAAAATCTCTTATCTTCTTCCGCCAGTGCTCCTTATATATGTTTATCATATGTTAGAATAAATATTAGATCATAAAATTAAGAGTGGGGCTGTATGAAGCCCCTAAAAATATTTTATGTTCCCCTTCTTTTAAGTCACTATTTTAAAATTTGAATACTTCGGTTTTTTCCCAATAATATAAATAATTTTGTAATTATAAATCTACATAATTAATAGGAATTCACTGATATAACATGATATTTAATTGAAAGTTACAGTAAGTTTTTTTTGGTTAAAAAAAAAGAAAAAGAAAAAGTATCCATGGTTACATTATTTATTATTAAACATACTTTTGAATAAATTAATTAATCATTTTATCAAATTTTAAATATTACTTTTTCTAAACAAGTAATCACGGTGTGCGCAGAAAAAGGCGTTTGCAAGGCATTTTTTAAGGTTCCTGTAGCCCCACTACTTAATTTAAAACGTCATTTTGAAATGCATTAGTCAGATATTTTTAATAGTACAAATTGATAAATTAATTAGCTTTATATATACTTAATTAAATAAATATTTAAACATTTTGAAGGAGGAACGTAAGTAACTTATTGCATAAATTCTCATTAATGAGAGGAAAATTGACTTTAAATATTTTAATTAACGAAGCTATTATATTATTTTTGATATAAAATTTTAATTTAAGTGAATTTCGTTATTTTTTCTATAAAATTATATAAAAAATTTAATACTCTTTTAAACGTAATAGATTTTAGCAATATGGTTATAAACTAAAGTCAAAACAATTTATATCAATGTTTTTCAAAAGTTCTAGACTTAAGTGTTACTTTAAAAATAAAAAAAAAAAAAAGAGTTTCCATAATCGATTTTAATTTTATATACAAACTAACAATTAATGGGGTAGTCTAACAATGTCACTATCATACATTTGAATAAATCATTTTTTAGCGTGTGCTGACTAGTTGCTGTGGATGTCAATCAGTTAAATCGTCGATGAGTAATTCAATATTTTCAATTTAAAAGTTATGATTAACATATTATTGCTGATTCAAATGATCACAATGCTTTTCATTTATCTTGATGACAATATAAATAATGTTAACAATATTATCATCATCTCAAGAGGATAAGTTTAATTAATAATTACCTGGAATTGGATCATCATACTTGCTTAGTTCTTCCACCAGAGCCGTTTTTCCTTTCTCGTCATTTGCAATTGCATCAAGTATCTCGTGATCTCCTTTCGCTGCCGCAAGATTAAGTATTTTGCTAATGCTTTTAACAAAATCATCAAAAACATCAGTCTTTGCTTTTTTCATTAAAATATTCACCACTTCAATATGCCCTTTGTCCACGGCTAAATCAAATGCTGTCTTTTCATTACTATTCCTCACATTCATCAGCTTCGTGACAGCGCTTTCCCTTCCCCCTGGATCTCGAGATTGATCATCTGATTCATCTCTCACATTTTCTTCAATATTTCCATTTTCCACTGCTAAATCAAGTGCTGTCTTTCCATTACTATTCCTGGCTGTGATAGCGCTTCCCCTTCTCTCAAGATCATCTCTTACATATTCAAGAAGAACTTCAGCTGTTGCATAGTTATTGCATTCCGCCGCAACATGAAGTGGAGTGTTACCTTCAGCATTAACCTTTAGTAGTAGCCGTGGATAGATGTCAAGTATTTTTTTCACAAACTGATCAGTAGATTTCATTGGAGAGGAAGTTTTGATGCCGACATGCAAGATTGTGTCATTTGGCGGTGTCCCTATACACAAAGCGATGCATAATATTTGTTATTAACACTTTAATGTTCGAAAATCGTTAAAAAAATTCCTAAAATCGAACTTTTTATTTAGACTATTTTAAGAGTGGAGTACTGGAAACGTGTCCTTTTAGTCTTAGGTCCATGGCCAGTACTTTAAAATAATAATAATGATATAATAAATATTACAAATAATTACAAATAATCCATGTAACCTTTTAAGAAAGTTCTAAAATTGACTGCCTTTGATCAAACATATAATGTAAAAGCTCTAAAGTCAATTTTGCCCCACTTATTTAAACAAATGTAGGAAATATTTTAGATCATGATGTTATTTGATTTACAAATTCATTTAAAATGTGATAAATCAATTAATTCTATAAACACTTTGTTATACAGATATTTATATATTGTGGAGGAACATAATTTACCAAATTTGTATTAATTAGAGGGAAAATTAACTTTGTATTAGTATACTAATTAACAAGATTAGTTTATGAATTATTTCTGATAGAAAATTTTAATTCAAGAGAATTTTTGTTATGTTTCATCCAAATCAAAGGTCATAGCAATATGTAGGAGTACTAGACTAAAGTGTTACTTCTTCAAAAACATGGATATCCAGAATTGATTGTAACTTCATGTACAAATTAACAATTAATGCGGAGTAGTCTTGCAGTGACATCATAATATTTGAATAAACTATTCTTCAGCGTTTGCTGATTAGTTGGTGTGCTTATCATTCTAATAACTTAAACCGTGAATGAGTTATTCCATATTATCAAATTAAAAGCACTACAAAGATGTGGTCACTAAATTTCCTTTATTCAAATGATCAAATGTGCTTTTCATTAATTTTAACAACAAAATCAAAAATGTTGACAGAAGTCTTATCTCAAGAGGATAAGTTTAATCAATTACCTGGATCATCATATTTCTTTAGTTCTTGAAGCAAAGCGGCTTTTCCTCCGTCGTTCTTTTCAATTTCATCCAGTATCTGGTGATATCCACTCTTTATCGCAAAGTTAAGTAATTTGCCAATGTTCTTAGCAAAATCAAAAAAATTGGGGTCTCCTTCTGTGATTAATCTTTTTACCACATTAACATTATTGCATTCCATTGCCACATCAAATGTTGTCTTTCCATCACTATTCTTCATGTTCAGCATGATCTTTGTAATATCTCTCCCCCAGTTGTTCATGAGATCTTGAGTTTGAACTCTGGCACATTCGAGAAGACTGTCCACTGTATCAGATTTGTCCAATCTGGCGGCCGCAAGATGAAGTGGAATATTGCCTTTATCATTGCCTTGTAGTAGAAGTGCTGGACATATTTTGAGTATTCCTTTCACGAACTTAGTTGAAGAAGAAAACGGTTTGTTGATGTGCACATGCAAGATTGTATCCTTGGTCTCATTTACAATCTGCCTAAGATGTTGCTTTCTTTTCTTGAAGGGTTTAACACGACCCCTAAACGCAGCGTTGAACAAATGTGAATCCATTGCCATTGGATTGGTTTTTGTTTCAGTGGGGGAGTTGTTAGAAACGTTTGGCAAATAAGATCCCATTGGCTCGGTATTGGCTTTTGTTTCTGTGAAGAAGATGTTAGAAGACTCTTGTGTACTATATATACACACGGTAAAAGGCAGTAGAAATTAGCCTTGGATCTTAATTGCCTTTAAAAAATGTGGGGCACCGCAGAATATTTATTGCCTCTCGACATTTGAAAGAAAGAAGCATACAAGGTCATGATGAACTCCAATTCAGGAGAAGAGAAAGTGACTTCTCTTGTAAAAGTAAATTTGTGGTGGCCCCACTCTTCCTGTCACCCACTCCCAACGAGGTGAAAACAAACAATAATACGGGGAACGGACTTTTTCTTCGAATCGAGATATTAAAGATTGTACGAGTGATTTTCTAATATAGCAAGGCACGACTTCTGCACTATGGACGTTAAATTTAATATCTACGAAATGGTAAATACTATAATGGAGAAATAATTAATAGTACCGAAGTTTGATAATTCATTCAAACTATTATATTGTTTAAACATTTTGATTTAAAAATTACATTAGAAAGAGTATTATTTTATCATCTGATCATGTTAAAGCTTTTTAAACCACAAATCTAAATTGATTTAAAAGCCCATTAATAGGAAAATTTTTAATATATTCTACAGTTGCGTAAACCTATCTAGATGGGGAAAAAAAAAATGACGCCTCCAAAGTTTGGACTGTGTGTGGCATTCCGGCTGTTTGAAAAACAACATTTAAACCCCAGTTTAGTGAAAGTACTTAAATAGCCTTAACAAAAAGGAAGAGTGAATGAATTTTTTATTATTGAATGAGTCAATAAAGCATAAATAGGAAAATTACAATGTTGATGGTTTGAAAAAGCATCAATTTTTTTTTTTTTGGTGTAGATATATAATGATACTGGAAAAGTCATTTACTAAAAGTTGAGCTCTCAAGTTGATTTAATTTGTTAGACAGCTTAATATTTTTCTGGACACTCAACACATACTTAGAGTTTTGTTGACAATAAAAAATATTAGAGTTAGGCTTGGCAAATTCTATATAACCCGTTAACACGATACGAACTCATTCTATAAAAACGTATTTTGGATCTAATATTATCGGATTGGGTTGTTAATGGGTTAACACGATAAAACCCGTTTGATATTGGACGGTGTTTGGGTTTATATTATAAAAAATCGTTTCACCCGTTTAACCCGTTAATATTAAGGATAATATAGTAAATTTATTTATGATACATGAAATAATATAATAAAATATAACAAATACTAATTTATAACTATATTTAACCTAAGTAAAATTATTCTAATACAATTACATCATCTTTTTCTTTTGCGTGTATGAGTATGAAATTTTGATGAGAAATATAAATAAAAAACTTATAAAATATTCTATTTAATTTTCAGAAATCATTCAATAATTGGACATTATCAATTATTTATCTTAAATTAATACACTTTAGATGGATATTTAAATGATGTTGAATACAAAACTTTGTTTATATTTTCATATTATATTAAATTTAGATATTTCGATATATTTCAAAATATTTGTTAGATTTGAAATTTATAAACTATTGGTTGTATTATTTGTTTAGAATTTATACAAATCATGTTATACATATTGTTGTCTAACTTGAAAATTAAAAAAAAGAAGTTAAATGGGTTGGGTTCGGATAATACGTTAAGTTAACAGTTGGGTTTGAGTTTATAGATTCAAACCCAAAAAGTTAATGGATCGGATTTGGATTAATATAATTTAACACGACACGAATACGAAATGATATGAAATCGCTTTAACATGACTCGTTGTCAGGTCTAATTAGAGTTTTACAAATTTAAAAATGGGCCTAAGTTTCTTTTTTTAAATTTATTTTCAATTAAGTTAATTTCTGTATTAAATATAAAGTAAAAATAAATGTTCTGAATTTTAAGAATTGACTTATTGAATAAATAGGCGCCTAGAAGAAAAAGTTTGTACTAATAGTCTAATCCCACCTAAAAGAGCAACATAAACCCGCCATTTTTTTAAGATGGCAAGCTCCAATGGAAAGAGAATCAAATAGGAAGTTGAAACGTAGTATTCCCATCTACTAGATCTAAAACTAAAAAAATCAAATTAAAAATACGAAAAAAAGCTAGGTAACATAATCTGAAGACAGTCATCTCTAGCTCACAAGACGAAGGTCTCCCAATTAAGTAATTAAATATTTGATTGATTGATTCCTGCTTTTATCTAAGGAAAGAAAATGTTGCAAAAAAAGCAGAAAAATAGTTATTTTATCATGCGGGAGCCCCAATTTTTATTTCATTTCTAGAACGATCAGGGTGGTCCCTAGAATTTTCTGGTTAATTAATTTTCTCCATATTTAAGAAGATCCTACGAGACAAAACTAATATGTTGAATACAAGATTGGATTGAGGATTTCAATAATTTTATTATTTAATAACTCTTCATTATTTTTTACTGAGTTTTATTACGTCCTTTGCTTAATTAAGTACTCATTTTTTTCAATTGTCATTACCATTAGTTATTAAGGTCATGTTATAATATAATTGGTATATCTGACGCATTTGTTTTCAGATTTATATAAAATTTAGAAAAACCTATATAAAAATTTAAAATTGAGGTTATTAAAGTAAAAAACTATTACAAAAAACTTGGAAACATCCATTTCTAACTTCCATATCCTCTTTTTCAACATTCTCAATTTTTATATAAAAATCTTATGCATCGATCACATGCATTCTGACTAAAACCTAATATTTGTCTTTGTTTCTAATGTAAGGTGGAAAGCAGATATTGTTCCTCGTAGACATCAATTGTGTTGCAATGTCGTTTGTGACCCTCTAATGTAAGTCGAAGTGAAATATAATATAAAATAATAAAAAAATTTTATAGGCGTGTTGATGAGAGACCAAAGATTGACTCTTTTGTAATAAAGCTTCGTTGAAAGTCGAACTCCAAAAAAGACACGACTTTGATTAAGTTTGCACTTTGAAAATCGCGTGGCTCCCACTTGATGCATTTTGGTAGATTATGTCTTGACTCAATGCACACGTTTTACACGTTGTGGGACCGGAATACTGTAGTATAAGCTCAATTAAATTACTACTTTGATATATATCATACTAGAACTCAATTAATTTTTTAAAATTGGAATCTATTAAAGAGGATGACTCGATGAAAAAGAATTGGATAATGAGATATGATGTGATTACAGTAGTATGGTTAATGTAATATTGAACTGGATAAAATTATGCATAATGATCTATAAAAAATTAAAATTTGTAATTGATTCATATTAAATTACTTTTATTTAATATTTAGATTTCATATTTAAAATACTAGATGCTTTTGAAATATAAATTTAATTATATTTCTAATAAACTCGAATTCTATTTAACTCAAATAACTTTCTTCATAAACGAGTCAAACCGCTTTCTCCAGATTCTAAAATAAAATGCACCTAAATTAGATTTTATACTCCTTATCACGCACAAAGGGTGGGAGACTTGGAGTGTGTGACCGGCTGCACGCCACCATAGTTGCTTGGGTTTTAGAAATTGTCTGGTTAATTAAAGCGACTTTCAAGTTTTAACGACGCAGTTGTAGATTAGGTTTATAGGCCTATGTGTACATCAAATGATCCAGATACCCTGTAGGATATGATGTTAACAAACAGCGTCGAAGTACTGATTTAATTTAGTAAAAAATCAATTAAGAACCATCTATTAGGAGATTATCAAAAACAAATATTTAATTAACGGAGGCGAGCTGTAGCAGTAAGATTATGCATCTTGAGTACACTTCCAATACTAATGGTAATGGAGGATTTGCCCCTTATCCAAAATTTAATTAGAAAGAAATGAAACACAACTTGTGCCGGCGCTCAGTAGAAATAGTACGGGAGAGGAAATTAATAAAAAGTGATTATGCAATTGCTTCTGAAAATCAGAATAATGCTAGAGTTGATTATCACACAATATACAATCAAAAATTATAGAACAATTATACCATGGTTATTTACTTATATTCAATACCTTGAAAATATGGAAAAAGGTTTTAAAAAAAAAAGAAGACAAAGACAAAGACAAAAACTGAAAAAGCCAAAAAAGCAAAAAAAAAAAAAAAAAAAGATTTCTTCATAGTATTAATATGTTAAATTCAAATTAGGATTTATTCCTCAATTATAATCAGCTAGACATACAGCAGTACACACAGAAGGATGATGCTACACAATCCTATAATGTTTGCTTTAGTTTGATTTTATTTTACTAATTATTTTGTAAGAGATTTCATTATAAAAAATTTACATTTAGAACTTCATGGTTTAATGTAAATTAAAAATTTGCATTAAAAATTAGTTTAATTTACATTAAAAATTAAACTACAGAAGCCAAATGTGAGTGTGAAGTGCTATTTTTATTGTTAGATATTATCTTGGAAGTTGGAACATAGGCACTTTTGATTATAAGCTGTTGATGGTTGACGGGACATGTTAAGAAAGACTCCAAATATTCAAAATTACGACACACAGGAAAAAGACAATAATATTTAATTAAGGACATGGAGCCACTGACGAGAAATCAACCCATTTTGAAAAATTCAAATGGCGATTCTCAATAACAAGATTACTCTTGATAAGATATAGCCCAACGGTAGTACCTGACGATAAAAATTCAAGATATTAACACTTGTGGTCATTACATTAAACGAATTTGAATATTATATATATATATATATATGGTAATCTCCTTTAAAATATATAAAAATTTCTGGTAGACAAAAATGGATTATACTTCAAAATATTTCTAATTTAAGCGATTAACACATTTTAAAGGAGTGGTCTATATTTATAAGCTTTTCATTAAAAAACTTGCTTTACCAATTATTATAATATTATCGTATAATTATTACATCATAAATTTTCATTAGTTGGATAAAATTCTTAAATTTACATATCCCATCGTAGAATTGTCAAATCATTTAAACAAATAAATTGCATAAGGAGTTTGTAAATATATATTAAAGTGGCTCAGCTAGTATGATACGGATTTCATGAAATTGACATCAATTAGTTTAAATATTTTTTTTCAAATATTTCATAAAATTAAGTTAACTAAAACAAGAATTTGCTACTCAACAATCGCTGCAAAATATGACACGACTTGTAGCATGCAAGATGCAAGACAATCTAATGATGGCTGCTTTAATTTGTTGTTAGTTGGTTAATTATAATTGATATACAATTTAAAAATAGAAGGGGATATTTTAACATAAGATTTTTTTATACTAAATTTGATATAATTTTTTAGTCATTAATTTGTAAATTCAATAGTTAAGATAATTGATGAGTTGATAACATTAAATGTATATTATTTACTTTTAATATCAATCATTAGATTTTGTGATATCAATAATTAAAAAATTGTGTCAAAATTTTGTATTAAAATATCTATTTATTTTAAAAATATCGCAAGGATATATAACTATTATCATTCAAATTATCTGATATGCTTTTAATTAAGTTTGATGACGATATAAATATTGATAATCATATTTCCATTTGATGAGGGCCGGTAAGCTTTTGTACCCGAATCATCCAAGTTTGAATCATACTCGCTTAAATTATTTGAATTGTGTTTTATTATCAAAATAACTATATATTTCCTATAAAATGTAAATTAGTGTAATATTTAAAAATTAAATAAACTTTATTATATTAGTTTATAATTGCGTTTTAAAATCTTGTGCATTACATGCATTATGACCATAGGTGGACCTATGTTGTAACCGTGGCTTCCACTGAAAAATTAAAATTTTATTATGCCCCTTAAGTTTTAATAGTTACAAATTATATCTCAAATGTTCTTTGTATAAAAAGTACATAATTTCAATAAATCTACCATCTTGTATTTCGGTTCACCCTTAACTTTAAATATTACTTTTTTTTTAATTAAATCCTTTTAGAGTTACGTACTTAAGTGAGTTCATTTATGTGCCTTCATCTTATGTAATTATATGATTGAAATGTCATAATATATACTCACATAATTTATTTTGAAGACATTTAAATATATATAATTATGTTTGGCACAGTAGATTCCATATTGGCTTGGTATTGGCTTTTGTTTCGGTGGAGAAGATGTTAGAAGACTCTGTGTACTATTTATATACACACGGAAGAAGGCAGTAGTACAAGTCAGGCTTGGATCTTGATTGTCTTTCAAAAAAGTAGGGCAAGTTTTATCACTGCAGAATATTTATCTCCCCTTCACATTTGAAAGAAGCAGAAAACAAGATCTTCTGTTGTAGAGGAGAAAGTTACTTCTGTTCTTAAAAGTAAAATTGTGGTGGCCCTACTACTCAACACGTCCAACAGCCCTTTATTTATATTATAATTCTTATTTCTTTTTTTTTTTTTTTTTATGTTTTACGGGGAAAACTGGCCTATTACACCACACCAGAAAGCCTTTGTCCTAAGCCGGTAACGTCTTTGCTACGAACAAGTAACATGTGTTTTTAAATTACAACAGCTTCACGTGATATTCCTTGAAATTCCAGCAGTCTTTCATTTTTTATTAGTAATGCTAAAAGTAAAAACGTAAAACAAATTTAAAACTTGTATACGTAAAAATAAAATAAAGGGTATGAAAAATTAAAAAAAATATTTATCTATTATTATATTTTTATCTATATTTACGATTGTTGTAACCCGAATGTTCAACTATTAATTAATATATAGTTGTATTTGGATTTAAAGTAAAAAAATGCAAAATAAAGTAAAAAATTCATTCGCATACAAGAAATTACTGATTTTTCTAAGTTTTCGAACATGAAGAAACATTGGAGCTGGGTGAATGATAAATATTATTAATGACTTTTCATTATATCCATGTTTGTTTGTTTTCGATGTAAAATGTCACTTCTTATCTATAATCTTGACTATCTATGCAACGTGTTCATATTTACTAGTCAAAAAGATGTTTCAAAATCTGTGTAAAATAAATAAGATTGATCAACTACTCCATATAGTGATGTTATTATAAAAAATTTATTTAAAAAAAAAGGAAAGTCGACGGAAGAAAACGGAGTAAAAGGAAAAAAAAAAAAGGAAAGTTTATTTAAAAATCCCACTAAATCAACGAGTAAAAAAATGGCCGTCACAAATCTTTAAAAAATAAGTCTTCACCTACATCGGTTATGGTACATGTCGGATTTAATTTCTAGATATTGAAATTATATTGATCTAGCTAATAACTGGCAATGTGTATCATAAGTTATTTAAAAAAAATTACCACAACAGATTCATCTTCTTGGTACCGCAACATCTCATAAGCCCTAATATCAATTGGGAAGTGAACTATACATTAATTTAGAAAGGAAGTGAACTATATATTAATTTGGAATTTAGATTTATACTTTTACCCATTTATTTTATTTTATTTATATATTATATTTTATTATCATACATGATAGATATATTCGCAAATAATGAATTGGGCAAACCCTTTAAATTTTAAATTCAATGATTATATTGATTTGGGTTCCATTACTGATCTAATACTGTCAGGTTACTCTCTTAAAAAACTGTGTATCGTTTCATCTTTCTTAGAAATTATAGTGCAAAAGAGAAAAAAGGGGACAATGTAGTAAAAATAAAAAGAAGAAACGGATTTTAAATCATTATAATTAGTTGATTTATTATTTTTAACCTTACTAAATCTTTCAACTAACATATATAGGACTGTAGGAGGTATATAACTCTTTATAGAATTAGAGTGGATATACGTTACTTGATCTAACCAAGGAAAGGTGGTGCAATGAAATTATCATAAAATTAATTTTAGAAATCATATGTTATCTTAATGATTTATATACTGTAATTTGTGCGAGGACAAACGCATGGATAACAGCTACAAAATAACTATATTATTTTCAAACCAGAGTACGGTAAAACAATTCTTAATGTTCTTGGCATGTGAATAATGCCGGCCGTCCAAGATATATATATCTTTTTAAAATGTCAGTCCCATGTGAGATTGCTGGCTGGTTAGTTGAATGATTTTTTTTAATTATTAATCAATTGATTCAAAATGAAAACGCGCGATGTTACAAAATGGAATTCGTATACAAAACTGATTGTGGCTAATCATTCGAAATTGACTGTTCACTTTATCTGAAACCGAGGCATAACTTGCGGATGAGCCGAGCGAACTTCGATACGCATGGAGTTCGACTTTGAGTACTTCGAGCTGTCTGACTTGCAGGTTGCATCACGCTTCTGATGACGTTTTAGATAAATTAATTCAAGCATCTACACATCCATATTTCATTCTGCACTCTGTGGCAGGATGAGTTTATCAATAGAAGAATTAATAACGACTTTTATGGTAGGCTATGTTTGAACTGAAAGCCAAAGATAGGAAAAAAAAATAGTCTAATGTTTAGAAAAAAATTAAAGGATAAAAATTTCATGTCCAAGGACCTAGAGGTGAAGAAAATACAATTTTGCGGGAGATGGACATTGCGGAACCAGTAGTGTTAACTATAAATTTAATTTTGGTTAGATACTAAAGAAATTTAAAAACAATACTTCATCTTAAATTACAAATTTACGGTAGAGAGTAATAGCCAATTAGTTAGGGATAATTATGAAAGTTTTAGTAAAAGTGAGTGTGATTATGAAAAAAAAAAAAAGAGAGATGCAAATAGCACCACCTTTTATACTATCTTATCTTAATTGAGAATTATGGTTGCCTTTGTATGGACTACAGAGTTTTACTTATTAAGAACGATGAGAAAAATTCTTACTTTTTCATGGTATCTCGTCTTACATTTCTACTACTATTTTTCCATAATTTAGATTTAGGTTAAATAGTTTTCCTTAAAAAGTGCTAATGAGCCGAACAGAGAGATGAGGAGATACTAGTCACGTGTGAATCACTTGAGAATTAAGACCAAAATATGGGACATTAAATTAGTGATTAATATACATTTCATTAGTCGATGAGCTGGAAAGGAGTCAAACAATTATATTTCTTGCCTTGTGATTCACAATCTAAGCTAATTAACCATCAAGTTGCGCAATCCAACAACACTAACCTTAAACGTACACCGGCCACGAGGAAGCAAGGCATCTTCAGCACGGAGTAAAGATAGCATACAATGAATAAACCAAATTTTGAGTGTTCAACATGTGATGTAGGGAATTCTGCGACTACCTGAATAAGTATGAGATATTTCAATATGTCATTAATTTTGAGAATACTCATTATATTGAATAAACCAAATTCTCATTGATTCTCATGAATACCGAGAAATAACAAATACGCAATGAGAATGAATAATAATAAAAAATTCTGCTGAAAACCTAATTCTAATGTTTAAAAAGCAACTTATTTATGGTAGATACCTATAGACATACTACGGAGAAAAATGACTATTTTCAATGAAAAATTTCACCACAAAAAGTCAAAATTTTGTCGCAAATATTTTTTTGTAACAAAAATAAAATCATTTGCACTATGATGGTAATAAGTAGTTTTTTTTTTTTTTTGCGATGAAGTTAAAATTCAGTGCAAAAAAGTTTTAAGTGACAAACATGTCATCGTTAAAAGTGGGATTTTGCAACTAAACTTTTCGTCACTAAAGACTATATTCGATTATTAGGTTTTCTGTAACAAAAAAAAAAAAAAGAATTCACCTTTAGCAACAAAAATTGTCTCAAAATATGTTTTACAAGTTGTTTTCAACCCTTTAGCGACCATTTTTCATCGTAAAAGGTGGCTTTTTGCAATTATATGATGATCACTAAAACATAATTAATAATTTTTAAAATTAATTACATTCTGTAATTTACAAATTATTAAATAAATATTTTCATTTTATGAAAATATTTAAAATAAAAGAATAATTTTCATTATAGAACATAATTTTATATAAAAATATTTTTATTGAATAATAATAAATTACAATAAAATATTTACAATAAGTGAAATTTATTCTTCCTAAAGAATTTTAAAAATTTAAAAAAAATTATAACCATATCCTTCAAAATAAAAAATAAAACAAAAAATTACCACCATATCCTTCAAAATCAATGTTGATAATTTGAAACAATATCAATAAGTACCCTCGAGTTTTGGTTTAATTTCAGTCGGAGAATGAATATGTATTTTTAATTAATCACACCCCTGAACTTATATAAAAATCATCATTTTCACCCTCAAACGATTATTTTCAGGGGTGTGATTGATTAACAATGGGCAACTTCGGGGGTGTGATTGATGAAAAATGTGTAGTTATTCTCCAATAGAATTAACTTAAAACTCCAAGATACTTATAAAATTATCCCTTGATAATTTCTATTATATTCAATGTAATATACAAAGATAATTATAAAAAATAAAAGAAAATTAAAAAAATAAAAATTGCACTCCATAGCCACGCTTATTGCTGATCTTCTTGTAAAAATCTTCACGACACCACATTTTAAATAAACTTTTCAATAAAAATTGTTAATTAATAAAAATAAAAGCAAAAAAGCTCCAAGAAAAATATAAATCCATTAATAAAATATAGTACAACTCATAAATATATCTAAAAGATTAATGTAAGAATAAAAATAAGTGAATGTGTAGAAAAGAGGGAAAAAAAAAAGAATGTTAAGGAAAAGAAAATTAGAAAGAAGAGATGAAAATTAGAAAAGTAAAAATGAGAAAATAATAGAGTAGAATAGATTTATATGTATTATATAAATTTTTGCGATGAATTTGAAAATTCATCGCAAAAAATCATTTAAAAGTTCAAAAAAATAAAAATCCTGACAAAAAATTTTAATTTTTTTGCAACATAATTTTTTCTTTTTATGATGAAGATGTCGTCTTAAAAAATTTTTCAAATAAGTGAAAAATGTGAAAAATTTGCCATGAAATTCTAAAATTTTGTGAGGAAATCTTTGCCTTTTACAACGTAGGAAAAAGTCTTTTAAAAAATTTCACGAAGCAGGTAAAATCCAACCTAAAATTTTAAAATTTTGCAATGAATTTGTACATTTGTCGATAAATTTAGGTTCGTTGCAAAAAGTCTAAAAATATTAAAATAAAAATCTAAAATCAAAAAATTAACATATGTATTATTGAATAATTATTAATTTATTTATTATTTAAGTTCATTTGACACATAGTTAAACTTCTATTATATTGAATTGATATGAAATAGCATTAAATTAATTAATCATATAATAGCCATGTACAAAAGAAATACAAATTAAAACACTAGGTTTGTCATAGTTTTAATTCAATATTTAGACATGTATATATATCTCATTATACTTTTCGTGTGTGTGTGTGTGTGTCGCGTTGTGTGTGTGTGTGTGTGTCGCGTGTGTGTGTCGCGTGTGCGTGTCACATGTGTGTGTGTGCGTGTGTGCGCGCGTGTGTGTGTGTGTGTGCGCGTGTGTGTGTGTTATAAAAAGTACATTATTTACACAATGTATTAAATGAACTTATAGTTTAAATACACATTCGCTCAGAAGTTTTATTAGTTTTATACCATTATTTTATATCATTATAAATTTCTTTTGCAACAAGTTTATATAGAGCTAATTACACATTAAGATGTGGAAAATTGTGTACCTAAATAAATATAGAGTAATTATAAATTTTACAAAACCTTTTGCGATGAATATTTAGTTGTAAAAGGTTATCTACTGTGACGAAAAATTTTTTGCGGAAGTTTAGGCATAGTTTGTAGGTACAAAACGTTATGCGATGAAAATTCATCGCAAAAATTCTTTTGTCGTGACGATAAATTCGTTATAAAAGGTTGGATGACATTAGTGATGGGATAATCTTGAAAAACTTTTTGCAATAAGAAATTTCACCATGATATAAAACCTTTTGCGATGAATGTTTCTTCATAGAAGGTTAGATAAAGTTTTTTGGTATAGTATTTCTTAGAACGTTTAGAAATTAAATATTCATTGCAAGTGGTCTTATATAGTGATGACGTATTCGTCACAAATGATTGGATGGATTCATGGTAGCATAATGTTAAAAAAACCTTTTGCAACAAATATTTTGTCACAAAAGATCTTCTGTGCAACAAAACATTTGTCACAAGAGGCTAGATGAGATAATTTTCTAAAATCTTTCATGATGAAATTTTTCATCATAAAGGTCTTTTATTGTCGTAAAAAGACTTCCTATAGTGGAGCAAATAAGGTGGTGAATTTTTTTGTTGCCACTAAATACCGTATTTTGCAGCTAAAAAATTGTTGCAAAATGTTTTTTTTTTTTGAAAAATTTTGCATG
This sequence comes from Boswellia sacra, assembly GCA_013180625.2. NCBI lineage: Eukaryota > Viridiplantae > Streptophyta > Magnoliopsida > Sapindales > Burseraceae > Boswellia > Boswellia sacra. The sequence continues at coordinate 221,767 of SNVD02011071.1, forward strand.
AGCTTTTGCAATGAAGTTTATATTTCATCACAAAAAAGTGGCTTTTTATAACAAGTCTTTTATCATTGCAAAAACTACTTTTCTTGTAGTGTACAAAGATAATTCTAAAACATAAGTATAGGAGACACTTTTGATTGGGTTGGACCGCTTCATAAGGGTGTTTTGTTGGGCTGGCAGAATGGTGTCACAAATCGAAAGGAGCTCAAGGCAATTGTCTTCTTTGGCAGGGGTGGGGGTAACTACACAAGCACTATAATGCCTAAGTTAGATGTCGATTATGTTTGGGTAAAATAGAGTAATAATCAAATGAAAATATAAGTATCATGAGAGAAGAACGGAAGATGGAAGAAGGAAGTTTTGGGTCTGGCAGGGGTTCCCCTTGTCTGGTAGAGACTCTACTAGAGATTTCCCCTTAGAGACTCTACTAAACACAGTCATTCCATGCTTACTCTCCCCTTTTCCGATACAACCACCTAAATCTCTCTACCCAAGTGTGAAACTTCTAATAACCCCTATTTTCCAAGTGTTTACCTCACTACCCTTTGAGCTAAGCCATTGTACTTAATATTCTGCTCGGCTTTGGGTTAATCTATGTGACATATTCAATCCCTCCAATAAGATAAATCTAATCCTAAAAGATAATAAAAATAAAATAATTTGGGACAAAATCGTAGAAAAATAAACTAAATTCTAAATGATGATAAGCTTTATAATCTTATTTTGCTTTGCATCAACGAGGAATTAATTTTGAAGTGAAATTTTTTCCATATTATTTCATGCTTTGCCTAGATGAATTTGGTTTTTTTATTTTAAAAAAAATCATGGGAGATTTCACAACAAAAGCAAGAGAAATGTGAAACATATTGATAAAAGGGAGAAGTTTTTATTGTGGAAAAATTCTGCAAACATGATGCCCTAGACATGAAAAATAAGGTGTACACATATACCGGTCTAAAATGAAGTGGATCTTGATAGTAAGATAGTTTTCTCTAAATATCATTCAATCATCTTAAGTATATCCACTCTATCAATGATATATAAGTGTCAACCATGCATTGGATATCTCGAGCCACTAAGAGTAAACGCCATTGAAGGTTCCTCTATATTATGAAGTGTCCGTAACAACAAATGCCTTCAACTGAAGAAATTGTGGAAGATAATGTAATTATTCCTAAGGCAGTTGAAGCTAGCCAATTATTCGAGAAGTTAAAGACGGAAGAAAGAAGACTGGAAATCGAGCAAGATCAAAACAATTAAGACCAACTTCTGCTTGTTGAACATCATCTCATTTTAAAGATCATGTTGAAAGATATGGCATATGCAATGACTTGTTATCTACTTTTAAGTATCACAGTTGGTACAAACAGCCGAGGAGGGTTTTTTTTTTTTTTTTTTTTTGTTCAGGGGATGGATCCTAATTTAGCATACCTTTAGTAAATTGTTGGATTTTATTTGTAAATAGAGTTTATTATGTTTAAGTCATTATTATTTTTGGAATTTAATTGTTATTAGGATTTTTTATCTGATTTTCTATACTTGATTGATCAAAGAATGTCAAATTATAAATAGGTTCGTTACCACCATTTTAAAGCTATGGCTTATTAATTAAAAAAAAAAAAAACAAAATCCCGATTCTTTTCTGATAATTTGACTTTTTTACGAGATTTGGGAGTTAAACGGGCTTTCGAGATTGTATTTAGTGCCTATATCTATTCGGCTGCGTAACAACACTTTGCAGAAGTATCAATCCACCTCAATAGAGACGGCAAAAGTAAATGTTCCCTTTCGAATGATTTTGCATCGTTATCACACATGCCCTATCGTTACTGAGCTTTTACCCATCTAGACTGCCTTTGTTCGGAAACTCTTTCCCATAACTTTAATAATTTCAATAACGACTTCTCTTATTTGTACTCAAAAGAGTAAATGTCTTCCTTCTAATGTTCCTAGCAACTTCCAAGTAGATTTTTTTAAGCTAAGCAAGTCTAAGCTAGTATATATTTCTAATATGATAACGAACTGCCGTGTAAATCCTTATATCGCATTAGACCAGAGTAGGGGTGGCATTCGTGTCGTGTCGTGTCGACCCATTTAATTATTCGTGTCAAAACATGAAACCCAAACCCACCCGATTATTAAACGTGTTACCCACGTGTCGTAATCGTGTCATATTTAATTCGCATAATTTACTTAATTGTTTAACTTAGTTATACATAATATATTATATTCTCTATATTTAAATCAATTAAAATTATTTTTAAAATATAAACTATAAAAAAATATTATTAAAATCATCATAATTTATTATTTTAAAAATTAATTTATTTTATAGTATAAAAATTTCAGTTTTATAATAAATATATTGTAAGTAGTAATAATTTATATCATTGAATGAATTTACATATTAAGGATATACAAAATATATTTAACTATTCGTGTCATTAAACGGGTTGGCGTATTGAATACCTTCAACACTAACCCGACCCATTTATTAATCGTGTAGCGTGTTCCTGTCGTGTTCGCGGGTCGTGTCAAAAATTCCCACCCCTAGACCAGAGACGAAATTCCGGCCTTCAATGAGAACAAGCCCCACATTGGAGCAGAACTATTCATAGGAAGGAATAATACTTGTGGGTACATTCTAAAGTCGTTTAAATTGTTTCAAGTGCTTTGTTTTGCCTCTTCGTATTTCAGATATACCTTACAATTTACATCTGCAACTAGTTACAAAGTGGTCAGACGTTTAATATTTTCATATAGGTATAAAACTAAATTGCTTAAGGTAGCATTAGATATATTCCCAAAACCACTGAAAATGTGGCAAAAGATGCATCAATTTTCTAATACTTGATATTATCCAAAACCGTAACAACAATAAAACCAAATAAAAATTGTATCAAGCTGAATGTGCGTGTTGACTAATAATAGAAAACAATTTATGTACCCGAACAAGATATTCTCATTACACATGCCTTTACTGGATAATAACAAATTAACTACAAGTCACAAAAAAAAAAAAAATAAAGGATGACCACCAATGAACCCATCCATCACTTTGACCTACTACACTCTTCACATCTCGCAGTCGAACAACCAAAACACGAAATGCCAAACCAAATGCAGACTGAAGATGATAAGAGAGACACGTTTACAAAAAGTAAATTTTGATATTGTCCCTCACCATAATGCACGTGTGTATGACTTGTACCAGGCTACCAGCCAAATACGGATTCTTACGCCACGAACCTCCTAGTTGCTATTCATAATACGATAACAAATTGACATGTGACATCTTATAGGGCTCACATCAGAAACTTCCACCCAACATTCTATGAGAAGAAGCCCATAAAGCACCAAAACTAGTATATAAGAAAGGAAAAATATTATCCTCTGACCGTTTAATAGTTCAGACATGCATAATATCCGCAACCAGTTACAAAGAGATCATAAGGCAGTTAATAGTTTCATACAGTTAAATCCTAACAACTGCTTAAGGTAACATCAGATGTATACCTGAAATGGCTAAAAATATACCAAAAGAAACAATAAATTTCCCACACTTAATATTACCCAAAACTCGAACACCAGTAAAACAAGAAAAAATTGTCGGCCTGAATGTGTTAGTTGATTAACAAGAGAGAAAAACTGTATCTAGCTAAGTGAAATTCTCATTACAGACTTCACAACAGGACAACAAGGGTGTGTTCTTTCTTGTTTCATGTGTTTTTGTTTCCAAAATGATTTGGAAAATGAATTTCATGGATTCAGAGAATGTATTTTAAGTAAAGGATATGCGTTTGGAAATTTTTTTTGGAATTGGAATTTTGAAAACAAAAACAAGATATGCGTTTGAAAATGTTTTCTGGAATTGGAATTTTGAAAACAAAAACAAGATATGCGTTTGGAAATGTTTTCTGGAATTGGAATTTCCAAAACAAAAACAAGATATGCGTTTGGAAATGTTTTCTGGAATTGGAATTTCCAAAACAAAAATAAGATATGTATTTGGAAATGAATTCTGGAATTGAAATTTTGAAAATAAAAACAAGATAATGAATCATTAAAATAAATTTTCAAAACAAAAATATAAAATACGTTTGAAAATGAATCCAAAACACTCGTTCCATTAAACTGTATAAATAATAGGCTTGATAACAGTTATTACTATTTTCTTACATATTAAATAAATTGTTTACTAATATTAAATACATCTTAATTTTTTTTCGAATTCTTTTTTTCTTTTTAATTTAAGGGTCATTAGCACACGAAGCTTATTTTAACAATGAGCATTTGTTTAAAGTAATAACTGATAATTTGATTTCAGAAAAAATTGTAGTTTTGTAATTACCTATCAAATATCACAACCTATAATGAGTAACTATATCTGGACAATAAGTAACGTATCCGAGCAATGATTATTATTATTATTATTATAGGACAAAAAAGGGAAGAAATTAGAAGAAAAATGATTGTTTTCCTCGTTTGTTAACAAATCAAGCTACTTGTAAGATTAAATGCTAAATTTGTTCACCAATTTGGCCCAAATCACAGCCATGAAGTGAATTGGTATACAGTTCCCAGCTTTTTCTCTAAGATTAAAAATAAAATTAAAATTAAAAAGTTGCACATACAACTAAGCTTAGCCGAAAAGAAAAAGAAAAAAAAAAGTGATTAATAAATTGATAATAATAATGCCAACAGTTGCAATAAACAAACCATAATGTCAAATACAAAATTTGGTAGATTGTCGATTTCACGACACAAATGGAAACAAACTTTCGTATCAAATTAATCCTCTATGTAGTTAACTGTTAGCATACGCTAAGTCTCTTAAAGAACTATCCGAAGCTAAACAATGGATAATCGTGCATAGGACCATTTTGCTGGACACAGCAGAGCCGAAGAACCACATTGCCGAGCAAATCACTTGGGCCCTTATAGAGGAGCAGAGGACCCCATTTTGAATACAAGGTTGACACTTGAAGTTCAAGTCAGATATCTAACTGCTTCCTCCCAGCTCCTGGCAACAAGTTTGCCAGCTGAGAAAGTATGGATGAATTTGCTTGTCCAAATCCAAGGATACCATCAACTGCTGCTTCAGAAGATGACGCTAGGTCCCCAGTTTGTCTATTTCCACAACTATCCAGCAAAGGAACTTTTATAAATAAGCAATAATTTATGAAACCAAGAATCAAGATTCTCATAAGCCAGAGAAAAGTCTTGAAACAAATTGCACTATAAGAAGAAACTGTCAATGGTTATAATGTCTAACCACGACAGTGACTCAGAATGATAACAAGGTCTAGCATCAAAATCGATCTCTCACCTTTCAGCTTAGCTTTGATTCTTTATTTAGTTTTTGGTCCCACTAAGTTTGTTGCTTAATCTACCACTTAACACTAATGCCTGACTCACATATTCTTTGATTAATTCGTGGCATGTGTGGATTGATCAATAATTAACTGAGAAATCAACTATTTCAACAATGATTAAATACATTAACTACATGAATATAAGTATGAAAATTTGAAACAGAACTATGAGAAGTAGGTGGCATAGACATATGTACAAACTAACAAGTAAATTGTTCTTTACACACACAACGACAACACTTCCATACAAATCTAATTGACAACACAACTGCACTACATACAAATCCAGATCACCTCAATTCCACCAATTCATTTCAAGAGAAACCCAAAAATCACCTCAATTCAGCCATCAATTTCATTTTTATACACACAGAAAAACAAATCAATTCCACAACAACCGAATATTGAGCAACCAACATCCACTACCACCAGCAAACACACCAATCTCGCACATTTTTCATTGTATAATTACCCAAAAAACCAATATATTCATACAACTGTTACCTCACACAACCGGGTTTTAGTTGAGCAGATCGGCGACGGCGAAGGAGAGGAGATAAGAAGAGGCGAGATGGGAGGTGGTGAGGTCGAGAAAGGCCCAGCGCTGACGAGCAAGCGGCTGATGTCGAGGTTGGTGACGGAGGCGTCGACGGTGGAGACGATCTGCTACGGTTGTTCTGCTTCTGACGTTGGCGAAGGAGAGCGGAGATGAAGAGGCGAGAAGAAAGGTGATGAGGCCGAGAAACGAACAGGCGGAGATGGAGAAGGAGAGTAGAGGAGGAGGCGATGGTGGCAAGGAGTGTAGATGGCAGTTCTGAGGTGAAAAACGGTGGAAACGAGTTTAGGGCGCAGAGGAGTTAAAGCTGATTTGTTAAATTTGGGGGAAAAAATTTTGTAAATTCGGGACACAATCAGGGGTAAAAACGAAATAATTTCTGTTTTATGAAAATGGATTTGGGGAATAAAAACGCACACATATCCACTGATTTTCAAAACGATGAAAACGAAAAACGGGTCTACAAAAACGAAAAGGAACACAGCCCAAATTGCTATAAGTACCAACAAAAAAAAAAAAAAAAAATAAAGCAAGGAACTCACCCATCACTTCGACCTAGCAACGCTCTTCACATCTCATACTTGGAAGGAAAAAAAAAAAGAAATTCCGCTACAAATCCAGACTGAAGGTGATAAAATTACATGCTTTTACAAAAGAAAATTTAGATTTCGTCACCACAGTGCACATCTGTTTGACTACTTCTTAGCACGATTAGCAAAATAGTTAAGCGCAATTCTAGAAAATCGTGTGAGGGTAAAAAACATTTGCCAGATCATGCGACCCTTCACAATGCTCTCCCTTAAGCTCCTTGCCGTTCTAGCCACCAAAGGCCCTCCTGCATCATTTTTCTGGCTGGCTACCCCCTGCACCAAAGCTAATCAAGTAAAGATGGAGTAAAATTCATCGTTCCAATTATGTTTCAGTCGTCACAGTAAAACTGAAGTGATAAATGAGAGGGAGGAACCTGATGGAGCCATTTCAGTTAAACTGCGCAATTTTTCCTCAGCCAAGCGAACAGCTCTAGTAGAGCTCCTAACACCTTGAGTAATCTCCTGGCTGCAAACAAACATAAATGAGTCTGATCTAATTCATGAGTTGGTTTAGAGTAAGTTTAAGATGCTAACCCTAAATCGCTAAGCTCCATCGTTAAGTCACTAATCTCCATGCCTGATAACCTAACAGCAGCCATTGTTTCAGGTAGCTCTTCCCTGGTAACATCCATCAATTTCTCTAGTGACTCCGCTGCTCTTTTGAAAGCCTACCCCATTAGACAATGAAATAAGTACGCCAAATCATCAAAAATGCAGAAATCCAAATATATTCACTAAGAAAAAGATATCAAAATTTACCAACCAGAAGAGCCGGAATTGCTGAGAAAAAGAGCCAGGTAGCTGAAACCGCTGCCTACAAATAGTTCCCAACTGATCAAAATTACCAGGTGACATATTCTCTCATCTCTTTCCAATTAAACTCCAGCAAAACTAAAATCATTATCTTTCTCAAGATTCAAACAGAATATTCTATGTATCCGGTGCTGCGTTTAGCAGCGATCTAGCAGAAACATTTTCAATAAAAGCACTTGAAGCCACTCTTATGAAACAAAAATAAACAAATAAATTTAATTTAATTTACTGTAAACAAAACTACAAGTAGCTAAATTAAATTCGAACCGATATCATGTTTCAATTTCAAAGTAAATATCAAGGGATGGTAACAGATTAAGCGAGAAACAAATAATTTACCGCGCAAGCAATTACATTCAGCATCACGATATGCCGCTGCGTGAGGTTCCAATGCGATAGCCGGAGAGAAGACGTTCCAACGGACGACGTGTAATGAGACGAAGCCGACGGCTGCGATGACGACGCATACTCCGATTGTGCGGTCAGCGATGCGAACGGTCCAGCTCGAACGGGTAGCCTTAGCCTTAGACCGTACTGCCGCTGAAGAAACGAGTGGTCATGGATCCTATGGAAGGAGCTGTCGTTGCAATTCGGAGAGAGTACTTTCAATTTCACTGTACAGTGCATCGCCCTCTCTTTCTCACTCTCTGTGGAGGTAGAATGTGTTTTGCCGCTGTGCTGGTAGCGATAGTGGAACCACCGAACGGTTCTCGCTCTTCATCCGATTTTGCTTTGTAATGTCCGACCGGTGCCAGATTGGGCCGTCAATGCTTATTTGATTTGGGCCTTTCTGGGCTTTTACAGAAAAGCCCGTCTAAAGTTCCTTGAGTCTCACAAAATCATCGTCAGTACCACCGCCAAATCTCATTATTGTTATTATTATCATTATCATTATTATTTCGTAAATAAATACTGTCATGAAATTTATTTATTAAAAAAAAAACCTTGCGTTCGCTTTTCTTTTTTAAATTAATCTGTAATTAAACCAATTCTTCGGCTGAATGAGCTTCAATGAAATAAATTAGCTTTAATTTACAATTAAAAGAATAACTGATACTTTGCCGAGTGGGATTGAATTATTTTTTTTTAAGAACAAAATTGCAGTCAAATATAGCACTCAATATTGTATCATATTGGATTTTAAATTAAAATCAAATTGAGTTAAATTAAAACATTTTATATATGCAACGTACTTTAACCTTTTAAATTCAAACATTTAAAAATTTATCTGGCCGCTGCTATTAATTTTCTGGCTTGTGTCGTTAGAATTTAAATTAAAAATAAAATAAAATAAAAGAAGGTAAGAGAGACGGACAAAGAAGTGAAAGATATTTTTGCTTTGCCATTTACATCTCATATTTACAGAATAATGCCCTCAACTTCCCCTACAAAAATTCTTAGTCACAATTATCCCACCCTCTTTACTGTGTTAATTAACATCATATACACATCACATATATAACCATCATATATCTCTAATTTCACAACTTTGAAATTTGAACTACAGATTAAGTACCGCTCCTTTTCTTCTTTTTCCTTTTCACGGTATCGTTAACCAGATATAGAGTTCAAGCTTAAACTTGCTACCATTCATCATCAGAGTCCAGGAAAGTGGGATAATTCTGGGAAACAAAATGAATGGAACAGAATTTTAAGCTGTCTTCTCACCAATCTTGACAACCCCCACGACTGTTGCATTGCAGAAGAAACATCTCACGCAATTTAGAAGATGTCTGCTTATGCATCCATAACATGACCTATGCGAACAAGGCACAAACTCCGCATCTGCTTCACTTGCATAACAGATGCAGCACATGCCATCATCAGCATCCGTTCCTCCAGCCCTTGTCCTCTCGATTTCTTGTGTCTCAATCCGGCGAAGGATGAGGCTCAGAAAGCACTTTAGCTGACCAAGCTTTGAAAGATAGGAATCTCCCTTGAAGGTCCAGCCTGGTAAATTAAGATGATGGATTATAAACAGAAGAAAGTGCAAGTCATGCTAACTACATGTGCATTCTCAAAGAGCGAGATTAAAGCTGGCAAGTACTAACCCAGTTATACTCCAGCCGGTACTGGAATCCACAGTGAATGGTATCAGGGCAGTCCATGCTTGAAAACACGCCCACAACATCATTCTGCGCTCTGCTTTCTGCCTCTGTGCTGGCATCCAACAAATTCAAGATGATCCCAACCAGAGGACCTAATATTGTGCCTCGGTTTACTTTCTCCAAGGATTGGCCATGTCGTCTTAGTGACCTACAAAAAATAACACACCATAACGAGAAATGAATACATTCGAGCTAAAGTACCCAAGCCGATGAGAAGTAATAAATAAACAAGTTCAGATGCAGAGTTAATGATCAAAGTTTCAATGAAACTGAGTTTCCAAAATAACAATCTATTACGGCTAATTTTAACTGGAAGTATGAAGGGAGAAAAAGAACAGACTTATAAGTATTGTATTTACAAGGCAAAAAACTTATAAGTCAAAAAACTCAGCATCAGCTGCTGAAGTTATATGGTTAAGAATAAAAACAATCAACTCAGTGAGCCTTCGGAGGTTTGTATCAGTTCCTGACAAGAATGCCTGAGGGATCTCACCAGTACAAAACTCCAAACCTCTAGCCAGATTGCAGGAGAGGTCAAAGATGTCACAACATTTCCTTTGCTGAAAGTCGGAAACCTGCACAAGAACATTTTATAAAAGTTACAGAAAAGACAAAGAAGAAAAGGGTTGGAAGAAGAAACGATAAAACTAGCACTGTCACTGTTCTATAACTTGTTCTCATTGGGACGTGTCCCTGGACCTTTCTACCATCCAATTATAACCGTATTTCGCGCCAACTCATTATCTGTATATAATGCTCAATGTTCTTGAATAATATTTTTTTGCATGCTCATTGTTTTCACATCTTTTCAACTTTAACATATCCTTCTCATGGTGACATCATAATCCTCTAATGCACAGTACAGAAAACATTTATTTAACAAAATACAAAAAGTACTTTTCCTTTCCTATGTTTTCATGTAAGAAATGAAAATGAACAGCTTCAAAGCTCCTTGTATCCAAGTTAATTTGGGAAGATTCGTGCCTGGTATTTTTCTTGCATTTCTCGAACTGAAACTGAGAATTCGGTCATTGTCCAGCTAAGTGTTAAACAAGCGATTTTGAAAAGCTGAAAATAGAACTTCATCATTTATACAAGCTTCACGAAGCGGTCTCTGTAAGAGAGTACAAAATGATTCAAGTCAGAATTTACAATGGAGAAAGAGATAAGAAGAAGCAGTAGAAGTGGTCCATTATTCACCTGGAAAACAACTGACGATGATGATGATTCTCCATTTTTTGAAGCAACGAAGCCAAAACCCTTGCACAGCCGCAGAAGAATATTAGTTACTGGAATCCAGGATCGATTATCAAATGCTGCCAATAATGCTTTTGGCATTCTCAGAGTGGCTGCCTCGTTGCTCTCAAAAGCTGCCAAAATATTCTTTCTACTGAACCAGGACTGGTATAGATTGCAAAAGGAGATCCCTAAAATCTGCACTTGATATTCTTGGATCATTGACGTGGGTTACTACAAAAGTGACCTATGTTAAAGTTAATGCAGAATATATTAATATTTTTATGTTATTTATTCCTATTTTTATGTAACTAGTGGTTAGTCCATGTTACTTATTGAGTCCTAAATTATAGCATTTAGTGGAGTGTTTTTAGGAAGACATGAGTAGTGGTGGTCATGGGTTGAGGTAGTGCTTAGTAGTACTAATATTTAGGAAGACATGAGTAGTGGTGGTCATGGGTTTAGTTAGTGTCTTAGTGGCACTAATGTTTAGGAGTCATGTTAATCTTTGTATGCCTATATAAAGGCTTATTTCCATTTCAATAATTCAAGTAGAATTTTCTTCACAATATAGTCTTTTATTTTGTTCTTACCTCTCTTACTCTAATCAGTATTGAGAGAAGTTCTAATTGTGTTTGCTCAACTTTTGAGTGTTGAGTCTTTGATTTTGTTTGCCAAGTCTCATTCAAATCAACATCTAGTATCAGAGCCAAGTTGTTTTCAAAATGACAAACAATGCTAGTTTGGTTTCTACACAACCAACAATTCCTCTGTTTCAAGGCAGTGGGTATGATGTTTAGAGCACAAAGATGAAGACCTTTTTTATCTCTCAAGATTTATGGGAGCTGGTGAAGAATGGCTACTCAGATGAAGGAGTTTCTACAGAGAATCTCAAAGATATTCGGAAGAAAGATGCCAAAGCCTTGTTTGTCATTCAACAAGCTGTTGTTGATTCCATCTTTCCACGTATTTCTGCAGCGACAAATGCAAAGGAGGCATGGGATGCATTACAGAAAGCGTATTAGGGTAATGCAAAGGTGCTCACTGTAAAGCTTCAAACTCTTCGTAGAAAATTTGAAACTTCACTTATGAAGGATGGTGAGTCAATTCATGATTATTTTTGCTCTTTGATGGAAATTGTGAATCAAATCAGAAAATTTGGTGAGAATTTATCTGATGAGAAAGTTGTTGAAAAAATTTTGAGAAGCTTGCCTTTTAAATATGATCATATTGTGGCTGCAATAGAAGAATATAAGGATTTAAGTGTACTAACAATTGATGAGTTACTTGGTTCGCTTTTATCTCATGAAGATAGGTTCAAAATATATGATGAGCAAGTTGTGGAAAATGCTTTTCATACTAATTTGCAGATTTCCAAGGAAAAGCCAAGCAATACCAACAATGGGAACAATAAGAAAGGGCGTGGAAACAACTATTCTCGTGATAAGAAAGGAGGAAAAAATTTTGGCCAATCAGGTAACAATCAACAACAAAATGAGAATGGTAGCAAAGGTGAGAGCAGTAATCGAAAGCCTCAATGTTATTATTGCAAAAGATATGGGCATATAGAACGATATTGTCGGCTTAAACAACAGCAAGCAAAATTTGCTGAAGAGAAAAAAGAAAAGGAAGAATCTGAAAGTTTATTTTTTGCTTGCTACTCTGCTAATGAATTATCTCATGATATTGGTATATTGATAGTGGTTGCAGCAACCATATGTCAGCAAATTTGGAGTCCTTTATTAGCTTGGATAAGTCAGAAAATATTCAAGTTAAGATGGGTGATGGAACAATTAGAGAAGCTCATGGTAGAGGTACTGTGAAAGCAAAATCAGGTGAAATAAAAAATGTTTTATTTGTTCCTGATTTAGATACAAATTTGTTAAGTGTGGGGCAATTTTTACTGGAAGGTTTTTCACTTGTTTTTGAAGATTTGACATGTTTTGTGTTCAGTGACAAGGCTAAAAATAATTTGTTGTTGAAAGTTCCTATGGCCAAGAACAAAATTTTTCCTCTTACCCTTGATTGTGACATACTTGCTTGCAAGGCTTCGTTATTAGAGGAGAGTTGGCTGTGGCATCTTAGATATGGGCATTTGAATTTCGGAAGCTTGGAAACTTTGTCTCAACAAAATTTAGTAGTGGGTTTGCCTAGCAAAATTGAGCATATTGTCAACAAATGTGAAAGTTGTGTGTTTGAAAAGCAGCACAGAAATTCCTTTCCAAAAGGAACAGCAAGAAGAGCTACGAAGCCAATTGAGCTAGTCCATGCAGACCTTTGCGGGCCCATGCGAGTTTCTTCTCTTAATAACAACTTATATTTTGTTGTTTTTGTTAATGATTTTAGCAGGATGACGTGGGTGTATTTTGCTAAAGAAAAATCAGATGCTTTGCCTATTTTCAAGAAGTTCAAGAATCATGTTGAAAAGCAAAGCGGATTCTCCTTGAAGATCTTGAGAACTGATCATGGTGGTGAGTTTGTTTCCAATGAGTTTGACAAATTTTGTGAAGAATTTGGCATTGGAAGACAATTGACTGCTAGCTATACGCCCCAACAAAATGGAGTAGCAGAGAGGAAAAATAGAAGTCTTGTAGAGATGGCTAAAAGAATGCTCAAAGCAAAAGATCTTCCAAAGAAATTTTGGGCAGAAGCTGTCCACACTGCAACCTATATCCTTAATAGAAGTCCCACATCTGCATTACGAAACCAAACTCCTTTTGTAGCTTGGAATGGTTGGAAGCCGAAGGTAACACTTTTTATGGTTTTTGGTTGTATTGCGTATGTTTATGTACCTTCTCAAAAGCGACATAAACTTGATGACAATAGCATGAAATGCATATTTGTGGGATATAGTAATGAGACAAACGGATATAGAGTTTTTAATCCTCTCACAAAACAACTAATTATTAGTCGTGATGTTGTGTTTGATGAGAGAAATGCTTGGAATTAGGAAGAATTACAACAATTTTCAGGTGTAATTTTTGAGAATGAGGTGGAGCATGACATTCAGATTGGAGAAGGCTCAAATCCGTCTACACCGAGAGGCAGCCCACTCACTTCACCAAGTACTACATCTCCAGAAACACCTACAATAAAGATGAAGGCTTTGGAAGAAATATATGAGCAATCTGAAATGTGTCAGTTCACTCAAGTTACTGAGCCCAGTATTTTCCAAGAAGCTATGAAACATAAAGAATGGTGTGCAGCAATGGATGAAGAAATCAAGGCATTGGAGAAAAATAAAACATTGAAGCTTGTCGACTTACCTGATGACAAGGAAGTTATGGGGCTGAAATGGATCTATAAGACAAAATATAGATCTGATGGTTCAATTCAAAAATTCAAAGCAAGGCTAGTTGCCAAGGGCTACATGTAGCGGGAAGGTATTGATTTCGATGAAACTTTCGCACCAGTAGCTAGATTTGACACTATTAGAACTATTTTAGCTATAGCAGCTCACATGAAATGGAGTGTCTTTCAGTTTGATGTCAAGTCTGCATTTCTGAATGGTTTTTTGGATGAGGAGGTTTATGTACAATAGCCCCAAGGTTATGAAATTCCTGGTGAAGAAAGCAAAGTTTATCGGTTAAAAAAGGCACTTTATGGCTTGAAACAAGCCCCAAGGGCTTGGTATGATCGAATCAATGGTCATTTCAAGCAAAATGGGTACAAGAGAAGTGAAAATGAGCCCACCTTATATGTCAAAACAAGAGGCACAACTGAGGTACTTATTGTTTGTCTCTATGTTGATGATCTTATTTATACTGGTAATAGTGTTGCTTTGATGGATGAATTCAAGTCTATTATGGTTAATGAATTTGAGATGACTGATCTTGGCTTGATGAATTATTTTCTTGGACTTGAGGTGAAACAATGTGATGCTGGAATTTTTCTTTCTCAAGAAAAATATGTAAATAATCTTCTTGAGAAATTTAAATTGAAAGATTGCAATCCAGTAAAGACTCCTATGAATTCCAATCAAAAATTCAGTTTGAATGATGGGGAAGAAAAAATTGATGGTCATATTTATGGAGTATAATTGGGAGTTTATTGTATCTGACAAATAGCCGGCCTGATATTATGCAAGCTACATGTCTTTTGTCAAGGTTTATGTAGAGTCCAAGCAAAATTCATTATGTGGCAGCCAAGAGGATTCTGAGATATTTAAAAGGGACTATCTTTTATGGTATTCAGTACACTAATGTAGCTAACTTCAAGTTATGTGGGTTTTCTGATAGTGACTGGGCAGGTTCAATTGATGATCGTAGAAGCACCACAGGCTATGTTTTAAATCTTGGCTCAGGTGTTATTTCCTGGAGTTCTAAAAAGCAATCATCTACAGCACTTTCATCCTCTGAAGCAGAGTATATGGCAGCTACTTCAGCAGCATGCCAAGCAATTTGGCTCAGGAGAATTTTAGAAGACATGATGCAGCCTCAAAATAAGCCAACAATTATCTTTTGTGATAATCAGTCCACAATTGCAATGACAAAAAAATCAGTTTTTCATGGTCATACAAGACACATTGAGATACGACATCACTTCATCAGAGAATTGGTGGAGAAAGGAAGCATTAAAGTGTCATACTGCAGTACTGATGATCAATTAGCTGATGTGTTTACAAAGCCTATACCTACGGAGAAATTTCAACATTTTAGAGATTTATTAGGCATTGTAAACATTTTGCATTAATGGGGAGTGTTAAAGTTAATGCAGAATATATTAATATTTTTATGTTATTTGTTCCTATTTTTATGTAACTAGTGGTTAGTCCATGTTACTTATTGAGTCCTAAATTATAGCATTTAGTGGAGTGTTTTTTAGGAAGACATGAGTAGTGGTAGTCATGGGTTGAGGTAGTGCTTAGTGGTCCTAATATTTAGGAAGACATGAGTAGTGGTGGTCATAGGTTTAGTTAGTGTCTTAGTGGCACTAATGTTTAGGAGTCATGTTAATCTTTGTATGCCTATATAAAGGCTTATTTCCATTTCAATAATTCAAGTAGAATTTTCTTCACAATATAGTAGTCTTTTATTTTGTGCTTACCTCTCTTACTCTAATCAGTATTGAGAGAAGTTCCAATTGTGTTTGCTCAACTTTTGAGTGTTGAGTCTTTGATTTTGTTTGCCAAGTCTCATTCAAATCAACAAGCTAATCAACCAAAGAAAAAAAATGAAAACAAACTCAGAGACCCCATGCAGGAATACCTTAAACAATATTCTTCACATAAAGCATATGTTACAATTGAGCTAGATAAATGGTACATGAACCCTTCAATCATCCATGTCGCAGACAAAATAAGTCGGTTTTAACTCCAGATCACTATCATCTTCAGTTTTTTCTTTTCCTTTTTTCCTAAGAATGTGCATTAATATAAGAATATTCAAGTGTTAAGTTGGTGCAGGGGACCAGTTGTCCGAAAGGGAACGCATAAAATGGGGGGCAGCAAACCTATGCCAAAATAGCACAAAGCATCCAATAACCTGCTAAACGTCCCCTCCCTATACAAACAGAACCCAAACTATACAATTTATCTTTCCAGATGCTCCTCAATTGAGATGAATTAAGAAAGAGAAGTCTTCGAATTCCTTGGAAAGTGAGGCCCATATAGAAGCTAGAAGCCCATTTCTATCCTATAATACATCCACTATTGTAAACCCCTCATGATGTTATGGTATCACAACCCATAATGTACATACGGAGAGTAACATTTTATACGGTTATTTAAATGTAAACTCTGTTATCTCTTTCAAAAAATTTAATAGGGGTATCATCCAAAACAGAGTTCCTAATTACAACCACACCATTTTACTGTATGTATAGGTACATTCAAAAATCAAAAGAATTACTACAGTATGGCTAGGATAATATAAAGCAGCGGTCTGTGATTGCCAAGGGAACTTTGTCCGCTATGCCAAAAGTCCTCCTCCATATCTCAGCCTACTGGTCACCTGAGGCACACAATAACTATAGTGAGTAAAACTCAGTAAGTAGGCTAGGTAGATATACAACATGATACAATAACGGTAAAATTCAATTTGCAGTACAAAGACCATTCATTTCTTTGTACGCAAGCCTGAGTCGACTTATTAAATGAGAAATGACTCAGAATTCAATTTAATTACAATTGCGCTCTTGCGCCAATTCTCTATTTAGACCTCTGTAGGTCGATTTAATCTCACCTAAGTGAGTTCACATTTCTCCCTTTGGTACATTCTCATGTATAAGTAAAATCACATAATAAGGAAGCTTCCGTAATATCAGTTACAGTCACCTAGGAGAAATGGCTCTCAAATCTAGGTAGGACTTTTCATTTCACAGTCAGTTCCCATATGTAGGCCCAAATCACTTAGCCACCCATTGGCGGCATCCGTAGGCAAGGCATCGTCAAAGTGAGTATTTATCATATTCTTACATTGCACGAATCCGCCATCACCAGAGGTGTCAGGCATATAATCCTACTGGATTCTATCCTGCCATACGGAACAGTACAGATACATTTAGGGGCCTACCCTTGAAGTTGCTCGAGGCTAGTATGACAATTCGGATGATACCGGACCCATGTTATCGAATCTCGTAAAGAGAAAAACATGGTCTAGACCTCCCCTCAAGCTACAGGAGTACGGTACAATATAAATACAGTCAGATGCCTACACTTGAAATAGCTCGAGGCTAGTCTGACAATTCGGGTAATACCGGGCTCATGCTACCGAATCTTGTATAGAGAAACACATGGTCCAGACCTCCCCTTAAGCTATGAGAGCTAAGATTCCTAGGTCTTGCCATGCCAATCACGTTTCACAATTCACCATCAGTTACAGTATCCCAAATTCAAGTATCAAGATGTTAACAATTAATAGTGTTAAATCCAAAATATACAATATAACACAATTTATTGTGATCTTATCATAGTTAGCTTACTTACCTTGTACATCTCCTTTTTGATGCTTGTGATTGACCTAAAAACAAAATAAAAATCTCTTTTTAGGTCATCATACACCTTGCAAAACGTTTCCCCCTTTTTGGCTCTATTTCTTTACACACTCTGTCAAACAATTTACAACAATAATTGTCTACTTCCTAAAATTCACACGGTTGGGTAGACATATATTACACTCACATATCTTGTTTCCTTAAAATTTTTAGAGCCAATTGAGGCATTTGCTCACTCAAAATAACCAAATTCGTTAACTTAACGATTCTACCATTGCATACATTTTGCGGAACAGTATAGATTTAAAAATTTTGTAGGAATTTTAATCCTACTTAAATGGCTACAAAAATTTATAGGCTGGTATATAACACATATATATACCTTCATACCAAAAATCGTAGCTTTTTAAAGTGTTTAGCCCTTTCAAATCCAATTATTTCGGACTCCTTGTCAAAATAGTGCAATTGGAGCAATTCTGTAAATTCGCTCGACACTCGACAGTCCTGCACTCGACATTCGATGCTCGACAATGTGTCGCTCCCTCGAGCGTTGGTGCTCGATAATTACGCATCGAGTCCCCTCGACACTAGACAATTACCGTTGAGTCCCCCTCGACACTAGACAGTCGAGCACTCGACGCTCGACAACACCTTACCTGACCACTCGACACTCGCCTATGTGTTTTGTCAAGCACATTGCCAGTAGCCATGTTTCAACCCGATTTTTCCTTACTCTGTTTCTAAAACAGGGGAGACATGCACATCCCATACCAAAAGTTCAAAAATTCATCATAATTCACACACTTCGAATTATTGAGTGATTCCAATTTCTATTAACTCATGGACATGTCTATTTTCATACTTAAAAATTTCAAAACAAGAAAGCATCCCCCTAATTTATGATAATTTTCGGAACATGCACTGCTCAGTACACACAAAAATTTCAGGATTTAACCAAACTCTCATTTTTAGCTTGGTATCCTCAACCCTTACTTAGATACATTCAATTCTCATTCAAATTCATATTTCCACACAAATTTCCAGCAAAATAAACAACATTTCTCATACTCACATCACAAACCAAAAGAATTCTTACAAACACGTACACAATAAAACAAGAATTCTAAAGGAGAGAGGACTTCCTACCACTTCCTTCCTTGAGTTCTTGGTAAATTTTTGTGTGGGAAGCTTAGAGAGAGTAAAGAGCTGGAAACATGAACTTAGAGAGCAAAGGTGGAAGAAATTCTAGAATCCTTCCTACTTTATAGATAAACAAAAAGCAAATTTTTATTTAGTGCTCTCTCTCCTTTCCTCATTACCATTAAGCCAGTCATCTCTCATCCATTACACTATAAATCCAATACATCACCAATATATTAATACATATTATTATACATGTAACCACAATACATGGTACAATATACATTGAAAAACTTAGGATATGACAACTCTCCCCCCCTTAAAAGAATTTTGTCCTTGAAATTCAACACAATCATTCGAATAGAGAGGGGTATTTGGTATGCATTTCTTCCTCTAATTCCCAAGTTGCTTCCTCTAGATAGTGATTTCCCCAAAGTACTTTCACCAATGGTATGTTGCTCTTCCGAAGTCCATATTCCTTGCAATCTATGATTCAAATCAGTCTCTCCTCACATGTAAGATCGACTCTCAACTTCGGAAGTTTAGAACTTAGCACATGCGATGGATCGAAAACATACTTCCTTAACATGGAGACATGAAAGACATTATGCACTCCAGACAATGAAGGTGGTAAGGCAAGTTTATACGCTGCCTCTCTAATCCTCTCCAGAATCTCGTAAGGACCAATATCTTGGACTTAGTTTCCCTTTTCTTCCAAATCTCATCACCCTTTTCATAGGAGCAACTTTAAGAAAAACTTTATCTCCTGTTACAAATTTTAACTTCTTCTTTCACTGATCAGCATAACTCTTTTGTCTACTCTATGCTGCATTCATTCTATCCTTCACTTTTCGGATGATATCACATGTTCGCTGTACAATTTCGAGCCCAAGTATCTTTCTTTCACTAACCTCATCCCAATGGATGGGTGATCTACACTTCCTCTCATACAAGACTTCATAAGGGGCCATTCCAATTGTGGATTGATAGTTGTTGTTGTATGCAAATTCGACCAAAGCCAAGTGCATGTCCCAGCTATCCTTGAAGTCCAACACATAGGCTCTAAGCATATCTTTCAGAATCTGGATGGTCCTTTCCGATTGACCATTTGTTTGAGGGTGAAAAGTCGTGCTGAACTTCAGTTTGGTGCCCATTGCCTTATGCAAACTTTTCTAGAATTGGGAGGTAAATCTTGGGTCTCGATCAGAAACAATAGATACGGTACTCCATGTAGTCTAACAATCTCATCTACATAGAGTTGGGCATCTGTCCATAGTGAAGGTAGTGCACATAGAAAGAAAATGGGTTGACTTCGTCAACCGATCCACAATCACCCAAATTGCATCACATCTATTTCTAGCCCTTGGTAGACCCACAACAAAATCCATTGTGATGTGTTCCCATTTCCATTCTAGCATTGATAGTGGATTAAGCAACCCCGATGGCCTTTGATGTTCAGCTTTAACTAGTTGGCAGACTAAGCATTGTTCAACAAATTTAGCCATCTCCCCGTCATACCAACCCACCAGTAGTTATTCCGGAGATCCATATACATCTTTGTATAGCCAGGATGCACTGAATAAGGAGAATTATGTGCTTCATTCAAAATTTCGCGTTTCAATTCCATCACATTAGGCACACATAATCTTCCTTCGAAATATAATACCCTGTCGGAGGAGGTAGCAAAACCTGGCCTCTTCTCCAATGGAACTTCTTCTTTCACCTTCTTCAAAAAGGCATCCTCACATTGACTCTTCTTGATCTTCTTAATAATGGTGGGTTGCACGATCAATGAGGCCAAGTATAGGCATTTACTTAGCTGAACAATCTCAATAGCAAGTTTCTACAGATCTTGCATTATTGATCGTTGTGTGATGATTAGAGCAGTCATATGTTCATATGTCCAGAAGACTTCCGACTCAAGGCATCCGCCACTACCTTCGCTTTTCCAGGATGATAATTGATAACATAGTCATAATCCTTAACCAACTCAAGCCATTGCCTTTGTCTCATATTTAATTCCTTCTGAGTGAAGAAATATTTGAGGCTCTTGTGGTCAGTATAGATCTCATATCTTGCTCCGTACAAGTAATGCCTCCATATTTTCAATGCAAACACCACTGTTGCCATTTCTAAATCATGGGTAGGGTAATTCTTCTCATAGTCCTTCAATTGTCGAGATGCATAGGCTATAACCTTACCATTTTGCATCAAAACACACCCCAACCCATTTTTAGAAGCATCACTGTTTATCACAAATCCTTCTAAACCAAAAGGAATGGTCAGTACTAGAGCTGTTACCAATCGGTTCTTGAGTTTCTGGAAACTCTTTTCACAGTCTTTCGACCATACAAAAGCTACATTCTTCCTGGTCAATTTGGCAAGGGCGATGTTATATTGGAAAAACCTTCAACAAATCTCCTATAGTATCCAGCCAATCCCAGAAAACTTTATACTTCAGTCACATTAGTTGGTCTCGGCCACTTCACAATAGCTTTTACTTTGTTTTGGTCTACAGAAATCCCATCACCTAAACTAATATGAACCAAGAAGGAAATCTGATGGAGCCAAAACTCGCATTTCTTGAATTTGGCATACAGTTTCTTCTCTCTCAATAATTGCAACACCATTCTTAAATGCTCTTCGTGTTTTTCAGAATTCTTAGAATACACCAAGATGTCATCAATAAATACAATGACAAATTTATGTAAGAATTCTTTAAAAACATAGTGCATGAGATCCATAAAAATTCGTGAGTCTGAAAGGCATCACCAAGAATTCATAGTGCCCATACCTCATTTGAAACACAGTCTTGGAAATGTCTTCCATTCGATTCTTTAACTATGGTATCTAGATCGAAGATCAATCTTAGAAAACACACTTGTCCCATGCAACTGATCGAGCAAATCATCAATCCTTGGAAGTGAATACTTGTTCTTTGTAATCATCGAATTCAACTCACGATAATCGATGCACAATCTCAATGTCCCATCCTTCTTCTTCACAAACAGAACTGGTGCTCCCCAAGGAGAGACACTGAGACGGATGAAACCCTTATCCAATAACTCCTGCAACTGCTCCTTCAGTTCCTTGAGTCTTATCGGTGACATCCGATATGGAACTTTGGATATAAGAGTGGTTCCCAGTAAAAGATCGATAGTAAATTCAATCTCTTGATCAGGAGGGAGTCCGGGTAATTCTTCTGGATATACATCTGTAAATTCATTTACCACTCCAATATTCTGAATACTCTTTTCTTCCTTCAGTGTTTCCATAACACCAGCCAAGAAACCCATACATCCCTTCTGAAGGAAATTTTGAGCTTTCAAGGCTGAGACAAACAGTGACAATGAAACTATATCCCCCCCGACAAAACTGCATTCCAGTTTGAGTGGAGTATGAAACACCACTTTCTTCTCAAAACATTTGACATCTGCACGATATTTAGGTAACCAATCCATACCCAGAATCATATCAAAATCATGTATCTCTAATATGATTAGATTGGCCTCCAATTCTTGATTATCTATTTTGATCGGGCAGAATTTCAACTCTTCTCTAGCACACAATGCCGTCCCCGAAGGAGTAGAGACACACATCTCAATCACCACCATGGAAGGTTTTACTTCCACTTTATAAGCAAAAGTACGAGACATAAATGAATGAGTGGCACCCGAGTCAAACAATACGTGAGCATTGCGACCAAGAACAGAGATAATACCAGAGACAACCGACGGAGCTCCTCGTTCTTCGGTAGTGGTGAGGGCATAGACTTTCCCTTGCGCTCATGGTTCTCTTCCTGAAGCATTCTGAACTCTACCAGGAGCAGTTGGAGCTGTACTAGCTTCAGGACATGAAGCAACAAAGTGTCCGATTTTGCCACATCGAAAGCACGCTCCCATCTTGAAATGACACATTCCTTTATGTGATCTATGACATGTATCACATACTGGAAATTCTCTTCTACCCATGTTCTGCTTCCTCTTTCCCTTGCCTCCCTCGAACTGTTTACTATTGTTCCTCCATGGCTTCTTTGATTGAGAACCAGAACCCTCTTCTTTAGACTTGCCATTTTTAGCCATTTCTTCATCTTTAGCTAATATCTGAGCCTTCCTCAGCACTGCAATATAGCTCTTCAATTTTAAAACTGCCACATGCCTTTAGATGTCTGGTTTCAAACCTCTCTCAAAGAACTTGGCTTTCTCCTCTTCTGTATTGATGAGGTGTGGGGCAAATCTGGACAGAGCCTCAAACTTCCTTTCATTGTCTGTGAGAGACATGGACCCCTGGGTCAACTGTACAAATTCAGTAATCTTTTCATTCTTCAATGACTGAGGGAAATACTTGTCATAAAACAACTCTTTGAACTGAGCCCAAGTAAGCACTCTGTCTTCCCCGGTGTAAGCTGTCTTTGTCATTTCCCACCAATAGTTTGCACTACCCTTTAGAATAAAAGTAGCGCATGTGAGCCGTTGTGCATCAGTACACCCCATAAGCTCGAATATTTTCTCCATTTCATGAACCCACTCTTCTGCAATGAATGAATCCGTTGAGCCCATAAAGGATGGAGGATTGAGTCTTCTAAACTGCTCCACAACTTGTATATTTTCAGAAGTGGTGAAACTAGGTTGTGCAGTCTCTCGTCCCACACCAGTCAAAATCTGTACCAACTCCTCGACCATAGTGTCCTGAGCCTATGAGCTGCTACTAGTCCCAGCATATCATTTCGATTTTCTATTTCCGACCAAAGCAGGTTCATCTAGCTCTGAAGTTCATCTCACTCTCAATGTGGAGCTGACTCTCCTCATTTCCTCCACGATGGGGTTATCGGGTCTCTTGGGTCGTCCCGGTCGAGACTTGACTATTCAATTCTAATCATCAGAACAGAATGAGGTACCATATAATAACAATAATATCAATAATGATAATTAGCAGTCCTCATTCATTTACAACCATTTCAGAGATTTCCACAAGGAAATCAAACAATTATCAACCTTACTTACAATGGAGGATTTGGCATGGACTCGGTTCCTTTGACCGCTTACAACAAAAATGTCTATAGAACCTTATACCTATGCTCTGATACCACTACTATCACAACCCATACTGTACATACGGAGAGTAACATTTTATACGGTTATTTAAATGTAAACTTTGTTATCTTTTTCAAAAAATTTAATAGAGGTATCATCCAAAATAGAGTTCCTAATTACAACTACACTATTTTACTATATGTATAGGTACATTCAAAAATCAAAAGAATTACTACAGTATGGCTAGGATAATATAAAGCAGCAGTCTGTGGTTGCAAAGAGAACTCTGTCTGCCATGCTAAAAGTCCTCCTCCATATCTCATCTATTGGTCACCTGAGGCAAACAATAACTATAGTGAGTAAAACTCAGTAAGTAGGCTAGGTAGATATATAACATGATACAATAATAGCAAAATTCAATCTGCAGTACGAAGACCATTCATTTCTTTGTACACAAGCCTGAGTTGACTTATTAAAGGAGAAATGACTCAGAATTCACTTCAATTATAATTGCGCTCTAGCGCTAATTCTCTATTTAGACCTCTATAGGTCGATTTAATCTCACTTGAGTGAGTTCACATTTCTCCCTTCGATAAATCCTCATGTACAAGCAAAATCACATAATAAGAAAGCTTCCACAGTATCAATTACAGTCACCTAGGAAAAACAGCTCTCAAATCCAGGTAGGACTTTTCATTTCACAGTCAGTTCCCATATGTAGGCCCAACTCACTTAGCCACACATTGGCAGCATCCGTAGGCAAGGCATCGTCGTAGTGAGTATTTATCATATTCTCACATTGCACGAATCCGCCATCACCTCTATATAGTCCTATTGGACTTTATCCTGCCAAATGGAACAGTACAGATACATTTAGGTGCCTACCCTTGAAGTTGCTAGAGGCTAGTCTGACAATCCAGGTGATACCGGGCCCATGCTACCGAATCTGATATAGAAAAACATATGGTCCAGACCTCCCCTCAAGCTATGGGAGTACGGTACAGTATAAATACAGTCAGATGCCTACACTTGAAATAGCTCGAGGCTAGTCTGACAATCCGGGTGATACCGGGCTGATAAACGCATGAAAGTACACTCTTAAGCATAAATAATTAATGCTAATTGGACAGTATTATAAAGCTTTTATGATATTTTAGCATAATTATTTTGCTTATGCCTCTTTTACATTTGTTTCATTTCTTTTGCATTTTCTTTAGTCTTTATCTTGAAATAAAATGTTGTCCTTAAATTGTGATTAATGGAAATTATTTTTTCAGGTTTAATAAAATGGACACAACTCTCAATCTATAGATCAAAATGGAGAGATTATTGAACCTAGAGCAACATGTCTCAATTTTACACAAAGTTAAAGAACAATCAAAAGCCCAAATCCAATATTTGATGGGCCGAAATTGAGACACAACAAAACCAAATTGTAGTTGTTTCTCAGCCCGACCCATGTCCAGTATTTGGGCCATATCTCAGAGAATACTTGTCCAAATTGCATGAATCTGGTGGCCCTGGAAAGCTGAGACAAAATGCTACAACTTTCATGTTTTCCAGAAAGCCCAATTCGGTCCATTTGGTGGTCAAAAATCAGCTGCAATTTGGTGGAATGTTTGGTAGCCGCCAATGTGGAAAAATTAGTGGAGGTTTGGTATAATAGTTCCATTTCATCACCTATTTAAGGACAACTTGAGGAATTGAATGGAGGGAGAGAAAAAATCATTTGAGTTCACATTTTATCATTGTATATTACAATTCTCTCTTGTATTTTCTCTTTAGAAATGATAAGAATGAATTGTAAGTTAGGCTAGAACTCTTGGTAAGGCTAGAGATGAACTTGTATGTGTAGTTTATCTATTTCTCCACTTTCATTCTACCTCAAGGGCTATAAAGATTGTATGTTTGTTTATGTGTTAAACTCTTTCTCATCTTGTGATTTCTTTTTAATCCAGAAATTATAATTCTCAATTTCATATAAATTCAGTCATGCTTTCTTTATGTGATTCATGTTGAATTATAATTGTTACTGGTTGTTTCATTTTATGAGTTAGTCCTTTACTACAATATTGTCATATGATATATTGTCGCTCTTAGATAACTTGTAAGGATGAATGTTGTTGGTAAATATTGCTTGTAAAGAGTTTATGCATATCAAATACATGTGTTTATCATTTATGCTATACTATACATATTTTCCGATTGATTGTTTGGGATGTGAAACTTTCAATTGAGTTATAATTATTAAATCAAAGTGGGGATTAGATTTACAAAACATATAAGTGATTCTCGATGCCTTACTTCTTAATTACCATCGATTGTTTCCAATTATTAAACACTGAATTTTCTTTAGAACTAATCACTTCAAAGTTAAATTTTACATTTTTATTATCTTTTTAATATTTTTGTTTTACGAACCTCTTTTATCGAAGGCCTCCTTGTGGATTCGACACCTTAACGTATACTACAATAACCGCGGTATATTTTGGGCGTAAACACGGGCCCATGCTACCAAATCTCGTCTAGCGAAACACATGGTCCAGACCTCTCCTCAAGTTATGAGAGCTAAGATTCCTATGTCTTGGCATGCCAATCACGTTTCACAATTCACCATCAGTTACAGTATCCCACATTCAAGTATCAGGATGTTAACAATTAACAGTGTTAAATCCAAAATATACAATATAACACAATTTATTATGGCCTTATAGTAGTTAGCTTACTTACCTTGTACAACTCCTTTTTGATGCTTGTGATTAACCTAAAAACAAAACAAAAATCTCTTTTGAGGTCATCATAGACCTTGCAAAACTTTTCCCCCTTTTTGGCTCTATTTCTTTACGCACTCTGTCAAACAATTTACAACAACAATTGTCTACTTCCTAAAATTCACACGGTTGGGTAGACATATATTACACTCACATATCTTGTCTCCTTAAAATTTTTAGAGTCAATTGAGGCCATTTGCTCACTCAAAATAACCAAATTCGTTAACTTAACGATTCTACCATCGCACACATTTCACGAAATAGTATAGATTTAAAAATTTTCTAGGAATTTTAATCCTACTTAAATGGCTACAAAAATTTATAGGTTGGTATATAACACATATATATACCTTCATACCAAAAATCGTAGCTTTTCAAAGTGTTTAGCCCCTTCAAATTCAATTATTTCGGACTGCCCTGCCAAAATAGTGCAATTGGAGCAATTCTGTAAATTCGCTCGACACTCGACAGTCCTGCACTCGACACTCGACGCTTGACAATGCATCACTCGATCGAGTGCTCGACGCTCACTAATTACCCTTCGAGTCTTCTCGACACTAAATAATTACCATCGAGTCCCGCTTGACACTCGACAATTACTGTCGAGTCCCACTCGATGCTCGACAATTACCATCGAGTCCCACTCAACACTAGACAGTCGAGCACTCGATGCTCGACAACACCTTACCTGACCACTCGACACTCGCCTATGTGTTTTGTCGAGCACATTGCTAGTAGCCATGTTTCAACCCGATTTTTCCTTACTCTGTTTCTAAAACAGGGGAGACATGCACATCCCATACCAGAAGTTCAAAAATTCACCATAATTCACACACTTTGGATTTTTGAGTGATTCCAATTTATAGTAACTCATGGACATGTCTATTTTCATCCTTTAGAATTTCAAAACAAGAAAACATCCCACTGATTTATGGCAATTTTTGGAACATGCACTGCTCAGTACACACAAAAATTTCAGGATTTAACCAAACTCTCATTTTTAGCTTGGTATCTTCAACCGTTACTTAGATACATTCAATTCTCATTCAAATTCATATTTCCACATAAATTTCAAGTAATACAAACAACATTTCTCATACTCGCGTCACAAACCAAAAGAATTCTTACAAACGCATACACAACAAAATAAGAATTCTAAAGAAGAGAGGAGTTCTTACCACTTCCTTCCTTGAGTTCTTGGTAAATTTTTGTATGGGAAGCTTAGAGAGAGTGAAGAGTTGGAAACATGAACTTAGAGAGCAAAGATGGAAGAAATTCTAGAATCCTTCCTACTTTATAGATAAACATAAAGCAAATTTCTATTTAGTGCTCGCTCTCCTTTCCTCATTACCATTAAGCCCATCATCTCTCATCCATTGCACTATAAATCCAATACATCACCAATACATTAATATATATTATTACACATGTAACCACAATACATGTTATAATATAAATTGAAAAACTTAGGATATGACATATGATCATTGAGTTCAAAATGTATTGTAACACCTAGTTATCAGACCTTCTAACTGAAAGTGATTGAAAACAATATTTTCCCAAAAATCCGTCCCATGTACTTTCTCTAAAATCATCAAGGGAGAAAATTGTGATAAATATCTCAAGCATCTATAAGAAATTGAGAATAAGGTAAATTTCTGAAGGATGTAAAAATTTAAATGCTAAGAAAACATGGAGTCCAGAAAAAAGGCTATGACTTCATGAGGTAATAAGTAGGGAAAGTTTACCACTCCAAGCAAAAGGAGAATGGAATGGGTAGGAGGTCAAATGACAATGGGTTTATCGATTTATGCGAAATATAACTAGTGCTCTGTTTTTAGAGATTTAGAATTACTAGTCTTTCTTCTATAGGATCTGTTGCGTTGATTGGAAACTAGCTAGTTGGATAGGAAGTGCACCAATAGGTATTGGAGAATGGAGAGAGTATCTTTTATCCTAAGTTAACTGTAACAACCGTAATTTTTTTTAGGGCTACAATAGTCTTTGTGGGAGTTGGACAAGGATTATAATTAAAAAAAAAAAAAGAAAAGAGTATTATTTATATTTAAATTAGAAGTTTTATTCCTTTTAGGATATCTTAACCCTATCTAGTATATAAGCAATATTATAATATTGCAAATAGGGTTTTTAACGTAAAAATTTTAGGGGAGGCTTTGAAACTCAGAGATTTCAAGGTAAGATTATATTTCTTTTAGTTTGATTTAATAATCTTTATTAGAATTATTTTTGTTGTCTAGATTTGTGGTAGGATTTCTGCAGAGGATTTATGAACAGCTTAGGATTTTTGAATTTATTAGGATACTTAAAATTCGATTTTCAGTCTGGTTTTTTTATATGTTATTATAGACATGTATATGAATGTACAAAATTTTATTTCACAAAAAAATATTAAGATTTCAATTTATTACAAATTTTTGAACTCTCTGTTGAAAATCTGGAAAATACTGCAATTTCTGGATGTTGCGAATTTCAGAATTTTTTTTCATATGCTAGAGGAGTCAGAAATTCCTCAAATTTTATATGCTGCTTCTTCAAGCAATATATACGTTTCTGTAAATTTTCACAATTTTTAAACGTGTAGAATAATTTTTATGAAATTTTGAGTTTGAAACGTTTTAATTTGAAAATTCTGGACAGAATTGACTGGTAAAAAACGAAAATCATTTAAAAATAGTTTCTGAACATAATTTGCTTTGAAAAATTTTCAGTTGAATACTTCATGTGTCTAGTTTGCTTCTGCAAAATTCTGTGTTAATCAGATTAGGATATAATTTTCTAAAATTTTTGGAATGAGCTCTATTCTGGGTATCAGACTTAGGCAGAACGGTTTGTCTAGGAATTTTAAGGGAATTTTGTAGAACATTTGAGGTTTTGAGATCATGAATTTATCAAGATATTTTCTGGTTATGTCTTAGGACAATCGTTGGACGAGTAGGAGCTAGGATATTTGTCTTTCGGATCGATCAAGGTAAGTAACATCATACATATACTATGGTTAAAGTGTAACGTGTTCTTAATAAATATTTTGATTTGTTAGAACATATTTTTATGTGATATTATATGAATTATTTTCTGTTTTAGAATGAAAATTATGGAATTAGAGTTTTAGCAAAGTGTTTAAATTGATTCTCAAAAACTGCTTTCATATTAAAGGCATTTTTAGTGAAAGAAACTTTTGACGAATCTTATTATTATCTATGAAAAGTTATTTGTATATGCACTTTGAGGATTGTGTGACTTGCAATGGTTTTTGAAATGTTTTGACTCATTGTCCTTAGTATCGATATGAATTCTGAACCCAGCTGTGGTTTTAGTGTGCACACGACTTTTAGGCCGGGTCACCGGGATTACAAGTGACATACTTTTGAACCGGATTACTGGGGATACAAGTGACATACTTTTGGACCGGGTCACCGGGGATACAGGTGACATACTTTTGGACCGGGTCACCGGGGATACAGGTGACATTTTTTTGGACCGAGTCACCGGGATTACGGGTGGCACTATGTGGCATGAGTCGATAAATGTTTTCTGACCTTTAATGATTGTGAATGGTTTCTATGATCTTAAATGTTTTCAAATGCTTATGACTATGTCTTTGTTAAGATATGATTTTTGGAATTAAAGTATTAAACTATGAATTTTATGATGTTTTTTTTATAATTGTTTTAAGATATTAAATGGTTGTGTATGATTTTACTTACCGAGTTGACGGCTCACCCATCGTCTCTAACATTTTATTAGAGTAACGCAGCGGAAGAGTGGTTGGGCGTGATGGTTGATGTCAAGGCTTTAGTTCATTTTTGGAATTATGCAATAAGAAGATCCCCTTTTATTTTAATAATTGTGTCTGAAAATTTAGATTATTAGACTTTGTTTTGACGTAGAGAGATATTAAATTTGTTGTTATGTTCCCTATTTTCTAACAAGAAGATTTATTGAAGTTTTATTTAGAGGTTTATTGTTAGTAATGTTCAAGCATATTAGCAATATTTGTGTTTCGATTTTGGGGCGTTACAGTTTATGGTATCAGAACTTAGGTATATGGTTCTGTAGACTATAAAATATCAATAGAAAGTAGTGACTTAGATCGAAGTTGATAAGTTTTCTTTTGATCTTAGAAACCTAGAACATTCATATGATTTCTTATTAAATTTCTTATGTTATGCTAGTTTAAGATGCCACCACGTAGACAGACTACAGAGGCTGCTAACTCAAGGGGTAACAATAATCGAACTAGAGGTGGTAATAATCAGGCTAATGACAACTCTACTATTCAAGAAATGGCTCAGGATAATCCTCCATGGATGCGTGCATTTACTAGATTCATGGAGCAGCAGAATAGGCTTATGGAGCAAATGGTAAATCATAATACTGGGCGTGGTGATAATAGAGAAGGATTACTGCAGCGGGTGAAGCTGTGGTAACCTTGGAGCAGTTCAGGAAACTAGGTCCACCTACTTTTCAGGGTACTACGGATCCTCTAGTTGCTGAGGCTTGGCTGAAGCAGATAGAAAAGATATTCACTTCCTTAGGATGCACGGGTAATTTGATGGTTACGTTTGCGTCTTTTGTCTTGGAGGGTGAGGCTAACCATTGGTGGGAAGCCACTTTGCGATTGATGATTAACCGTATGGGAGAAGGTGCACAAATTACTTGGAAGATGTTTGTAGACTTCTTTAATGAGAAGTATTTTCCTGATCGAGTTCGCCATAGGATGAAGGCAGAATTCCATCGTTTGACTCAAGGAAATAGATCAATGGCTGAATATGAAGAATAATTCAACTCTCTATCTTGATTTACGACCATACCAAGTGATGCTGCTAAAGCAAGATTGTTCTTTGAGGGCTTACGTTCGACTATTCAGTCCCAACTGGCATTGTTGAAATTGGACATGTATGCAAAAATGGTAGACCGAGCTATGATTGCTGAGAGATACTTGGTGGAACCTCAGAATGAGATAGACGGTCAGAACAGACAAAATCCCAAGAGTGATGGTAACATCTGGTCAAGCCAGGGGGATACTAATAATTATCCTTCCCAAATAAAGGATGGAGATGGATCTTCTCAAAACAATACAACCCCTTGTGATCATTACGGCAATACACATCGTGGGAATTGCTATTGGAACACTGGAGCTTGCTTTGGTTGTGGTCAGATAGGACACAGGATTAAGGATTGCCCAAAGAGGAGAGACTTTAATACTAGTAATCAGGTACACAATAGTCAAGCAAAGAAGCCAAGGACTCAAGACTAAGGAAGGTGAGGTATGCATCAAATTTCGAGGATGAAATTTTTTGTTAAGAGGGGGAGAAATGTAACAACCGTAATTTTTTTAGGGCTATAATAGTCTTTGTGGGAGTTGGACAAGGATTATAATTAAAAAAAAAAAAAAAAAGAGTATTATTTATATTTAAATTAGAAGTTTTATTCCTTTTAGGATACCTTAACCCTATCTAGTATATAAGCAATATTATAATATTGCAAATAGGGTTTTTAACGTAAAAATTTTAGGGGTGGCTTTGAAACTCAGAGATTTCAAGGTAAGATTATATTTCTTTTAGTTTGATTTAATAATCTTTATTAGAATTATTTTTGTTGTCTAGATTTGTGGTAGAATTTCTGCAGAGGATTTATAAACAGCTTAGGATTTTTGAATTTATTAGGATGCTTAAAATTCGATTTTCAGTCTGGTTTTTTTATATGTTATTACAGACATGTATATGAATGTACAAAATTTTATTTCACAAAACAATATTAAGATTTCAATTTATTACGAATTTTTGAACTCTCTGTTGAAAATCTGGAAAATACTGCAATTTCTGGATGTTGCGAATTTCAGAATTGTTTTTCATATGCTAGAAGCGTCAGAAATTCCTCAAATTTTATATGCTGCTTTTTCAAGACAATATATACGTTTCTGTAAATTTTCACGATTTTTAAAGGTGTAGAATAATTTTTATGAAATTTTGAGTTTGAAACGTTTTAATCTGAAAATTCTGGACAGAATTGACTGTAGAAAACGAAAATCATTTAAAATAGTTTCTGAATGTAATTTGCTTTGAAAAATTTTCAGTTGAATACTTCATGTGTCTAGTTAGCCTCTGCAAAATTCTATATTAATCAGATTAGGATATAATTTTCTAAAATTTCTGGAATGAGCTCTACTCTGGGTATCAGACTTAGGCAGAACGGTTTGTCTAGGAATTTTAAGGGAATTTTGTAGAACATTTGAGGTTTTGAGATCATGAATTTATCAAGATATTTTCTGATTGTGTCTTAGGACAATCGTGAGTAGGAGCTAGGATATTTGTCTTTTCGGATCGATCAAGGTAAGTAACATCATACATGTACTATGGTTAAAGTGTAACGTGTTCTTAATAAATATTTTGATTTGTTAGAACATATTTTTATGTGATATTATATGAATTATTTTCTGTTTTAGAATGAAAATTATAGAATTAGAGTTTTAGCAAAGTGTTTAAATTGATTCTCAAAAACTGTTTTCATATTAAAGACAGTTTTTAGTGAAAGAAACTTTTGACGAATCTTATTATTATCTATGAAAAGTTATTTGTATATGTACTTTGAGGATTTTGTGATTTGCAATGGTTTTTGGAATGTTTTGACTCATTGTCCTTAGTATCGATATGAATTCTGAACCCAGCTGTGGTTTTAGTGTGTATACGACTTTTGGGCCGGGTCACCGGGATTACGGGTGACATACTTTTGGACTGGGTCACTAGGGGATATAGGTGACATATTTTTGGACCGGGTCACCGGGGATACAGGTGACATTCTTTTGGACCGGGTCACCAGGGATACAGGTGACATACTTTTGGACCGAGTCACCGGGATTACAGGTGATACATTTTGGGCCGGGTCATTGGGATTACGGGTGGCACTATGTGACATGAGTCGATAAATGTTTTCTGACCTTTAATGATTGTGAATGGTTTCTTTGATCTTAAATGTTTCAAATGCTTATAACTATGTTTTTGTTAAGATATGATTTTTGAAATTAAAGTATTAAACTATGAATTTTATGATTTTTTTAATTGTTTTAAGATATTAAATGGTTGTGTATGATTTTACTTACCGAGTTGATAGCTCACCCCTCGTCTCTAAGTTTTATCAGAGTAGCGCAGCGGAAGAGTGGTTGGGCGTGATGGTTGATGTCAAGGCTTTAGTTCATTTTTGGAATTATGCAATAAGAAGATCCCCTTTTATTTTAATAATTATGTCTGAAACTTTAGATTATTAGACTTTGTTTTGACGTAGAGAGATATCAAATTTGTTGTTATATTCCCTATTTTCTAATAAGAAGATTTATTGAAGTTTTATTTAGAGGTTTATTGTTAGTAATGTCCAGACATATTAGCAATATTTATGTTTCGATTTTGGGGCGTTACATTAACCCAGTCATATGATATTGAAGCATTCGCCAAGTCCATTGTGAACATCTAAATCCCTTTTATGCAATCATTTCACCAGCAACATATCACGTCAAACTCTATTGAACACATGCTTACATTTTTAATCAACTTCGTTTCGGGTCAAATAAACTCTAAAGAGGCAACAGAAGATGAACAGGAAAAAATTATAATAAAAAAAATCTGAGAGATCAAGAGATGATACGTACAAATGAAGCAAGTCCTTGATTCATAAATATTGCAGAAGGAACAAAAGGAGGGTCACTCTTACGTAAGACATGAAAACAGTCAACCTGAAAGAATCACCAGGCCATTAAAAATAACTCAGGAAAAATAATAGAAGTAAATACCAGAAAATATCTCACACACAAGGTACTTCATATAACAAAATAATCAAGCGAAAAATGTGAAATGTTTCAGTGAACTTGACTCGGTAAAACTTGATTCTTCACAGCTATAATCGGCACATCTAGCACTCCGCCTAAGGAAATGACATCCTTCCCCTTTTCCCCCTTTTTGAAATACAATTTATTCAAAAAAAATGCAAAGATAAATAAAAGGATGGCCTGAGAAAAATATAAGTGTGTCAAAATATAAAGAATTCAGATCCGCACCCTGACCAAATTTATTCAAGAATTGCCACTAACTGACATAAGTTCATGTCTAATTTCTTTTCTTTCAGATAAGTGACACACAATGTTATATATTGAGAAATCACATATCAATTATATTATGATTTAATACTAGAACAAAAAAAGAAATCAAAAATGTATCCATATTCTTAAAATCTCAATTTGAAGTTGCATCACCTATTTCCATAAGGTCCAGAAGAACTTGCATGCTTTTCTATCAAAATGCACTACAGACTTCAGTTTGATCTAATTCTACCAATCATGACACTTACAGAATAGGAATTTGCCTAAGAAGACGTGTAAAAAACTAACTATAAGCATGGAATAACAAAATACTTGCTCCAAGCCAATAATGAGTTAAAATGCAAGTGCAACTACTATATGTTGTCAAAGAATAGAAATTTTTGTTGCTAAATGATACACCATGTCCACACAAAAGAAAGGAGATTTACCAGAGTCTCAAGGTAAAATTCTGGCATATAAATGAACACTCAATCCACTTTGCTAAGAACCAAAAGCAACTGCACAATCCACATGCATGTTGCATACATTCCTCTTTACTTCCACCGAGAAAATAGAGAAATGCGATACCTAAAATATATGACACAGGTGTTGATTTGAATGAGACTTGGCAAACAAAATCAAAGACTCAACACTCAAAAGTTGAGCAAATACAATTGGAACTTCTCTCAATACTGATTAGAGTAAGAGAGGTAAGCACAAAATAAAAGACTATATTGTGAAGAAAATTCTACTTTTTTTATTATTGAAATGGAAATAAGCCTTTATATAGGCATACAAAGATGAACATGACTCCTAAACATTAGTGCCACTAAGACACTAACTAAACCCATGACCACCACTACTCATGTCTTCCTAAATATTAGTACCACTAAGCACTACCTCAACCCATGATCACCACTACTCATGTCTTCCTTAAAAAAACACTCCACTAAATGCTATAATTTAGGACTCAATAAGTAACATGGACTAACCACTAGTTACATAAAAATAGGAACAAATAACATAAAAATATTAATATATTCTGCATTAACTTTAACACTCCCCCTTAATGCAGAATATTTACAATGCCTAATAAATCTCTAAAATGTTGAAATTTCTCCGTAGGTACAGGCTTTGTAAACACATCAGCCAATTGATCATCAGTACTGCAGTATGACACCTTAATGCTTCCTTTCTCCACCAATTCTCTGATGAAGTGATGTCGTATCTCAATGTGTCTTGTACGACTATGAAAAACTGAATTTTTTGTCATTGCAATTGTGGACTGATTATCACAAAAGATAATTGTTGGCTTATTTTGAGGCTGCATCATGTCTTCTAAAATTCTCCTGAGCCAAATTGCTTGACATGCTGCTGAAGTAGCTGCCATATACTCTGCTTCAGAGGATGAAAGTGCTGTAGATGATTGCTTTTTAGAACTCCAGGAAATAACACCTGAGCCAAGATTAAAAACATAGCCTGTGGTGCTTCTACGATCATCAATTGAACCTGCCCAGTCACTATCAGAAAACCCACATAACTTGAAGTCAGCTACATTAGTGTACTGAATACCATAAGAGATAGTCCCTTTTAAATATCTCAGAATCCTCTTGGCTGCCCCATAATGAATTTTGCTTGGACTCTGCATAAACCTTGACAAAAAACATGTAGCTTGCATAATATCAAGCCGGCTATTTGTCAGATACAATAAGCTCCCAATTATACTCCGATAAATATGACCATCAATTTTTTCTTCCCCATCATTCAAACTGAATTTTTGAT
This sequence comes from Boswellia sacra, assembly GCA_013180625.2. Lineage (NCBI taxonomy): Eukaryota > Viridiplantae > Streptophyta > Magnoliopsida > Sapindales > Burseraceae > Boswellia > Boswellia sacra. The sequence goes on from SNVD02011071.1 coordinate 258,190, forward strand.
TGGAATTCATAGGAGTCTTTACTGGATTGCAATCTTTCAATTTAAATTTCTCAAGAAGATTATTTACATATTTTTCTTGAGAAAGAAAAATTCCAGCATCACATTGTTTCACCTCAAGTCCAAGAAAATAATTCATCAAGCCAAGATCAGTCATCTCAAATTCATTAACCATAATAGACTTGAATTCATCCATCAAAGCAACACTATTACCAGTATAAATAAGATCATCAACATAGAGACAAACAATAAGTACCTCAGTTGTGCCTCTTGTTTTGACATATAAGGTGGGCTCATTTTCACTTCTCTTGTACCCATTTTGCTTGAAATGACCATTGATTCGATCATACCAAGCCCTTGGGGCTTGTTTCAAGCCATAAAGTACCTTTTTTAACCGATAAACTTTGCTTTCTTCACCAGGAATTTCATAACCTTGAGGCTATTGTACATAAACCTCCTCATCCAAAAAACCATTCAGAAATGCAGACTTGACATCAAACTGAAAGACACTCCATTTCATGTGAGCTGCTATAGCTAAAATAGTTCTAATAGTGTCAAATCTAGCTACTGGTGCGAAAGTTTCATTGAAATCAATACCTTCACGCTGCATGTAGCCCTTGGCAACTAGCCTTGCTTTGAATTTTTGAATTGAACCATCAGATCTATATTTTGTCTTATAGATCCATTTCAGCCCCACAACTTCCTTGTCATCAGGTAAGTCGACAAGCTCCCATGTTTTATTTTTCTCCAATGCCTTGATTTCTTCATCCATTGCTGCACACCATTCTTTATGTTTCACAGCTTCTTGGAAAATACTGGGCTCAGTAACTTGAGTGAACTGACACATTTCAGATTGCTCATATATTTCTTCCAAAGCCTTCATCTTTATTGGAGGTGTTTCTGGAGATGTAGTACTTGGTGAAGTGAGTGGGCTGCCTCTCGGTGTAGACGGATTTGAGCCTTCTCCAATCTGAATGTCATGCTCCACCTCATTCTCAAAAATTACACCTGGAAATTGTTGTAATTCTTCCCAATTCCAAGCATTTCTCTCATCAAACACAACATCACGACTAATAATTAGTTGTTTTGTGAGAGGATTAAAAAGTCTATATCCTTTTGTCTCATTACTATATCCCACAAATATACATTTCATGCTATTGTCATCAAGTTTATGTCGCTTTTGAGAAGGTACATAAACATACGCAATACAACCAAAAACCTTAAAATGTGTTACCTTCGGCTTCCAACCATTCCAAGCTTCAAAAGGAGTTTGGTTTCGTAATGCAGATGTGGGACTTCTATTAAGGATATAGGCTGCAGTGTGGATAGCTTCTGCCCAAAATTTCTTTGGAAGATCCTTTGCTTTGAGCATGCTTTTAGCCATCTCTACAAGACTTCTATTTTTCCTCTCTGCTACTCCATTTTGTTGGGGCGTATAGCTAGCTGTCAATTGTCTTCCAATGCCAAATTCTTCACAAAATTTGTCAAACTCATTGGAAACAAACTCACCACCACGATCAGTTCTCAAGATCTTCAAGGAGAATCCGCTTTGCTTTTCAACATGATTCTTGAACTTCTTGAAAATAGGCAAAGCATCTGATTTTTCTTTAGCAAAATACACCCATGTCATCCTGCTAAAATCATCAACAAAAACAACAAAATATAAGTTGTTATTAAGAGAAGAAACTCGCATGGGCCCGCAAAGGTCTGCATGGATTAGCTCAATCGGCTTCGTAGCTCTTCTTGCTGTTCCTTTTGGAAAGGAATTTCTATGCTGCTTTCCAAACACACAACTTTCACATTTGTCGACAATATGCTCAATTTTGCTAGGCAAACCCATTACTAAATTTTGTTGAGACAAAGTTTCCAAGCTTCCAAAATTCAAATGCCCATATCTAAGATGCCATAGCCAACTTTCCTCTAATAACAAAGCCTTGCAAGCAAGCATGTCACAATCAAGGGTAAGAGGAAAAATTTTATTCTTGGCCATAGGAACTTTCAATAACAAATTATTTTTAGCCTTGTCACTGAACACAAAACATGTCAAATCTTCAAAAACAAGTGAAAAACCTTCCAGTAAAAATTGCCCCACACTTAACAAATTTGTATCTAACTCAGGAACAAATAAAACATTTTTAATTTCACCTGATTTTGCTTTCACAGTACCTCTACCATGAGCTTCTCTAATTGTTCCATCACCCATCTTAACTTGAATATTTTCTGACTTATCCAAGCTAATAAAGGACTCCAAATTTGCTGACATATGGTTGCTGCAACCACTATCAATATACCAAATATCATTAGATAATTCATTAGCAGAGTAGCAAGCAAAAAATAAACTTTCAGATTCTTCCTGTTCTTTTTTCTCTTCAGCAAATTTTGCTTGCTGTTGTTTAAGCCGACAATATCGTTCTATATGCCCATATCTTTTGCAATAATAACATTGAGGCTTTCGATTACTGCTCTCACCTTTGCTACCATTCTCATTTTGTTGTTGATTGTTACCTGATTGGCCAAAATTTTTTCCTCCTTTCTTATCACGAGAATAGTTGTTTCCACGCCCTTTCTTATTGTTCCCATTGTTGGTATTGCTTGGCTTTTCCTTGGAAATCTGCAAATTAGTATGAAAAGCATTTTCCACAACTTGCTCATCATATCTTTTGAACCTATCTTCATGAGATAAAAGCGAACCAAGCAACTCATCAATTGTTAGTACACTTAAATCCTTAGATTCTTCTATTGCAGCCACAATATGATCATATTTAAAAGGCAAGCTTCTCAAAATTTTTTCAACAACTTTCTCATCAGATAAATTCTCACCAAATTTTCTGATTTGATTCACAATTTCCATCAAAGAGCAAAAATAATCATGAATCGACTCACCATCCTTCATTAGTGAAGTTTCAAATTTTCTACGAAGAGTTTGAAGCTTTACAGTGAGCACCTTTGCATTACCCTGATACGCTTTCTGTAATGCATCCCATGCCTCCTTTGCATTTGTCGTTGCAGAAATACGTGGAAAGATGGAATCAACAACAGCTTGTTGAATGACAAACAAGGCTTTGGCATCTTTCTTCCGAATATCTTTGAGATTCTCTGTAGAAACTCCTTCATCTGAGTAGCCATTCTTCACCAGCTCCCATAAATCTTGAGAGATAAAAAAGGTCTTCATCTTTGTGCTCCAAACATCATACCCACTGCCTTGAAACAGAGGAATTGTTGGTTGTGTAGAAACCAAACTAGCATTGTTTGCCATTTTGAAAACAACCTGGCTCTGATACCAGATGTTGATTTGAATGAGACTTGGCAAACAAAATCAAAGAATCAACACTCAAAAGTTGAGCAAATACAATTGGAACTTCTCTCAATACTGATTAGAGTAAGAGAGGTAAGCACAAAATAAAAGACTATATTGTGAAGAAAATTTTACTTTTTTTATTATTGAAATGGAAATAAGCCTTTATATAGGCATACAAAGATGAACATGACTCCTAAACATTAGTGCCACTAAGACACTAACTAAACCCATGACCACCACTACTCATGTCTTCCTAAATATTAGTACCACTAAGCACTACCTCAACCCATGATCACCACTACTCATGTCTTCCTAAAAAAACACTCCACTAAATGCTATAATTTAGGACTCAATAAGTAACATGGACTAACCACTAGTTACATAAAAATAGGAACAAATAACATAAAAATATTAATATATTCTGCATTAACTTTAACAACAGGAACTTACAGAACCTGAGAATGCAGAGAAGCAATTAACAAACAAATCACAGATGGTTTTGGAAATCCTAATTACGAGTACAGATAACATTAATTTGTCAACAGATTGATAGAAATGTGAAGTGAACTATAACTTAACAAACTATTACTCGAGGTCAACTTACCATGTGCAGTGCCTAACACAATCAATAACTTTGTCTCGATAACTACTACGAGCCTCCTTCAAATGCTTTAGTTGCTTACTGCAAGCTCGTTCTCTTATTTGTTTATCCGTTTCTTCTAGGAGAGATATTGACTGTGATTGATGAGACACATAATATGATGCCTGCAATCAAGAAGAATTTCTATAAGATATTATCTAACAATTAGAAAAACAAAGTGCATCCTGTGGTTAAAATTCACAGGTCATGTTAACTGGTATGCATATGCGAAATTTTAGACAGTGTAAAAAAGCAGCAACAAGGTGAGCTGATAGAAAACATACAACCAAAAATAAGAATATCAAACACATAATGACAAATTGTTCGAAGAAAATGTTCAATTCAAGGTCTGCAGAACTCAGATGGCAGCAACACATTGCTTAGATCACCATGGAACTAGTTTCACAGGTTCATTACCATGCTTCCTCAGATATCCATGTCAACTTCACAATTATAATTGCTGACAATTGCAGGTGTTGTATGTGCAATGTTTACCATATTTAGTAGTGGAAAAAGGCAAGAGTTCTATCAATATTTTTCTTCCAGCCGCTTGACAATAATGATCTTCACATTACATTTTATTATTAGACTTTTAAGAATTTCAGATAGCCCAAATTGTATCACAAGTAAGAACAAAATAGGTTGCATGCATGAAAATGAATTTAGGAGCAAGATAGATAGCAATTGATCAATTAAAACCTCAAACTCGATAGACCCTAGTGGAGGCCGGACTTTGTCTATGCAGAGCAAAGATCTATACCTAATTTCTTGAACCCAAGTCTAAAGGAATGATGGATCGTTGGGTCCCGAAACAAGGGATCAGTTATCGTCATCCAACTATTCCCCCTGATTACTTACTCAGATGGCGACTCTGATGACCTCCAGGACTTGTCTCCATCACTTATTCTATGGTATCCCCAAGCGCTGAAAGGCCTTGAAGAACAATGTCATGGTTGCAATCACTTCGGATAGGGTGGAAGCCCCGCCTATAGTGAGCTTCCTTGTTCACAAACCAGAGAATTGTTTATTCATGTAAAAACAATGTCAAAAGCTTTCTAAACCTTGTTAGAGAACTTGGAAATACATACAATCGCCTAAAATGAATAGATTCAATATGCAATTCTGTTGCTCACTTGCATATTTTTTAAATTATGATCCTAAATTCATAATGCTAGGAAACTTCATATGCTTTTATATTTATATGCCTAGAAGGTCTCTATAAAATCTTAGATCATTTGGATAAGTAGATTATTTGTTAAAAATCTGAGAACGCATTGCTCTAGTTTGGAAGTCTAAAAATGAAGTAATTAGTATTTGATTAGATTATGATATGAAGTTGGTTATTGGAATCTTAACCATTCAAGTTAATTTATGTATTGAATATGATATGATGTTGATGAAAAGAAATCAATGAATGATTATGTATATTAAATACATGGTTACCTTGTCATTTTCACTTTCGTATGACATAATGGTCACTCACTAAGTTATCTACTTTTTCTTTCTTTTTCCTACTTTCTAGCTTTTGCACCATTATCTCCATTTGAGCATTTTGGATATGTGATTGGAATTTTTGGATTTTTGTTTAGGCATTGTTCTCTATTTTTTTGTTGTTTTTGCTATATTTTGTGCTATCTGTCTACTATATAGTTGCTGCTATTTTGTTATCTGGTTGTTTGATATTTGCTGGCAACCGCTGTTTGCTCTGTTTTGCCTCTGCAATCAGTCTTCAATGGTTGTGTTGTGAACAGGTTGCAAAGTATGGAGAAGGTATGATTTTATGATATGATATGGTTAGGGCACGCCAAAATCTTTTATATGGGTTTGTAGACAATGGAGTTGCTTGGTTTTAAAGTTTATTTTATTATTGTGTTGTTGTGTATTGTACATGTTTATATCTTTCAATTATGACTTTTAAGCTCATAAAGATGATGTTTTTCCTTGTCGTTGCAAGATGGAAATTATTTTTCTTGTATTCTTTACTTGTATTTGGTTCTACTTCTAGTTTTCTTGTCTCTATCTAGATGTAATATGTTTCTTAAATTGAGTTATTCTTATAGAATTTGATTGAGAAACATGTATTTCATGGCACTTGTTTAATTTAAGTTTTTTCCTTCTGTTATGTATTTAATTGTGATTGTGTTTAATGTGTAGACAAGTTTTGCTTGTTTTATAATGATTAGTAATTTACGAGTTTTGAGTTATCCTTATTTGCATTTTATTTCTTTCATTTACTTTTTTTTTTATTGAAGTGATGAATTTATCTAACGTCCATGGTAAAATGGGTTGAAATTTGAGTTTTTCTAAAGTTATTGTTTTCTATTTATATAGGACAATGATTTTAACAATTGAGGACTTGGAATGTCATGAAGACCAAAATCATTGAAGGAAAAAATTGAAGTCATGGATCATGAATGGGTAAATTAAGGATAGTTTGGTATAAATTTAAGTGGAAGAAATGTCCTCTATATATAGATATATATATTGGTTTTTGAAAGACTAAATCTGCAATTGTGCAAATTTAATAAATGTTAATGTACATTAATTTGTTATTTAATCATAAATATTTACTTTTATATAGTACATATATTCAAATATTTATTGTTATTGTTTTCTTGCAATTTGATTAATAAATATCAAGATATTGAATAAATATCTTTTTATTGTTACAATTTGGCTGAAAAACAAGCATAATATAGGCAAAAATAGTTTTTTTTTTTTTTTTGTGAAGATTTGAACATTTCCAACGGCATTTTGACAATTTCTGACGGCATGTGTCCCTGCTAAATTTATGCACCGATGATGTAATTTCATTTTCGACGAAAAGATCCACTGGATAAAGATTTTTTCCAATGATGATATGACCATTTTCGACGGCATTTGCCCTCAGTCAAGTATAAATTATGAGGGTGAAATTTCTTTTTTCCTTAGAGGATCAACACTCGAAAAAAAATAATTTTTGATAGTAAGATTACATTTTTCCGACAACAAGTTGCTATCGGCAAAAATAAATTTTTGATGGCCTCTTGCAATTGGACTTTTTGTAACACCGACAATAGCAACGGCGTCCGACGGTGATTTCCCCTCAATAAATGGTATTTCCAAGGGCAATTACTCATTACCAATGGGATTTTGCCCTCGCCAATGAGCATCATTGTTGTAGTGGAGATCTAAATATAAAAATCTGAATGATATATTTATTTTTTTATTTTAACATCTAAATTAAAATATATGAAAAATAATGGTTTTACACAAATATCCCTAGTTATATATATTGTTTTCACTTATGATTTTATTTTACATAGTAAAAGTATTTGCATATCAAAATTTGTTATGAATTTAATTTATGTAAATGTGTACAATTAGGAAAGAAGATTTTTTTTTAAAGAATTTGATATATAAATAAGCTAATTGAACATAAAATAATTTAAAAAATATATAGAGAATCATAGTATAAAATTAGAAATAAATAATAATGTTTTCAAATGAAAATATTATACTATGTATAAATTGATCATAAATAAATTTTTACAAAGACATTTAAGACAATTAAAGAAGTAAAAAATGATTCAGACATTTACATTTTGATAAAAGCTAGAATTTTTAGCTTTTTTATTCAAATAAAAATATCTTAGATTAAGTCTTAAGTCAAAAAAACAATCATCTTGGAAAGATCTGAAGTTTAAGAATCAGTTAAATTTAGACTTCAGACTAAAAAATAATCAGCCCCTTAGATTTTTCACTTCTTTTATAAAATATATCTAGTTGGAGAATTAATAAACTAATTGATCACAAATATCATTCAATTGTTGATCAAATTGAATGAATCAAATTCGATTGTGAACTTAATTATAAACATTAAAGAGGTACATATATTTATGCCCAGATTCTATATTAACATTCGTTTAAAAAGAAGAAATAAGAAAGAAAAATTAACAAGGCAGTTGTAGATAAGAGATAATTAGAGGCAAAATCATCTTTATGGGGCGGTAGACCGGGAAAATGTACGGGGAGTAATTTGTTGTGATTTATTTGTTGTGGTTATAGATAAAGAATGGAGTAGTTCATCTCTTATTGCAGTTCCAATGAAATGAAATTCAAATATAAGAGTGCATACTAAATATCTACTCTTTCTAATTGATCCTTCTCCCCTCTACTCAATAAACCTTTCACTAGATTCAATATATATATAGACACACACAGAGTGTGGCGGACCAAGAAATTTTATTTAGAGAGGACACCATATAGTTTAGAATTAAAATAAATATATAATTAAACATAATAATTAATAATTAATTATTTTTAAAATAATTTTCAAATAAATAAAAAATTAGATAATTTTTTTATTTTGATTTTATATGTGTGTATGTGTGTGTGTAAGACTAAAATAATATATTATAGCTTGAAAAAGTTTTCTATCATATATATATATATATATATATATATATATATATGTATGTATGTATGTATGTATATATATGTATGTATGTATGTATGTATGTATGTATGTATGTATATGTATGTATGTATGTATGTATATATTTATAAGTTTTAAAGTCTTTTGATTATAATTAAATTAATATGTTTTGAATAACATTGTTTAAAACTTTATATTTAATATTTGGACTTTGATATTCTATAATTAGAGAATTTTTTTATAATATTTGATTATATAAATTTAAGATTCTGTGTAAATTAATATATTAATGATGAATTGAGTTCAAAGAAAATTATAAAAATTTAGATTGATGATGCAGTATATATATATATATATATATATATATATTACAAACATTCTTTCAAATCCATTATGATTATTTATATTTTAAATACCTTCTAAATAAATTGTATAAACAAATATATCATGATATTTCAATCGTGCAATAACATAAAATAGAAACACATAAGTAAACCTACCTAATTATGTAACTCTAAGAGAGTTTAGTAAAACTAACACTTAGGTGGTATTTGTTTCAATCACTTAACACTTTTTAGATCTCAATACTTTTTAAAACTTAATTTACCCCACTTAATAGGATTTTTTTTGTTTTTCTAGATGCCACTTAAAAAAAGTGGTAAGAAAATATTTTACTTTTAATGTGACTTTTTTTACCCTTATTAAAATATAAAATGTTTATATTTATATTTATACAATCTTTTAAAAATTAAATAGTTAATAAAATTAAATCAAAATTTTTTTTATTTAAATAATTAATATTATATTTCTTACAATCTTTAAAAAATAATTATTAACTAAAATTAAATAAAAAATTCTTTTTCATTTAAATAGTTAATATTGTATTATATAAACTCATATGATATTATTGTATAACTACTATATCATTAATATTATAAATTTTTAAAATTCATTCCTCCAATTAGATCAAGTTTAAGCCATATCAATTTGTATATAAAAAAAAAAATTGTAAGAGTAGTATTTTATCTATTACATTTTGAGGACCATATTTTAAATCATAAAAGATTAATTTTATTAATTAAAGTGTTTTCTATTTCATAAACTTAAAAAAAAAAAAAGCTAATATGATCTTTTAACTAACAATATTAAATATTAATTTTTTTACTTTAAATTTACACTATTAAATAAAATAAAATATCCTTAGCAATCTAATTAATAACTTTTAAAGTTCAATAAAATTGTTCTTATAATATGTAATAAAATTCTATCAAATATATTATCTATTTTAAAACTCGCTATTTATGATGATATCAAATTTTTTAATAGTTATTACTCAACATATTATTAACTAATTAATTTAAAATATTAATAGAAATAAATTAAAGTTCACCAATTATAAAAAAAAAATTTATCATATTTTAATATGGTAATTATAAATATAGTAATAAATAATATAACAATTTGATAATAAATACTAAAACAATCACAAATATACAAAAAAATTGTACCTTCTAATAAATTAAAATAATATTCATACATAAATATTTGATAAATTTTATATTATTTTAATATGTATGGATATTTATGAAATAAAATTTTTAACACTTCATTTGGACAATAATGATTAGAAAATTTGACAAAATTTATATTATTTCAATATGTAAGGATATTTATAGAATAAAATTTTTAACACCTCATTTAGACAATAGTGATTAGAAAAAGTAATAAATTTTCTCTTTTTCAATTAAGTGATTTATCACTTAAAAAAAGTGCTAAATGTAAAAACAAACAAAAATTTTAAGATTAAAATCTAAACACTTTAAGTGTTAAGTGATAAGTGAAAGAAAACAAACATCACCTTAGAGTTAAAATGAATCCAATAGCATGAAATATAATTGTCAAAATCATATAATTTTTATAAGAAAGTATATTTGTTAAAATGAAGTAATTTTTATATAAGGATATATTTGTGACAGTTGAAACTTAAGGAGGTGTAAAAGAATTTTAAATTTTCAGCGGGGCCCGACCCCCGGTTCAAGTGTAGGTTCCCCTATGCACACACATATACTCCCTCTCTCTAAGGGTGATCTCCATGTGCAGTCCACTCGTTAGGCTGAGCTGGTAGTCTGTGCATTGTAGTGTGACCCTTCAATACATATTTCTCTCCGCTTCGCCGCTTTGCGTTTCTCTCTTATTTATTTTGTACGTAAATTTGAAGTGTTGGATTTCCAGAGATTGAGGAAACTCTTGTGATTTCTAGTAGTGATTTAATTACATGAAAATGATATTACTAAACTTGTGACATGAAAATACTCTAGAAAACATGTAATGGAAACCTGAATATTTTAAAATCGAGACTGTTAGTGTTAATTAATTGGCAGATTGTCCAGAAATATTACCATAACTTCATAATTTCATTCACTAACCCAAAAAACAAATTTTACAACTTCATACTAAACGCATGCTCATTGCAAAATTTATCGTTCTATAAAAAAATTTGAATCTCACATAAGCAATTCTCATTGCAACTTTATAATTAGAACACATCCTCGTTACCATTCCAAAACCAAACCATCGTACAACTCCCAAAAAAGATCAACAATAAAAAATAAATAAATGACATATTATCATAACCTGATTAACATCAATAATATCCACAACAAAGTTAGCGTCTTGCATTCCATCAAAACAAACTCCAAATTAAATTAAAACACATCATCATTACTGAAAGTAGTTTGCATACAATTTTCATCAACATAATCCACAATTACAAATTTGAAAAATCACCATATCATCACGGTCAGCAGAAACTACAACAAAAAAACATTTATCACACATTTTATTGGCAGCTTGAAGTTCCGGAGCTTGAGCCTTGCTGGTAAGGAAGAGAACACTTACAGATTAATTTCCCTTTTTGACATAAGTTGGAAGGACATAGTCGGAACCTCTTTTACGTTCAACGAGTTCCCGTACTTGGCTTTTAAGCCATTCAAGGAATACTCCTGAAGATGTATAAAGAACCATGAGGAAGAAGAACGACCCAAGGCCACAAATGGTAAAGGCAAGCCATAAAGAAGGTTCTAACACTGAGTATATGCCTGCGACAAATGCAACCACTACAGTTCCCATTGAAAGCATGGTCAACCGTAAGGCAAGTTTCAACAGACTTTCGTGGTTGTTAAAAGACATAATAAAGTGGACAAAGACAGCAGAAAGAGCTAAAATCATGGCTACTGTATCTGTGGTAATGAATATTTGAAAAGCTAAATTTTTCTTCAGGATTGCAGTGCCTTGGCCGGAACCTTTTCCACTTTGATAACCACCAGGAATGGAGAAAGCTGCTGTAAAAGTTACTGTTGCTATGAGTGTAGCCACTAACAAATGGTACTCCTTTGTGTCCTTGAGTCTTTCATAATATCTCTTTCTTCGTTCACTTCGAATTTTAAAATTGTCATCATCTTTTCTTTCACGGATAAGACCTTTCTGATATTGTCCATCGCCCAAATATTCAAACAACTTCTGAATTTCTTCCTACGAAAAAATGTTCATTATTTGTAATCATGGATAGAAAAAAAATAAAGAGATTCAAAAGTTTCATTAGGATATTTCTCCACATTTACTTTAATCAAAGTAATAGAGGAACAAATTCTTTATTATTATTATTATTATTATTATTATTATTATTATTATTATTATTATTATTATTATTATTATTATTATTATTGGAGTTTGAAAAACGAAAGTGTTTTGATAAACAGAATTCATCAACATAACCTAATATATAAAAATTATATATAGTGTCTACAATCAACATTCATTGAATTTTGAATTGGAATACTTAAATTTTAAACATGTATGTATGAATATACATAGATAAAATCTATTAATATTCCTATGAACTTGCATGTATAAATTGAGATCTTTAACACAAAGTTCAATCATGCATCCACACAATCCAAAGAGTGAGATGGTTGACGAGTTAGTAAAATCAAATGCAACTTTTTTACTTCAAATCTCATAGTTGAGATTTGGTGAGATTAACTGCAAGAAATTTGTCTCTAATTATATTTCAAAATAAATATTTTTTTGACATGCAAAATGAATTAATTTGCTTCACAAAGTACATATATATGCCATATAAATTTAAAATAAATTATTCTAAAACATACTTAAGTTGGTATGTGTAATATAACTTCATGAATCAGTTATATCTATAATATAATGTAATAAAATACCAAGTTAAAGGAGGCTATTACCTCAAGCGTAGAAGACCCCTTCTTTATAATGTCTTTCATGCTAACATGTTCGTTGTTGACGAGTCGGTGGTTCCCAACATGAAAAAATGAATCTCGATATACAGCAGCACGAATATGGAGAGGAGTGTTTCCATCTTTATCCTGCTTATCTATAAGACTCCCAACTAATGGATTTGTTAGGAGCTCGTCTAATTCTTCTTTACTTAAACTAAGCATTGCAAAGTGAAGAACATTCCAATCTTTGCCATCTACCATTTCACAACATCCAACACATTTAGAAATAATTTTTTCTATTATGTGTTTATGTCCTTGACTAGCTGCCATATGTAAAGCCGTCATCTTACGATCATTGTCAGTAATGTACGCTGCAGATTTATCAAATCTTAATAATAAACCTACTTTATCACTTAGACCATAATATGAGGCATAATGGAGCGGAGTCCACCCATATTGATCTTTTGCTTTTGTCAGACTATTCCTTCTGTCAAATATCTCTTGCATGATATCCAAAGAAGTATATATACCTAAAACAAAAGACAAAAAGTAAATGGTGATTGGATAAATTATTTGAACAGATTGAATAAGTTTATAGATTTCTATTGCATTATGGGCTTTTAAGCTATATTTATCTTATGGCAATTGTAATTATTCTTGTTCTTAAAAATAGACATCTTAAATAAACCCATTAATTTAATTGGTAAAATTAGATAGCCTGTTTGATTAATGTTATTGTGTTAAGATACCACTTGATCTAAAAGCAATAAAATTATAACTAAAAAATAGATAACCCATTCAATTATATATGTTATTATGTTAATAAATTGACCTAAAAGTGGTAAAATTATAATTAAAAAATATATAAACCATTAGATTATGTAATTAAGAAATATATAACCCCCTTAGATTATGTAATTATTATATTAACAAACAACTTAATTCACAGCTTACTGGTGTGAGAGGACCTCATCTTTTATATATGAGGGGATTTGAACTCTAGACAAGCTAGGTTAGGTTATTTTGGCTTTAATAGTATGTTAAGAAATTATTTGGTTTGTAAGAGCTTAACTATATATGTTATTTACGCAACTTCTGACATTTTGGAATTGGATCAAGCTATCATTTGTAGAGCTTAGTTTTTCTCTTTGTAAGTTGTCATACATAGTTTTTTTTTCTCAGAGAAATCTGTGATTAGCTGTCTTTTATTGTTCTATCATGGATTGATATGGAAAGACCAAACTCAGCATGTCTACCTGATCAAGAATAGAAAACTAGACTCTTATTTTAAAAATATTCTATTTTCGGGTTTCATGTAGTTAAGTTTTTCTAGTTGTTTCCATTGTATTTATCCCGCATTGAGTGGAGTAACATAAATTATTTTCCATGTAAATTACTTATTGGTTAATGCCAAACATTAAGGAGCATATTATGGACTCAATTATTTATGATCACCGTTTGATAATGAGTCATTTTAGTTGTGCCCATAGTGTGATTAGGATCAAGTGTAACTCAGTGTAATTTATTGTGGACCTGGGAGGGTTAATATGGTGAATAACATCATATGGAAACTCTCTATCCTCAAGCATCAACTTGTCCCTATTTGTTAGCAGGTCCTATCTCTGTCAAGAGTAATGCTACTCTTACAAACTACTTATACAAACTCATACATACAAACTGACGTGGTATAATATGATTTGATAAATATATATTAATAATAAATGACATTAATTAACATGAGTGATGTGGCTATTATATAGGGATGCCACATCAGTTTGTATGTGTTAGTTTGTAAAAATAGTTTGTATGAGTAGCATTACTCCTCTGTCAAAGGTTTAGAACGGGCTCCTTTTTATTTTGACTTGGTTGGTAGGGTCAAGGCCTTTCTTGCTGGGCAAGCACATCTAAATTCTAAAGACCCTTGTCTTTTATGCATGGGACTTTGAATAGAAACCTAAGAAGCTCTCTTTGCGATTCCCACACATCGGATAATAGAAAATGGGGATTGTTTAGGCTATTGGACAATCTTTGCTCGTGGTTTATTAATGTAGGTGTTTTTATGATGTCTTTCAAGTTCAAAACTATCCGGCTTTCCTACCAAACCTGCCTTGGAGAGCGGCTGCACCCAAACAATGCTTTAACCCGAGATTTCCAGTCAACTACTACGCCCCAATGCATTTCAAGGAGAGCCAGCTAGCTCTGGGATGGAGTGGCCAGTGTTTCCTAATACCCACGATCAACTTCCTTTCCTAATAGCCTACCTAGGGGAAGTCGAATTCCCGCTGACTCCTTGAAAGAGCGATGTCTTGAACCATCAAACCAAATTCTATTAAGGAATAGAAACAAAAAAAAAAAAAGGTTTGCAGCCATCATATGGCACAGGGGTTGCATAGAGCCATTGAACCGGCCCAATTAGCAACCAACAATTTTTTTGGTAGATGGACATGGAACTGTCATACCATTTAATTCCTCTATCAACAATAAAATGCATCATAAAGGGATAGGCCCTGGAAGATTGACAAGACGAGCTACTGATGAGCCATTTATCATACAATAGGTCTTAAGTGGAAGTGTAGACGCATTTTATTTGGCACGTAAGATCAAATACTTCAAGCTGACTTCCTTGGAAATTCAGACTTTCAATAGAAAATCAGACCCATTTCCTTATTCAATGAATGTCCAAGGCAACAAAGCAAGAGGGGAAAGACAGGCCTCCAGGGGATGGTCCGTTCAGGAGTTGACGATGAGAAACTTTCAACAAGCCAAGAGAGAAGGAATGTGAATGCTACTTGAAAGCAAAACCCGGAAACCTTTTATTAGGCCTAAGCATCTTTGCCTTCCTAACGGGTCTTTAAGGGTTTATGTATATATAAATCGGCGATGAGAAACTTTCAACAAGCCAAGAGAGAAGGAATGTGAATGCTACCTGAAAGTAAAAGCCTGAAACCTTTTGTCAGGCCTAAATATCTTTGCCTTCCTAACGGGTCTTTAAGGATTGACATACATACATACATACATACATACATACATATATATATATATATATATATATATATATATATATATATATATATATATATGTATGTATATTAACACAAATTTTTAACATAATTTATTGATATAAATTTATAGTCATTGATCTCACAAAATCTAATGGCTGAGATTAAAAGTCAACAAAATACACTTAATATTACAAATTCATCAATTATCTTAACCATTGAATTTTGTCGATCAATAACTAAAAAATTGTGTCTAGTCTTGTATTAAAAATGAATGATGAGTTGACAATATTAAATGTATCTTGTTGATTTCAATCTCAATCATTAGATTTTGTGAGATCAATGGCTATAAATTTTTGTCAATAAATTATGTTGAAAATCTTGTGTCAAAATATCCCCTCTACGTATAATATATATATATATATATATTATATATATATATATATATATATATATATATATATATATATGTATATATAAGCTGGTCCCATTACACTTTACATTTAGAGTGGAAGTGGCACGAGGCAGAAAATCTTTCGAGTGGCTCTCTCTTGCAGAACCCGTGAGACCCACCGCCAAATCCATCTCTAGTATCACGTCTAAGCAAAACTACATCACCAATATTCCACATAGCCGGGTCATCCACTCCAGGCCAATGTTTTGAATTGTTTTTGCACACTAATTTGATGTAGAGTTAGTCAAATGGATATGGGCTGCTTTGAAACCAACAGTTTCTTGTTTTAGTTAAACTTCATTTCATATTAGGATTTTTAATTTGACAGTTTTCAGGGTTACTTTTTTGTACGTACTAAACTTTCGATCACGATTTTCAAGTCTTCACTGTTAACTTGAATACGATGGGGTTAATATATTAAACATACATTAGGAGATGTTTGGGATAATGTATCACCTCATCCTTCTACATGAAACATATTTAGTTAGTGAACCGACAACTTCGTTCTCCTATGTCTTAACAAATTCTTTGCCGTTATCCCTTCTTTGCAATAATAGCATTCAATAGTATGCTACCTTAGTTCGTAAGACAAAATCATTGTATAAAATACTTTATACACTCATTTACAGCTTTATACAATTTTAAAAATTCACGTATGATACATCCAATGTACCGTAGCAATTTTCATTATTTAGGAGTATAAATAGTTAAATTATACAATGATTTTGTCCTACAAACTAAGGAAGCACTCGTTTACAACTTTAATACGCTCATTTACAACTTTTATGCAATTTTAAAAATTGACATATGATACTGTATTGTGACTCCTAAATAATTTGTATCATATGTACATGTCTTTAAAAAATATATTTTGTTTTAATATATATATTTATATTTAATTATGTGTTAGCATCTCATTGAAGCTTTAACTATTCACTTATGCTTAATTATTTAACTCAATTATTGCCTGTTTAATCATATTCAATTAAGTATTTGATTATTTAATTATATATTCAATTAATTATTAAAAGTTATCGCCAAATCAGCATATTCACAAGAGAGCAAATGTCTCCTCCTATATTGGCAACATTCTGCGGTTTGAAAAAACTGACTTTTGCCTATCCATCTAGTATTAACAACCATAATTTTTTAAAAATAAAATTTAATAAATCATTTTCATAAAAATAAATTTTAAATTTTTGAAAAATAATTGAAACGGCTATTGATGTAAAAGCATTTTAGTGTGTATATTGACATAATATTGTAATCTTATTCCCTTCAACCAGCACTTCCTCTGTGCCTTATTCTATGAAATTAATAATTGTCATAGGATAGCATCGTTAATTGTATAATTGTTAAGATTTTTTAATTTTCATAATAATTTTATATTCATCATATTTTATTTATTACCACAATATCCTTATTATTTTATAGCAATAATTATACTTCTTACTAGTGTAATATATATTATATGTACTCATGTTACTAATTTACAGTAGTTCACCATAAGAACTAAGAAGTTAATATTAGACTCAACTCAATTTAGAATGGAGAGAAGACAAGTAAAACCTAATATTTTTCCCCATAGTGACACTAAACCATTGAAATTACTATTAATAAAAGTGCTTTTTTGTTTTTTTTAATATTGAACTTTATTTTTGCATTAGATTAGATCTTGATCTAATGAATCTATTGATTGCATAAGGTTATTTTTTGAGTTCCAAAGGTAAATTTGATGAATCAAATTTCAAAATTTTAATAGGAGGTACTTGGACTAATTAGGGTGGAAAGGAAAGTTTTGGATGCAAATGACCTACTTTTTAACTGATAATCTCGTACATAGTTGGAAGGGATTTTTATGATAATATTCTAATAGATTAGGAGTTTTTGTGATGCTTTTCTAAAACTAATAGGGATTTAAATTTACGTCTTTAAAAATCAAAGATGTTTCACTTCTTTTCAGAAATACTAAAATGCTATTCTTTTTTTTTTTTCTTCCCGAAATACAAGATTATCCATAATATGTACCCTTGGCAGAGTGCAACTAAATAAAAAAATCAATTGATTAGACTAACAATTATATTATCATGTTCGAATAAGAAATCATTGATGCCAGCTAACCAGTTGTACATGTTCTTGTCATTATTCTAACTCGAATAGTGAATGAGAGTCGAGATTTCAAATTAAAAGCACTACAAGGATGCGGTCAGATTTGCTTTCAATTAGGGTTGATAATGATAGAAATAATGTCGATGATATTCCCATTTAAGGGGATAAGCATAATTACCTGAATCATCGTAGTCTGCATCATCGGAGTCTGAATCATCGGAATCTGAATCATCGGAGTCTGAATCATAGGAGTTCATCATTCCATTGGGGTTTCCGTTGGCCACTGATTTGGAACCTTCATGGATTACATGGAAAGCCATATGTTCAAGTGATCACACAAGATTTTACTCTTCACGATATACATGTTGTTCAGAATATTCGAATTTAATTTGAAAAGGATAAATTTAATTAATCACCTGGAGTATCAAATTTCATCACTGCAGCATGCAGAGCCGTCATTCCATTAGGGCCCTCATATTGCACTGATTTGCATTTTTCTAATATTTCACACACCATCCTGTAATATCCTCTCGTGGCGGCAAGATAAAGTGGAGTTTCACCAGCTTTATTAGCAACATGCGGAGCACTGGGGTCTGCTTCGATCAACATTTTCACCACTTCAAATTTTCCATGCCGTACTGCCTCATGCAATGCTGTGTTTCCTTCATCATTCGTCATCCTTATCATCTGACGGTCAGCTTTCTTTCCTTCACTACCCTCCATCACGCTTCCTTCACTGCTCGACATCCCTATCACCTGACGGTCAGCGGTCTTTCCTTCACTACTCTCCATCAAGTTTCCTTCACTATTCGTCATCTTTATCATCTGACGGTCAGTTTTCTTTCTTTCACTACTCTCCATCGTCTCCCAGTAAGGTAGCCCACTCTCTAGGTCTTGATGTTTATCTCTTGCAAATTTAAGAAGAAATTCCACTATAGAATAATGTCCACATTTGGCAGCAACATGAAGTGGAGTATCACTTTTTTTATTAACTTCTACAAGAAGTGATGGACACTTCTCAAGTATTTTTGTCATGAACTCAATTGATGGCTTCTTTGAATATTGGATGTGCACATGCAAGATTGTATCATTTGACTGCTTATCTGAGATCAAAGCCGCATCATGTTTCGTTAGTACTTTAGTATCAGAATATGTTCTACATAATTTCCTAAAACTGAAATTAGTGAATCCAAAACAAATTCATAGTTTTAGGTATATTAACCTCAATTAAAATAAAATCTTTTCATTGCACTGGATGTTTTTGTTTTGAACCTTACAAACCCGAAATTAAATATAAATAAAAATTATTTATGACTACCCTCCAATAATGTTATACTACTTCAGATTGTATGAATTATTTGTATATGTAGTATTATAATATAAAAAATGTTGACAATAATTTAATCTTAAAGAAGGGTAGGGTTATATGAACACCTAAAAATGTTTTTCACATTTCATTTTCCAATTAGACAAGTTATTTTAAAACTATATAACGAAATTTTTATTCAAATATATAAATAATTTAAAAAATAAATTCATGTAACAATTAGGAATTTAATAACATAATATTGCACTAAATAGAAATCAATTTTTAAAAATTAAAATTTATTCATGAACTACATGATTTATTAATAATATTATTATTTTTATATATCACTTGCCTTCATGATTTTTAATTTAAATTTTATATTTTCATCTAATTTTTTATGCAATAAATATTGCTGTATTAATTTTTTATCTATATATTTTATTTTTAAAAGTTAAACATATATTTTAGAGAAATTTTTATTCCTAAAAAAATTTAATACTGAGCGTATTGGATGTTTAAAGCAGTTTTGGTGATCATATACTATTTCAAAAGGATAAGCATAATTAATTACCTTCAGGAATATTAGAATCCACAACCGGTCCATCCAAAACCGTCTCTTCCTGCAGCCTTTCAGCTGCTGAAGCCGCCATCTCGTAATCTCCTCTCCTGGCCGCAAAATAAAGTATTTTGCAGAAGTTTTTTTCAAAATTCAAAAATTTAGGGCCTATTTCTGTGATTAATAATTTCACGACATCATCTTTGTCATCTTCCACTGCTACATCCAATATTGTCTTCCCATCACTGTTCTTCTTCTCCCAGACCTTCCAATCATGCCTTTCCTCTTGACTTTGATCTCTTGCAGGCTTAGGAACTTTCTTTATTTCATATTGACCGCATTTGAAGAACACTTCCCCGGGGCTTTCCTCCCTATCATGCTCTTGATTTTTATTTTTGGCATGTTTAAGAAGAACTTCTGCTATGTCAAATTCATCGTATTTGACGGCAAGGTGAACTGGAGTATCATCTTTTTCATCAACTTGTAGTTGTAGCGATGGACATAACTTGAGTAATGTTTCCACGAAATTTTCTGATGGTTTCCAAAAGGATTTGATGTAAGTATGCAAGATTGTTTCCTTCGAGGGTGTCCCTGAATCAAAATCAAAATTTTAGTGCTTGAAATTCATTGTAAAATTTCCTAAAACTGTAATTAGTGAATAAAAACAAATTCATAGTTTTATTACTTCATAAACCAAAATAAAAATCTGGTCTCTTTTGCAGTATGTGTTTGGTTAAGTTTTGCCCAGAAAACGAACAACATTTTTTCGCAGTATCAGAAACCTCATGCCTTTGTTAAATCTTACATGTCCCCTTGTAAGAAAGTACTAATTTAAATAGAATATATTTTAAAACACTCTCCATTAAATATTCCCCATTATTATTTTTTAAAAAAATAATAAAACAGTTAGATAACCATGCTTACAATTCTAAAAATAAAGTATCTATCTAATATATTAAAATTAATATCTATACTTAATTACATGAAATATAATTAAAATAAAAAAATATTATTGAAAATTGATTAGAAAATTCAGTTAAATAGATTTCTGCAATCATGTAGGTCCTAAATAACTTTTTTTCTTAGAAAAATCATAGCATATTTTCATTTAGTTAAATATGATCAATCTACTCAATCACTCATATTAATTATATGCATTATTTTCTCAATAAAAATAAAATTGCCTAAGACTATAACTATTTTTAAACCTTAAATAATGAGTGTA
Organism: Boswellia sacra; assembly: GCA_013180625.2. Lineage (NCBI taxonomy): Eukaryota > Viridiplantae > Streptophyta > Magnoliopsida > Sapindales > Burseraceae > Boswellia > Boswellia sacra. Next base: position 279,444 of record SNVD02011071.1, read on the forward strand.
CTTGGAAATCTAAGTGTTAAAAGTATTTTTTTAGGGGTTTATATAGTCCCACCTTTGTTTAAGTTAAAACCTTTCCAACTATATCATAAGGTCAATTTTGTCCCTCATTAATATAAATTTATGTAAGGATGTTTTAAATCATGAAATCAATTAATTCACAATTTTACTTTAAATATCATAAAGATATTTGAACATTGAAAAATGATTAATTGATTAATTAATTCTATAAATGCTTTATTAGATGAATAATCAAACTTCATCAACAAAAGATATTATTAATTAACTTCTTGCATAAGTTTGTATTAATGAAGGCCAAAATTGACTTTGTAACACACTCACAAATTAAGCCATTATATTATTATTATTTTTCTACAGAAAATTCTAGTTTTAAAAAATTTATGTGATGCTTCTGTGAATTAAAGGTTTTGTAATACCTTTTTTCTTAGAAGTACTGGATTTTAGTGTCACTATCTTAAAACATATAAATTTTTGTAATGTTTTAAAAAAAGTCCTTTTTAAGAAAAACCCTCACATAAATTTACTCTTTAAAGACAAAGCCGATTGTAACTATGTAAGCAAATTAACAATTAGAGATATGCTATTGAAGCCCCACTTACAATATAAATAACCCTCACCTTGTAATTTAATGTGAATAAAAGTTATAAATGAAAATTGAGGCTGGTTCTTAGACGGAGCATACTGCAGACAACTGAATACGACCACAGAACTTTGTTTATTTCATCTTTCTTCTGCCGAAAGAATTTATCAAGCTCATCAAAAAGCATTTATCAATCTATCCAATTTCGATTTAAGAGTTTTAATTGGTTTTTCATATTCAGTTTCACTGTATCTCGTAACTATTTATCAAACAACAATCCTCTACTCTCCTTCGTCAACATTTCTTCTTATTTCAACCTATTTGAACTAACTAGCTTTATTGTTGGTTTCCTGTTGTCACAAAAATATATAATTATAAAAAAAAGTCAAAAATTTATCACCTTCTACCTCATTTCTTTTCTCTCTGTTCCTTTACTTCAATACTTACAAAAATAAGTTTCCCTAGCTCAGGCTAATGGAGGAAATTTTCGCAAGGGTTTGTGAGAATATGCCATTAGATTATTATCTTTTTCCTATAAAGTTTTGATATAAAATCTAAAACTTAAAATTAGTTTAATCATATTTTCTTTTTCCAACTTTATCCTCGTCAGAGCTGGATGGAGAGGGTGTCTTAGTTGGCCTACAAACTTGTGTAGGACGAGTTTTAATGCATGGGAGAAAAATTATGTAAGTAAACAAGGTTAATCTATCATAAAATCTAGTTTGTTATTCATTAAATAGCCCACTCCAAACTTATAAAAATAAACTCAAATATTTTTTTCCAATTTTATAAATTTGCTCCCCTAATTCATGTTATATTTTCCAAATGCAAGTCATGATATATACACTTTCTAAATTTATTCTTCTTTTAAAAGCTTTCCCAAACAATTTTCTCTTATTTGTTAATTAATCTTAAATAGATAACAATTTTCAAATTTTTTTCCATCTCCAATATAAAATTTTTGTAGTTATAATTATATTGAAAGACTAAGCTTATTATGTTCTAGCAAATTAGGTGTATTTTTCAATTAATAAAATCCTTTTAAAATTTTTTTTCAACCCACTGAAAAAAAATTTTCCGGTTAGGCCCCTCAACTGTTGTTGAAAGTAATGTGAAACACACGATGCAATAGACTCAAAACATCACCCTAGGAAAGAACATAGTAAAGAACAAGAGACATGCACAATAAGGCATACAAGTTTAAGTGGATCGGAAATATGCCTACGTGCACAAGGCCAACAAAAAAAACATTCTCTTCACTAGAAAAAAACACTTATAACATATAAAGCTTAGAGAATCCTCATAATCTCTCAACTAGAAGCTCTTGTACATCATTGAATAGAGCTTTGAATATTATGATTAAATACTATTATAAGTCACTTATTTATATTACTGTAGTCCTAAAACCAATAGATTTAGTAAATATAGCCCAAATAGGATAAGCGTTCCTAATTAAAGTATATAATTATAAATTAAGATAAATCCTAATTATAAAAGGAATAAGAATTCATAATTAACTAATATTCCTATTTCAACATAAACATAATATAAAGCTTTATAAAAGCTTTGTAAATATGTTTGTGTGTGTGTGTGAGAGAGAGAGAGAGATAAAGTTTTTCCATCATGACGTTAATTAATTCACAAATTTATTTTGAATTGTCTTACTAAGATATGTCAACATTAGGCAGTGATAAATAAATAAATAAATTGCATAAATATTTTATTATATAAACATTAAAAAAATTCAAACAATAATATAACTAATCTTTAGCATTACAAGGGGGAAAAATTAATTTTGATTTTTTTATAAATTATTTCAATTTAAGAGAATCTTTGTGACGTTTCTACTTGAATTAAAAGTGTTTTTAATATTTTTCTAAAACTAGTATATTTCAAACAGTGCCTGGACTTAAAAAGAGTTTCTTTTTCAAAAACATTGATCTCCATAATTTATTGTAACTTTTTATTCGAATTAACAACTAACGGAGCAGTTTAACAGTGACATTGTTTGAATAAATTATTCTTGAGTGCGAGCTGACTATCATTCTTCACATGGTGACATGTGCTTTTAATTAATCTTGACGGCATTATAAATAATGAATAATTTTAATCAATTCTCATCTCAAAATGTAGTTCAATAATAATTACCTGCAGTTTCATACTTCATCAGTTCCTGGCTCAGCGCCCTTTTTCCCTTTTCGCCCTTTGCAATTTCTTCCAGTATCTCGTGATCTCCACTATCTGCCGCAAGATTAAGTATTTCACCAATAACATCAGTAAAATTAAAAAAATCACGATTTGCTGCTTTGACTAATGCTTTCACCACTTCAATACTTCCACTTCCCACTGCCAGATCAAATGCTGTCTTTCCTTCATTATTCTTCTTCTTCAGCATCTCGATAATAGCACTTTTCCCACTCTCTGAATCTTGATCTCTTACATGTGTCAGGAGAACTTCCGCTATTTTAGATTTATTGCATTCAGCCGCAACGTGAATTGGAGTATCACCCTTGGCATTAAATTTGGACGGTATTGATAGACATAAGTCAAGTATTTTCTTCACGAACTCAGTCGATTCTCTCCAAGAGGATTTGATGTGGCTATGCAAGATTGTATCCATTGGCTGCATCCCTAAAATCAAAGTCGATGCAACATATTTGTTATTATTAACACTTTACTATTTGAAAATGGTTTTGAGGAATGAAGTATTAAAAACATTGGATTTTTTAGATCTTAGCTCTAGTGCTTATAGAAAAGCATTACAAATTATCCCTGTTAAAAAGTACCCCTAAAATTTGTTTAATTTAGTCAAACAAAACCAAAAAACAAAAAAGCATCACAAGCGTATGATAAAGTCAATTTTGATGCGTCGTTATTATAAACATTTGTAAATATTTTAGATCATGATGTTAATTACTTAATTTACAACTTCATTTTGAAATGCGTTAGTCACATATTTTAACACTACAGAAGTGATAAATTATTTAATTTTATAAAATGCATAAGAAATAAATATTTAAACATTTTGGAGGAACGTCATTAACTTCTTGCATAAATATTTAAACATTTTGATAGAAAATTTTATTTGAAGAGAATTTTGGTGATTTTTTATATAAAATTAAAAATTTTAGTACTTTTCTAAACATAGTAGATTCTAGTAATACGGTTTTAAAAGTCAAATCAATTTACATAAAGGTTTTCCAAAGTATTAGACTTAAGTGTTCCTTTTTTAAAAACAAGAATTTCCATAATTGAATTTAATTTTATATACAAATTAACAATTAATGGGGAAGTCTAGCAATGTCAATATCATATTTGAATAAATCAGTTTTTAGTGTGTGACGCTAGTTATTGTGGTTGTCATTAAGCAAAATCATCAATGAACAATTCAATATTTTCAATTTAAAATAGGTGATCAATGGATTATTATTCATTAAAATGATCAAATAAGCTTTTCATTTATCTTGATGACAATATAAATAATATTGATATCATCTCAAGGGGATAGGTTCATTTAATAGTTACCTGCAGTATCATACTTCCTTAGCTCTAAATCCAAAGCGGCTTTTCCATTCCTGTGAATTGAAATTGAATCCAGTATCTCATGATATCCACGCTCCGCTGCAAGATTAAGTATTTTGCTAATGCTATTAGCAAAATCAAAAACACCAGTCTTTGCTTCTTTCGTTAAAATATTCACCACTTCAATATTTCCACTATCCACTGCTAAATCAAATGCTGTCTTTCCATTATTGTTCTTCTTATTCACCATCTCCGGATCATCTCTTACATGTTCAAGAAGAACTTCAGCTATTGCATATTTATTGCATTCCGCTGCAACATGAAGTGGAGTATTACCCTCATCATTAACTTTTACTCGTAGTGGCGGATAGATGTCAAGTATTTTCTTCACGAACTCAGTTGATTCCACCAGATGTGGATATACTCCATTAAACTTGGGAAACTTCTTCTCTGAAGTTTTGATGTGGATATGTAAGATTGTGTCCGTAGGCGGTGTCCCTGTGATCAAAGCAATGCATTATATTTGATATTAACATTTTAATATTTGAAAATCGGTAAAAATTTCCTAAAATTTACTATTTTATTTAAACTATTTTTAACAGTGGACTATTAGAAACATCATAACTATTTATATCTTGGGTCCATAACTTTTAAAAAAACATTACGAATATTTCTTGCAAAAAAGTACTACTAAAATCTCTTATCTTCTTCCGCCAGTGCTCCTTATATATGTTTATCATATGTTAGAATAAATATTAGATCATAAAATTAAGAGTGCGGCTGTATGAAGCCCCTAAAAATATTTTATGTTCCCCTTCTTTTAAGTCACTATTTTAAAATTTGAATACTTCGGTTTTTTCCCAATAATATAAATAATTTTGTAATTATAAATCTACATAATTAATAGGAATTCACTGATATAACATGATATTTAATTGAAAGTTACAGTAAGTTTTTTTTGGTTAAAAAAAAAGAAAAAGAAAAAGTATCCATGGTTACATTATTTATTATTAAACATACTTTTGAATAAATTAATTAATCATTTTATCAAATTTTAAATATTACTTTTTCTAAACAAGTAATCACGGTGTGCGCAGAAAAAGGCGTTTGCAAGGCATTTTTTAAGGTTCCTGTAGCCCCACTACTTAATTTAAAACGTCATTTTGAAATGCATTAGTCAGATATTTTTAATAGTACAAATTGATAAATTAATTAGCTTTATATATACTTAATTAAATAAATATTTAAACATTTTGAAGGAGGAACGTAAGTAACTTATTGCATAAATTCTCATTAATGAGAGGAAAATTGACTTTAAATATTTTAATTAACGAAGCTATTATATTATTTTTGATATAAAATTTTAATTTAAGTGAATTTCGTTATTTTTTCTATAAAATTATATAAAAAATTTAATACTCTTTTAAACGTAATAGATTTTAGCAATATGGTTATAAACTAAAAATAAAAATAACTTAAGTGTTACTTTAAAAATAAAAAAAAAAAAAAGAGTTTCCATAATCGATTTTAATTTTATATACAAACTAACAATTAATGGGGTAGTCTAACAATGTCACTATCATACATTTGAATAAATCATTTTTTAGCGTGTGCTGACTAGTTGCTGTGGATGTCAATCAGTTAAATCGTCGATGAGTAATTCAATATTTTCAATTTAAAAGTTATGATTAACATATTATTGCTGATTCAAATGATCACAATGCTTTTCATTTATCTTGATGACAATATAAATAATGTTAACAATAGTATCATCATTTCAAGAGGATAAGTTTAATTAATAATTACCTGGAATTGGATCATCATACTTGCTTAGTTCTTCCACCAGAGCCGTTTTTCCTTTCTCGTCATTTGCAATTGCATCAAGTATCTCGTGATCTCCTTTCGCTGCCGCAAGATTAAGTATTTTGCTAATGCTTTTAACAAAATCATCAAAAACATCAGTCTTTGCTTTTTTCATTAAAATATTCACCACTTCAATATGCCCTTTGTCCACGGCTAAATCAAATGCTGTCTTTTCATTACTATTCCTCACATTCATCAGCTTCGTGACAGCGCTTTCCCTTCCCCCTGGATCTCGAGATTGATCATCTGATTCATCTCTCACATTTTCTTCAATATTTCCATTTTCCACTGCTAAATCAAGTGCTGTCTTTCCATTACTATTCCTGGCTGTGATAGCGCTTCCCCTTCTCTCAAGATCATCTCTTACATATTCAAGAAGAACTTCAGCTGTTGCATAGTTATTGCATTCCGCCGCAACATGAAGTGGAGTGTTACCTTCAGCATTAACCTTTAGTAGTAGCCGTGGATAGATGTCAAGTATTTTTTTCACAAACTGATCAGTAGATTTCATTGGAGAGGAAGTTTTGATGCCGACATGCAAGATTGTGTCATTTGGCGGTGTCCCTATACACAAAGCGATGCATAATATTTGTATTAACACTTTAATGTTCGAAAATCGTTAAAAAAATTCCTAAAATCGAACTTTTTATTTAGACTATTTTAAGAGTGGAGTACTGGAAACGTGTCCTTTTAGTCTTAGGTCCAGTACTTTAAAATAATAATAATGATATAATAAATATTACAAATAATTACAAATAATCCATGTAACCTTTTAAGAAAGTTCTAAAATTGACTACCTTTGATCAAACATATAATGTAAAAGCTCTAAAGTCAATTTTGCCCCACTTATTTAAACAAATGTAGGAAATATTTTAGATCATGATGTTATTTGATTTACAAATTCATTTAGAATGTGATAAATCAATTAATTCTATAAACACTTTGTTATACAGATATTTATATATTGTGGAGGAACATAATTTACCAAATTTGTATTAATTAGAGGGAAAATTAACTTTGTATTAGTATACTAATTAACAAGATTAGTTTATGAATTATTTCTGATAGAAAATTTTAATCCAAGAGAATTTTTGTTATGTTTCATCCAAATCAAAGGTCATAGCAATATGTAGGAGTACTAGACTAAAGTGTTACTTCTTCAAAAACATGGATATCCAGAATTGATTGTAACTTCATGTACAAATTAACAATTAATGCGGAGTAGTCTTGCAGTGACATCATAATATTTGAATAAACTATTCTTCAGCGTTTGCTGATTAGTTGGTGTGCTTATCATTCTAATAACTTAAACCGTGAATGAGTTATTCCATATTATCAAATTAAAAGCACTACAAAGATGTGGTCACTAAATTTCCTTTATTCAAATGATCAAATGTGCTTTTCATTAATTTTAACAACAAAATCAAAAATGTTGACAGAAGTCTTATCTCAAGAGGATAAGTTTAATCAATTACCTGGATCATCATATTTCTTTAGTTCTTGAAGCAAAGCGGCTTTTCCTCCGTCGTTCTTTTCAATTTCATCCAGTATCTGGTGATATCCACTCTTTATCGCAAAGTTAAGTAATTTGCCAATGTTCTTAGCAAAATCAAAAAAATTGGGGTCTCCTTCTGTGATTAATCTTTTTACCACATTAACATTATTGCATTCCATTGCCACATCAAATGTTGTCTTTCCATCACTATTCTTCATGTTCAGCATGATCTTTGTAATATCTCTCCCCCAGTTGTTCATGAGATCTTGAGTTTGAACTCTGGCACATTCGAGAAGACTGTCCACTGTATCAGATTTGTCCAATCTGGCGGCCGCAAGATGAAGTGGAATATTGCCTTTATCATTGCCTTGTAGTAGAAGTGCTGGACATATTTTGAGTATTCCTTTCACGAACTTAGTTGAAGAAGAAAACGGTTTGTTGATGTGCACATGCAAGATTGTATCCTTGGTCTCATTTACAATCTGCCTAAGATGTTGCTTTCTTTTCTTGAAGGGTTTAACACGACCCCTAAACGCAGCGTTGAACAAATGTGAATCCATTGCCATTGGATTGGTTTTTGTTTCAGTGGGGGAGTTGTTAGAAACGTTTGGCAAATAAGATCCCATTGGCTCGGTATTGGCTTTTGTTTCTGTGAAGAAGATGTTAGAAGACTCTTGTGTACTATATATACACACGGTAAAAGGCAGTAGAAATTAGCCTTGGATCTTAATTGCCTTTAAAAAATGTGGGGCACCGCAGAATATTTATTGCCTCTCGACATTTGAAAGAAAGAAGCATACAAGGTCATGATGAACTCCAATTCAGGAGAAGAGAAAGTGACTTCTCTTGTAAAAGTAAATTTGTGGTGGCCCCACTCTTCCTGTCACCCACTCCCAACGAGGTGAAAACAAACAATAATACGGGGAACGGACTTTTTCTTCGAATCGAGATATTAAAGATTGTACGAGTGATTTTCTAATATAGCAAGGCACGACTTCTGCACTATGGACGTTAAATTTAATATCTACGAAATGGTAAATACTATAATGGAGAAATAATTAATAGTACCGAAGTTTGATAATTCATTCAAACTATTATATTGTTTAAACATTTTGATTTAAAAATTACATTAGAAAGAGTATTATTTTATCATCTGATCATGTTAAAGCTTTTTAAACCACAAATCTAAATTGATTTAAAAGCCCATTAATAGGAAAATTTTTAATATATTCTACAGTTGCGTAAACCTATCTAGATGGGGAAAAAAAAAATGACGCCTCCAAAGTTTGGACTGTGTGTGGCATTCCGGCTGTTTGAAAAACAACATTTAAACCCCAGTTTAGTGAAAGTACTTAAATAGCCTTAACAAAAAGGAAGAGTGAATGAATTTTTTATTATTGAATGAGTCAATAAAGCATAAATAGGAAAATTACAATGTTGATGGTTTGAAAAAGCATCAATTTTTTTTTTTTTGGTGTAGATATATAATGATACTGGAAAAGTCATTTACTAAAAGTTGAGCTCTCAAGTTGATTTAATTTGTTAGACAGCTTAATATTTTTCTGGACACTCAACACATACTTAGAGTTTTGTTGACAATAAAAAATATTAGAGTTAGGCTTGGCAAATTCTATATAACCCGTTAACACGATACGAACCCATTCTATAAAAACGTATTTTGGATCTAATATTATCGGATTGGGTTGTTAATGGGTTAACACGATAAAACCCGTTTCATATTGGACGGTGTTTGGGTTTATATTATAAAAAATCGTTTCACCCGTTTAACCCGTTAATATTAAGGATAATATAGTAAATTTATTTATGATACATGAAATAATATAATAAAATATAACAAATACTAATTTATAACTATATTTAACCTAAGTAAAATTATTCTAATACAATTACATCATCTTTTTCTTTTGCGTGTATGAGTATGAAATTTTGATGAGAAATATAAATAAAAAACTTATAAAATATTCTATTTAATTTTGAGAAATCATTCAATAATTAGACATTATCAATTATTTATCTTAAATTAATACACTTTAGATGGATATTTAAATGATGTTGAATACAAAACTTTGTTTATATTTTCATATTATATTAAATTTAGATATTTCGATATATTTCAAAATATTTGTTAGATTTGAAATTTATAAACTATTGGTTGTATTATTTGTTTAGAATTTATACAAATCATGTTATACATATTGTTGTCTAACTTGAAAATTTAAAAAAAAAAAGTTAAATGGGTTGGGTTCGGATAATACGTTAAGTTAACAGTTGGGTTTGAGTTTATAGATTCAAACCCAAAAAGTTAATGGATCGGATTTGGATTAATATAATTTAACACGACACGAATACGAACTGATATGAAATCGCTCTAACATGACTCGTTGTCAGGTCTAATTAGAGTTTTACAAATTTAAAAATGGGCCTAAGTTTCTTTTTTTAAATTTATTTTCAATTAAGTTAATTTCCGTATTAAATATAAAGTAAAAATAAATGTTCTGAATTTTAAGAATTGACTTATTGAATAAATAGGCGCCTAGAAGAAAAAGTTTGTACTAATAGTCTAATCCCACCTAAAAGAGCAACATAAACCCGCCATTTTTTTAAGATGGCAAGCTCCAATGGAAAGAGAATCAAATAGGAAGTTGAAACGTAGTATTCCCATCTACTAGATCTAAAACTAAAAAAATCAAATTAAAAATACGAAAAAAAGCTAGGTAACATAATCTGAAGACAGTCATCTCTAGCTCACAAGACGAAGGTCTCCCAATTAAGTAATTAAATATTTGATTGATTGATTCCTGCTTTTATCTAAGGAAAGAAAATGTTGCAAAAAAAGCAGAAAAATAGTTATTTTATCATGCGGGAGCCCCAATTTTTATTTCATTTCTAGAACGATCAGGGTGGTCCCTAGAATTTTCTGGTTAATTAATTTTCTCCATATTTAAGAAGATCCTACGAGACAAAACTAATATGTTGAATACAAGATTGGATTGAGGATTTCAATAATTTTATTATTTAATAACTCCTCATTATTTTTTACTGAGTTTTATTACGTCCTTTGCCTAATTAAGTACTCATTTTTTTCAATTGTCATTACCATTAGTTATTAAGTTCTTGTTAGAATATAATTGGTATATCTGACGCATTTGTTTTGAGATTTATATAAAATTTTGAAAAACCTATATAAAAATTTAAAATTGAGGGTTTTAAAGTAAAAAACAATTACAAAAAACTTGAAAACATCCATTTCTAACTTCCATATCCTCTTTTTCAACATTCTCAATTTTTATATAAAATCTTATGCATCGATCACATGCATTCTGACTAAAACCTAATATTTGTCTTTGTTTCTAATGTAAGGTGGAATGCAGTTATTGTTCCTCGTAGACATCAATTATGTTGCAATGTCGTTTGTGACCCTCTAATGTGAGTCGAAGGGAAATATAATATAAAATAATAAAAAATTTTATAGGCGTGTTGATGAGAGACTAAAGATTGGCTCTTTTGTAATAAAGCTTTGTTGAAAGTCGAACTCCAAAAAAGACACGACTTTGATTAAGTTTGCACTTTGAAAATCGCGTGGCTCCCACTTGATGCATTTTGGTAGATTATGTCTTGACTCAATGCACACGTTTTACACGTTGTGGGACCGGAATACTGTAGTATAAGCTCAATTAAATTACTACTTTGATATATATCATACTAGAACTCAATTAATTTTTTAAAATTGGAATCTATTAAAGAGGATGACTCGATGAAAAAGAATTGGATAATGAGATATGATGTGATTACAGTAGTATGGTTAATGTAATATTGAACTGGATAAAATTATGCATAATGATCTATAAAAAATTAAAATTTGTAATTGATTCATATTAAATTACTTTTATTTAATATTTAGATTTCATATTTAAAATACTAGATGCTTTTGAAATATAAATTTAATTATATTTCTAATAAACTCGAATTCTATTTAACTCAAATAACTTTCTTCATAAACGAGTCAAACCGCTTTCTCCAGATTCTAAAATAAAATGCACCTAAATTAGATTTTATACTCCTTATCACGCACAAAGGGTGGGAGACTTGGAGTGTGTGACCGGCTGCACGCCACCATAGTTGCTTGGGTTTTAGAAATTGTCTGGTTAATTAAAGCGACTTTCAAGTTTTAACGACGCAGTTGTAGATTAGGTTTATAGGCCTATGTGTACATCAAATGATCCAGATACCCTGTAGGATATGATGTTAACAAACAGCGTCGAAGTACTGATTTAATTTAGTAAAAAATCAATTAAGAACCATCTATTAGGAGATTATCAAAAACAAATATTTAATTAACGGAGGCGAGCTGTAGCAGTAAGATTATGCATCTTGAGTACACTTCCAATACTAATGGTAATGGAGGATTTGCCCCTTATCCAAAATTTAATTAGAAAGAAATGAAACACAACTTGTGCCGGCGCTCAGTAGAAATAGTACGGGAGAGGAAATTAATAAAAAGTGATTATGCAATTGCTTCTGAAAATCAGAATAATGCTAGAGTTGATTATCACACAATATACAATCAAAAATTATAGAACAATTATACCATGGTTATTTACTTATATTCAATACCTTGAAAATATGGAAAAAGGTTTAAAAAAAAAAAGAAGACAAAGACAAAGACAAAAACTGAAAAAGCCAAAAAAGCAAAAAAAAAAAAAAAAAAGATTTCTTCATAGTATTAATATGTTAAATTCAAATTAGGATTTATTCCTCAATTATAATCAGCTAGACATACAGCAGTACACACAGAAGGATGATGCTACACAATCCTATAATGTTTGCTTTAGTTTGATTTTATTTTACTAATTATTTTGTAAGAGATTTCATTATAAAAAATTTACATTTAGAACTTCATGGTTTAATGTAAATTAAAAATTTGCATTAAAAATTAGTTTAATTTACATTAAAAATTAAACTACAGAAGCCAAATGTGAGTGTGAAGTGCTATTTTTATTGTTAGATATTATCTTGGAAGTTGGAACATAGGCACTTTTGATTATAAGCTGTTGATGGTTGACGGGACATGTTAAGAAAGACTCCAAATATTCAAAATTACGACACACAGGAAAAAGACAATAATATTTAATTAAGGACATGGAGCCACTGACGAGAAATCAACCCATTTTGAAAAATTCAAATGGCGATTCTCAATAACAAGATTACTATTGATAAGATATAGCCCAACGGTAGTACCTGACGATAAAAATTCAAGATATTAACACTTGTGGTCATTACATTAAACGAATTTGAATATTATATATATATATATATATGGTAATCTCCTTTAAAATATATAAAAATTTCTGGTAGACAAAAATGGATTATACTTCAAAATATTTCTAATTTAAGCGATTAACACATTTTAAAGGAGTGGTCTATATTTATAAGCTTTTCATTAAAAAACTTGCTTTACCAATTATTATAATATTATCGTATAATTATTACATCATAAATTTTCATTAGTTGGATAAAATTCTTAAATTTACATATCCCATCGTAGAATTGTCAAATCATTTAAACAAATAAATTGCATAAGGAGTTTGTAAATATATATTAAAGTGGCTCAGCTAGTATGATACGGATTTCATGAAATTGACATCAATTAGTTTAAATATTTTTTTTCAAATATTTCATAAAATTAAGTTAACTAAAACAAGAATTTGCTACTCAACAATCGCTGCAAAATATGACACGACTTGTAGCATGCAAGATGCAAGACAATCTAATGATGGCTGCTTTAATTTGTTGTTAGTTGGTTAATTATAATTGATATACAATTTAAAAATAGAAGGGGATATTTTAACATAAGATTTTTTTATACTAAATTTGATATAATTTTTTAGTCATTAATTTGTAAATTCAATAGTTAAGATAATTGATGAGTTGATAACATTAAATGTATATTATTTACTTTTAATATCAATCATTAGATTTTGTGATATCAATAATTAAAAAATTGTGTCAAAATTTTGTATTAAAATATCTATTTATTTTAAAAATATCGCAAGGATATATAACTATTATCATTCAAATTATCTGATATGCTTTTAATTAAGTTTGATGACGATATAAATATTGATAATCATATTTCCATTTGATGAGGGCCGGTAAGCTTTTGTACCCGAATCATCCAAGTTTGAATCATACTCGCTTAAATTATTTGAATTGTGTTTTATTATCAAAATAACTATATATTTCCTATAAAATGTAAATTAGTGTAATATTTAAAAATTAAATAAACTTTATTATATTAGTTTATAATTGCGTTTTAAAATCTTGTGCATTACATGCATTATGACCATAGGTGGACCTATGTTGTAACCGTGGCTTCCACTGAAAAATTAAAATTTTATTATGCCCCTTAAGTTTTAATAGTTACAAATTATATCTCAAATGTTCTTTGTATAAAAAGTACATAATTTCAATAAATCTACCATCTTGTATTTCGGTTCACCCTTAACTTTAAATATTACTTTTTTTTTAATTAAATCCTTTTAGAGTTACGTACTTAAGTGAGTTCATTTATGTGCCTTCATCTTATGTAATTATATGATTGAAATGTCATAATATATACTCACATAATTTATTTTGAAGACATTTAAATATATATAATTATGTTTGGCACAGTAGATTCCATATTGGCTTGGTATTGGCTTTTGTTTCGGTGGAGAAGATGTTAGAAGACTCTGTGTACTATTTATATACACACGGAAGAAGGCAGTAGTACAAGTCAGGCTTGGATCTTGATTGTCTTTCAAAAAAGTAGGGCAAGTTTTATCACTGCAGAATATTTATCTCCCCTTCACATTTGAAAGAAGCAGAAAACAAGATCTTCTGTTGTAGAGGAGAAAGTTACTTCTGTTCTTAAAAGTAAAATTGTGGTGGCCCTACTACTCAACACGTCCAACAGCCCTTTATTTATATTATAATTCTTATTTCTTTTTTTTTTTTTTTTTATGTTTTACGGGGAAAACTGGCCTATTACACCACACCAGAAAGCCTTTGTCCTAAGCCGGTAACGTCTTTGCTACGAACAAGTAACATGTGTTTTTAAATTACAACAGCTTCACGTGATATTCCTTGAAATTCCAGCAGTCTTTCATTTTTTATTAGTAATGCTAAAAGTAAAAACGTAAAACAAATTTAAAACTTGTATACGTAAAAATAAAATAAAGGGTATGAAAAATTAAAAAAAATATTTATCTATTATTATATTTTTATCTATATTTACGATTGTTGTAACCCGAATGTTCAACTATTAATTAATATATAGTTGTATTTGGATTTAAAGTAAAAAAATGCAAAATAAAGTAAAAAATTCATTCGCATACAAGAAATTACTGATTTTTCTAAGTTTTCGAACATGAAGAAACATTGGAGCTGGGTGAATGATAAATATTATTAATGACTTTTCATTATATCCATGTTTGTTTGTTTTCGATGTAAAATGTCACTTCTTATCTATAATCTTGACTATCTATGCAACGTGTTCATATTTACTAGTCAAAAAGATGTTTCAAAATCTGTGTAAAATAAATAAGATTGATCAACTACTCCATATAGTGATGTTATTATAAAAAATTTATTTAAAAAAAAAGGAAAGTCGACGGAAGAAAACGGAGTAAAAGGAAAAAAAAAAAAGGAAAGTTTATTTAAAAATCCCACTAAATCAACGAGTAAAAAAATGGCCGTCACAAATCTTTAAAAAATAAGTCTTCACCTACATCGGTTATGGTACATGTCGGATTTAATTTCTAGATATTGAAATTATATTGATCTAGCTAATAACTGGCAATGTGTATCATAAGTTATTTAAAAAAAATTACCACAACAGATTCATCTTCTTGGTACCGCAACATCTCATAAGCCCTAATATCAATTGGGAAGTGAACTATACATTAATTTAGAATGGAAGTGAACTATATATTAATTTGGAATTTAGATTTATACTTTTACCCATTTATTTTATTTTATTTTATTTATATATTATATTTTATTATCATACATGATAGATATATTCGCAAATAATGAATTGGGCAAACCCTTTAAATTTTAAATTCAATGATTATATTGATTTGGGTTCCATTACTGATCTAATACTGTCAGGTTACTCTCTTAAAAAACTGTGTATCGTTTCATCTTTCTTAGAAATTATAGTGCAAAAGAGAAAAAAGGGGACAATGTAGTAAAAATAAAAAGAAGAAACGGATTTTAAATCATTATAATTAGTTGATTTATTATTTTTAACCTTACTAAATCTTTCAACTAACATATATAGGACTGTAGGAGGTATATAACTCTTTATAGAATTAGAGTGGATATACGTTACTTGATCTAACCAAGGAAAGGTGGTGCAATGAAATTATCATAAAATTAATTTTAGAAATCATATGTTATCTTAATGATTTATATACTGTAATTTGTGCGAGGACAAACGCATGGATAACAGCTACAAAATAACTATATTATTTTCAAACCAGAGTACGGTAAAACAATTCTTAATGTTCTTGGCATGTGAATAATGCCGGCCGTCCAAGATATATATATCTTTTTAAAATGTCAGTCCCATGTGAGATTGCTGGCTGGTTAGTTGAATGATTTTTTTTAATTATTAATCAATTGATTCAAAATGAAAACGCGCGATGTTACAAAATGGAATTCGTATACAAAACTGATTGTGGCTAATCATTCGAAATTGACTGTTCACTTTATCTGAAACCGAGGCATAACTTGCGGATGAGCCGAGCGAACTTCGATACGCATGGAGTTCGACTTTGAGTACTTCGAGCTGTCTGACTTGCAGGTTGCATCACGCTTCTGATGACGTTTTAGATAAATTAATTCAAGCATCTACACATCCATATTTCATTCTGCACTCTGTGGCAGGATGAGTTTATCAATAGAAGAATTAATAACGACTTTTATGGTAGGCTATGTTTGAACTGAAAGCCAAAGATAGGAAAAAAAAATAGTCTAATGTTTAGAAAAAAATTAAAGGATAAAAATTTCATGTCCAAGGACCTAGAGGTGAAGAAAATACAATTTTGCGGGAGATGGACATTGCGGAACCAGTAGTGTTAACTATAAATTTAATTTTGGTTAGATACTAAAGAAATTTAAAAACAATACTTCATCTTAAATTACAAATTTACGGTAGAGAGTAATAGCCAATTAGTTAGGGATAATTATGAAAGTTTTAGTAAAAGTGAGTGTGATTATGAAAAAAAAAAAAAGAGAGATGCAAATAGCACCACCTTTTATACTATCTTATCTTAATTGAGAATTATGGTTGCCTTTGTATGGACTACAGAGTTTTACTTATTAAGAACGATGAGAAAAATTCTTACTTTTTCATGGTATCTCGTCTTACATTTCTACTACTATTTTTCCATAATTTAGATTTAGGTTAAATAGTTTTCCTTAAAAAGTGCTAATGAGCCGAACAGAGAGATGAGGAGATACTAGTCACGTGTGAATCACTTGAGAATTAAGACCAAAATATGGGACATTAAATTAGTGATTAATATACATTTCATTAGTCGATGAGCGGGAAAGGAGTCAAACAATTATATTATATTTTGCCTTGTGATTCACAATCTAAGCTAATTAACTATCAAGCTGCGCAATCGAACAAACACTAACCTTAGACGTACACCGGCCACGAGGAAGCAAGGCATCCTCAGCACGGAGTAAAGAGGCCTCTCGATTATCAGAATTGAAGGTTGTGTTCGTTTTTAAATTATATATTTTTTGTTTCCAAAATGATTTAGAAAATAAATTTCTAGAAATAAGAAAAAATAGTTTAATTGAAGAATATGCGTTTGAAAATGAATTCTGAAAATAAAATTTGAAAATGATTTTAAGAATATATGTTTGAAAATGAATTCTGAAAATAAAATTTGAAAATGACTTTAAGAGTATGTGTTTGAAAACGAATTCTGAAAATGAAATTTGAAAATTATTTTAAGAATATGTGTTTCGAAATGAATCTTGGAGTTGAAATTTTGAACATAAAAATAAGATATGTGTTTGAAAATGAATCATTGACATCAAATTTTGAAAATAAAAACATAAAATGCGTTTGGAAATGATTCTAAAAAATATATTCTTAAAAATTATATAAATAAAGGATTATTAACATATATACAAGGCATAATACATACGCATGTACTTACATATATAACAAGCACGCTTCACAAATATATATATACACCACATAGTATCATTTATAAATCTTTCTTTACATCGCCAAACACATGGCAATATAAACGAATATATGATTACAAACATCTATCTTCCACGCTGAATATAATCTTGTCACATCCTTATAGCTATGTTTTCCCTATAGTATCTCCATGCTTCCGTTCGTCCAATAGGTATGTTCGGTTGAACTATGGGCATGGCTCCATGTTGCTCTTCGACAACTTCAACGTCATCTACCTCATATCTCCTAAACAATCTATCAAACCTATTGTTAAGTCGAATGAAATTATGTAAAGTACAACATGCCACAGGAATAAGACGTTGGGATTGGAGACTGAAATTAAGCATTGACTTAAGAATTGGAAATCTTTTCTTCAACACTCCGAAACACCTCTCAATTACATTACGCAATAATGTGTGTCTTCTATTAAATAACTCTTCATGTCCAGTAGGTTGTCTCCCCTCCCCTCTAAATTCACTTGCATGGTATCGGTGCCCTCTATAAGGAGCAAGGAATCCTTCCATGTTACTGTAACCTGAATCAACCAAATAATAATAACCTATGTACTGTAATTAGCATCACATGTATAGCTTCATCAAAATTAAAAACATGTCATTTGTAAGTAATTTATACCTGAGTCTGGCATAGAAAAATCACTATTCTCGTTGTAAAGTGCATCATGTAAAACCCATGAATCGTTTGCACTACCTTTCCATCCCGTTAGCACATAAGTAAATAACATATCGAATGAGCAAGCACACATTATGTTTTGGATCACGTCGCTGTGCCGATTATGATATGCTGTTTGCTTATGCGCTGGTAGTGATGTTGCAATATGAGTGCCATCAAGCGCTCCAATGCATCCCTATATCAACTATTTCATAAGCATAGTTATATACATACAAATATGTATTGACCTTAATTTTCCTCTCAAAATAATCTTTTTAATCATCAACTTGTCTATACCATAATTGGGCTTAATAATTGAACAAAATGGTTCTTTGACAATTTAAAGAAAGCACAAATATATACCATAAGATTCTGTCCTAATAATGGTTTAATCAAGTATATGGAAGGAATTGATTTAAGCTTTTTGCCAGCCTCATACATTTTGTTCTGTTGAACGCATATGGTACAAAGAAAACAAGAAGTACAAGGACCCCCAAATTAAGGATAATATTAATTTTCAAAAGCACTTCCTAGAGCATGTGTTGGCATGACTATAATCTCCATTAAAGAAGAAGACCAGCTATACTATTAATTAATTAATATATGTCTTCTGTGTATCTTTCTTGGTTGCATATTAAAATTATTAATTAATATGGGCTAACAGTTAAACTCTTCAAACTATTTTTTTAATACATCAAAAATATAATCAAAGTCGACATTTTCAATTTATTTTAAAAAAAAAGAGCTACATATAGGCAAAATTTCAATTGTTAAATAAATATTGTTTAAGTGCATCCCACCCCATTAAAATCATGTAACAAACTTTGAATCAAATAAAAAAATATAATCCTAAAAGTATTAGCAATACAAGTTAAAACCAAAAAAAGAAAAAAGATAAGTGCACCGCACATGATCAAATAATTGTATAAAATAAAACTAAATAGAACCTTGTCATGTTGTAAACAATTACAATGGATAGAAAATTTCATATACTTGGTCGAAATTGATTGGATTAATTTGTTAACAAATTCAATTAGATTACCAAGATCAGGATCAGGATCAGGATAGCATGAGAGAGCTCAAGCCAATTGGAGGATTTCTGATACCATTAAGAAGTAAAAACCTACAAAGAAAATGACACCATGAGCAGGAGCTGCTAAGCCTCTTCACGTATAGCAGACATTCAATCTAAGCAAGAAAATAATCCCCATGCTGATAACTAATGAGTTTGACACCTTATCATGTTGCAGTAATGCAAAACCACAATAAAATGTCCAAACAAAAGTACAATAATTAACGTACAATAATTAACTAACGTACTAATAGAGCAATGGTGGGTGATTGGGAAGACAGTGAAGATAGTAGTAAGCAACAAAAGTTGAACATGCAAACAAGATTTAAAGTGAAACAGTAATATATGCAATGGCTCAAAAGGCTTGTATTTGGATTAAATGATGCAGCCAAGCCACATGCCAGTAAGATTCAGTAATCCTTCAAAGCCGAAAAGAACCATAGCAATGAAATCAACAAAGTAATTCCATGGTGAAAATTAGAGCTTTTAAAAAATACTTTGTACATACCGCCTATTATCTAACTTGAATTCTTCTATTTGCAGAGAGACGCAAAATACACATCCAGCAGAACCATATGACAGTAAAAACCAAAAAGACCCACCCAGCTCATTGAATAAAGTAACCCGACAAGAACAACACAAAGAAAAAGAACAAGCTGCCATATATCAACACAGCCTTTCGGCCAGAAGTGAGTGCATTCCCTCCCAAGCCAAACTGCTGGTTCTGACCAAACCCAGCAATCTCCACACTCTTACTTTCAAAGAAGCTCTTAAGTGGGACACCTCCAATCGTCAGGCAACTTGTCAAACTAAAAGCCAGGTGGTATAGGATATGCAGGATCACTGTCAAGACAGCTCACATTCTATCCCTGCAGGACAAATAATTCCAGCTGTCATTGGTGTGCTGTCTGTTCTGTTTTGTTTGTTATTAGAGGTGTGATTATGCTGTAATTTAGTTAGTTAAGTTAGTTACAAATTAAGCCTAGATTAAGCCTACAACATTCTGGAATGTGACATGTGAAATCATCTCATTAGCTGTCACATGTGCTGCCATCAGATTGTTACACCTGGCTGTAAAATTCTTTTCTGAATTCTGTAAGGTACACATATAAATGAAACAGTACACCCAGCTGGTTGGTGAGCTGAGGTTTTCTGCATTCCTGAAATTTCAACTTGGTATCAGAGCCGCCCCATTACAAACACCATGACCTCAAGGTTCTCTCATGGAAGTCCCAACAGTGGTGACTCAGGATTGTCATCTCGGTCAAGCTCCTCAAATGGAAGCTCACCCTTTGGAAACACTCTCAATCAGTCCTTTCCCATCAAGCTGGATGAAGATAACTTCACCCTCTGGAAAGCAATGGTGTTGCCTACACTGAGAGGACACAAGCTTGAAGGCCATGTCCTTGGAACCAAGAAGTGCCCACCTGAATTCATCCCAGCAGCCACTGATGAAGATGGAAGCAGCTCCCAGCTCCAACCAAACCCAGAATTTGACAACTGGGTTACAACAGACAGCTTGTTAATCGGATGGCTCCTTGGATCCATCTCAAGTGAGGTTGCAGCACAAGTAATCGGAGAACCCACCTCACATGACCTGTGGAAAGCACTTGAAGAATACTGCGGGATCAAAAACAGATCAAAAATCTCGAACCTGAGATTTGATCTTCAAACAACCAGAAAAGGGACAATGAAGATGAGTGAATACCTGTCAACAATGAAGAAAATTGCAGACAACCTTGCTGTAGCTGGAAGCCCTGTTGAGATGAATGATTTAATTTCCTTTGTCACCTTAGGATTGGATGCTGACTACACACCTATTGTAGTTCAGATTCAATCCAAGGATGGAATGTCCTGGCAGGAATTACAGGCCACTCTGCTGAATTTTGAAAATAGACTAGAGAGGCTCAATAGCTTCTCTAATCTCAGCCTCAATCAGATCTCTGCTAATGTGGTTTCAGAAAACAAAATTACCACAACCGAAATCAGTTCAAGCAAAGCAACAATAGCAGCAGAAACTTCAATCAAGGCTATGAGAGAGGGTCCAGCAACAATCCAATCAGAGGGAGAAGTGGTGGCAGATTCGGAAACTCAAGACCAATTTGTCAGATATGTGGGAAGGTTGGTCATCCAGCCTCCATCTGCTTCTACAGAACAGATATGAGCTACATGGGCTCAAACAATAGAGGCAGAAATGACAACAACACTAGACAAGGCCAACCATAGCAAGCTTATTTTGCCACACCTGAAACTGCTGTAGATGACTCATGGTTTGCTGACAGTGGAGCAACCAACCATGTTACTGCAGAGCCAAGCATTCTCAATGCAAGGAGTGAATACAATGGTAATCAAACTCTCTCTGCAGGTGATGGTAACAAACTGAATATTTCTCACATTGGTCACTCTAAATTACCTGCTGGAAATACTATGTTGCATCTCAAAAACATCTTGTGTGTTCCTAGAATAACTAAGAATCTGTTGAGTGTGTCTAGGTTGACTAAAGACAACAAGATATATGTTGAATTTCACTCAAATATTTGCCTTGTGAAGGACAAAAGAACCAACCAAGTTCTGCTGCAGGGGAGAGTTAAGGAAGGGCTGTATCAACTCAGTCCTAGTCCTAAAGTTCAGTCTAGTGTCTCTGGAAAAAATAAAAGGCTTGCAAGTCTGACAACTTCTGTTTCTTGTGTTCCAAGTTCAAATCAGCCAACCAAGAACCATTCCAGTTTGTTCTCAGACAAGTCTATGTTAGGCAGTCTCCAAAAGTGTCAAGGCCTAGTTACTTCCTTGACAAGTACCTTGCCAAATGAAGAAAAATTCAACATTTGGCACAGAAAACTTGGTCATCCTTCTGTAAAAATTTTGAGTCAGATTCTGAAAATTTGTAATGAAACAATTAAATTCAATGAAAATGATAGCTTCTGTGATGCTTGTCAGCTAGGAAAATCTCACTCTTTGCCCTTTAAAAGTTCAAAAAATCAAACAAAACATCCCCTGGAACTTGTCCATACTGATCTCTGGGGACCAGCACCTATTTTCTCCACTTCAGGCCACAAATATTACATACACTTCATTGATGACTATAGCAGATTTACATGGATCTATCCTCTTAAAACCAAATCTGAAGCCTTGACTGCTTTCAAACAATTCAAAACACTTGTTGAAAACAAATTTGAAAGACATATCAAAAGCATTCAATCAGATTGGTGAGGAGAATTTAGAGTGTTTACTGATTTTTTAAACCAACATGGCATAGAGTCTAGAATAGCATGTCCTTACACACATGAACAGCAAGGCAAAGCTGAAAGGAAACATAGACATATTGTTGAAATGGGACTTACATTGCTTGCATAAGCCAACATGCCCTTAAGGTATTGGTGGGAAGCTTTCCACACTGCAGTGCACTTGATAAACAGACTGCCCACTCCTGTCCTAAATAGAGTCTCTCCTTGGCAGAAACTCTATAATCAGATTCCAGATTACAACCTCCTCAAGACCTTTGGATGCTCATGCTTCCCCTGTCTGAGACCTTATCAAAGCCACAAATTTCAATTTCACACCACAAAGTGTGTGTTTGTAGGCTATAGTGATTCACACAAAGGCTTCAAGTGTCTAAGTCCAACCAGGAGGATTTATATTTCTAGACATGTCATCTTTAATGAGATAGAGTTCCCTTTTAAACAAGGTTTTATCAACACAAAAAGCACCCCCAATCCACAGCAATGCATCAGTGACTTCACTGGTGTATTTCTCCCTTTGTTCAACAAGCTGTCATGTCAAAATTCCAAGTGCAAGCTATCAGAGTCTAGTAACAATCCAGGAAAAGAAACCTCTCAATTTCTCTCCACTGCAGCAGAGCCTGACCTAAACACTCAACCAGCAGATAACTCATCACCTCCAGTTGAAATCCCTTCACCAAGAAACACCTCAAATCCACCAACACCACATCATCGAAGTGAGCAAAACACTGATAATCCTGATGAACTCACAGATCACCACCCTCACATTCCTACTGTGCCACACCATCCAATGATCACTAGATCAAAGAGTGGCATTTACAAGCCCAAAGTGTTCAATGCTGAACAGAATCCGAATGAGAACACTAAACCATTGACAGTCTCAGAAGCTCTCAAATCAGAGTGCTGGAGAAGTGCCATGAATGAAGAATTTGCAGCTCTGGTGAGAAACAAGACCTGGACATTGGTGCCATTCTCACCTCACTACAGCCTGGTAGGTAATAAGTGGGTGTTTAAAGTCAAGCTGAATAATGATGGAAGTGTTCATAAACACAAAGCCAGGCTAGTAGCCAAAGGCTTTCATCAAACACCAGGAATAGATTTTACAGAAACTTATAGTCCTGTAGTCAAAGCTGGAACAATCAGAATCATCCTAACTCTTGCAGTGACAAAGAATTGGAGAGTAAGGCAGCTGGATTTCAACAATGCTTTCCTAAATGGGAACCTGGAAGAATCTGTGTATATGATGCAACCTGAGGGATTTGTAGACCCTTCTAAACCCACCTATGTGTGTAAATTACACAAGGCACTCTATGGACTTAAACAGGCACCAAGGGCCTGGTTTGAGAAGCTGAAAGGCACTCTACTCAGCTGGAATTTCACCAATTCTAAGTCTGATTCTTCCTTGTTCATTCTCAAAACAGAAGAGATTTTAATCTACATCCTAATATATGTAGATGACATCTTAATTACAGGGAATAACTCAGACTACATGCAGGGCCTAATCTGCAAGCTAAATAGCCTCTTTGCTCTCAAGGATCTTGGAGATCTTCATTACTTCCTTGGCATAGAAGTAAGGAGGGATGTTACAGGTATGTATTTGAATCAATCCAAATACATCTCTGACTTACTGAAAAAGTTGAAGCTGGAACATCTAAAGCCATGCTCCACTCCTGCTGCTGTTAGTAAGAGCAAAGATGTTGAAAACTCAGAAGTCTTTCCAGAACCAACCTTATACAGAAGCACTGTTGGGGCTCTCCAATATCTCACATACACAAGGCCTGATATTGCTTTTATAGTCAACAAACTCAGCCAACACTTGCAGTCTCCAAAAATGGTGCACTGGCAAGGTGTTAAGAGAATACTCAGATATCTCATGGGAACCAAATTTGTTGGACTGCACATTAAGCCCTCTCATGACATCAACCTAACTGGCTTCTCGGATGCAGACTGGGCATGCAACTCAGAAGACAGAAAATCTATAGGAGGCTACTGTGTTTTCTTGGGAGATACTCTAGTGTCATGGCAGTCCAAAAAGCAACCTGTAGTGTCCAGATCAAGCACTGAATCTGAGTACCAAGCATTGGCTCTTGTAGCAGCAGAAATAGCCTGGATAGAATCCCTCCTGTCTGAACTTCATTGCTCTCCCTCTCAGTGTCCAGTTACCTGGTGCGACAACACAAGTGCAAGTGCTCTAGCATCAAATCCTGTATATCATGCTCGAACAAAACACATTGAAATTGACATTCACTATGTTAGAGATAGGGTTCTGCAGAAACTGCTTGAAGTCAGATATGTGCCCTCCTGTGATCAACTTGCCGACTGCCTCACCAAAGCTTTGTCAGCTCCTCAATTTCATCTCCTTCGATCCAAACTTGGAGTACTCGAACTGCCCTCCAGTTTGATGGGGGATGTCAAGACAGCTCACATTCTATCCCTGCAGGACAAATAATTCCAGCTGTCATTGGTGTGCTGTCTCTTCTGTTTTGTTTGTTATTAGAGGTGTGATTATGCTGTAATTTAGTTAGTTAAGTTAGTTACAAATCAAGCCTAGATTAAGCCTACAACATTCTGGAATGTGACATGTGAAATCATCTCATTGGCTGTCACATGTGCTGCCATCAGATTGTTACACCTGGCTGTAAAATTCTTTTCTGAATTCTGTAAGGTACACATATAAATGAAACAGTACACCCAGCTGGTTGGTGAGCTGAGGTTTTCTGCATTCCTGAAATTTCAACTATCACCAACTGCTTCATCATATTTATACCCACAAGACCTACACTCATATATTCCAATGTTCAGGACTGCAAATCTCTCTTCTAGACGCCGCTTATCAAACTTCTCTTCCTCTTTCTCTTTCGGAGGAATGGAGGGTTGGACTTGGTCTGACACTGAGGTGGGTTTATCTTCTTTGGAAACATCAATGGACAGAGGAATGAAAAGGGGTTTTGTAGCTTTCGTAGAGAAGAAAAGTGTGGAGGGAAAGTGGAATTTTGGTTTGTTTTGGACGAGAAGCTTGGGAGAGGTGTAAGATTCAGTAATCCTCAAAGAGGTTCCAACACAATCAAGAATTCATGCACTGTCGGATGATACCCTACTAGCTCTGGTTACTGAAAATTTTGAGTTGGACAACAGGGGACCCACAAGGATAATAATTCAACAAGCAGAATTATGTGAAACCCATTTAAAAAAGTTTTACATAAGGAAGTAGGCTTTTTAGTCAACATACTTAAAAGAATCTGGAATACCGGAGCAACAAATTAACACAAGAAAACCAGTAAGAAGGTCGCATGCTTTAATCAACGGCACTTTAAATAGAAATAGATAACAAGCAGAACGTCATCTAACCAAAAAAAATAAAAACCAGCAAAAATCTAGAGTTACGGCAAAAACCCAGATGCGAAATGTCCATAACTAATCAATAATGTCCAACAAAATTCTAATCCATAACAAAATAGCAAAAACACAGATGCGAAATTACCTAATCTCATGTAATTAATTTCTTCAAACAGAGACAGCAAGGGGAAGTGAGCAACGACTAGTGAATATTTTGCTGTTATATGTATAACAGAGATAGCAAGTTATGGAAGAATGAGATCTGCCGATGAGGGGAAGAATGAGATCTGGTCCAGTGGAGAGAGGAATAGGAAAGACGACTTTTGCAGTAGGAAATCGAGAGAGAGAGGTGTGGAATTATGGTTGATGACACTATACTGTTTATATATCCAAGCTAAAATTAGGGGTAAAAATGGTATTTTCTCTTGTTTTACGGAAACGGAAAAATACAAAAACGAACACAAATCTCCCGAATTCCGATAAATTGAAAACGGAAAACGGTGGGTGCAAAACAAAAACGATCAAAGCCTAAAATGACCCAAATCATGAATCATATCTCATCGCTAGAACTGTTAATTAAATGTTTTCATATTACATGCGTGTTTGGCATTTCTGTGTTATGACTTGGATAACCAGTGACAGAGCTACAAGCGTGTGTGAAAGGGGACAATCATGAGTTATAATTAAATAAAAATAATTTAATTAAAAAATCATAATTATGTAAATTTATAAATATTTTCAATAATTTACAATAGTATAATATTAAACAATTTCTATGTTAAGGATGTGCGGTGTAACAATTTGATTTTTTATTACCAATTATAATTTTTCATACATGATATTACAGCTAATTATTTAAAATGTTTTTAATTAAAATATCAATTCTAAAACTAAAATCATAAATGGATAAGCACTGTAGTTGATGGTATCTTCTTTCATTTATTATTGATAAATATAGTCAATAATTTTATAATTAGATAATATAGACTAATTTTAATAGTGAGCAAAAGAAACATTAATGAATATGGATATAGTAGAGAAAGAGTATATTATAATGAATTTAGATTCAAAGACATTAAAAGAATAATAATATTATACTTACAAAGTCTGAATACGAAGTTTGTATACAAATTTGATTTGACATCAAGTGAATAATATGAGTTGTTGATGTAATAAATGTTGATGAGTCATGAGACATTGAATAAGTGATATTATATCAACTTTATATTCAAACTTTGCAAGTAAATATCACTCTTAAAAGAATACATACACCCATAAGAAGGACATAATAACAGTATACATGATAGTTGGTTAATAATTAAATAGAAAAAAAATTATAAACTAATAAAAAGAACTTGAACATTTTTATGGGCTCAGGAGGGGCAATTGCCCCTATTGGGCCTTAATGGGCTTCGTCTCTGTATATCACATTATTATTAATAATGTTAATGATTTAGAGTAAAATTTATATTGTTTCAAGGTAGAGAGCTTTCTCGAGAAATTTTTTTTTTCTTTTTTTCTCTTTTTGAATACTTTTGAGTTGTCAAAAATATTGTTAAGCTGTTGAGTTGATCTACTAGACAATCAAGGATCAAATCAAGAATTTTATTCATTGGAGGAAAATCTAGAAAATAAATATACTAATAAAAAAAAGAAAACAAATCTTAAATTTCAAAAATCATTTATTCATTTTAATATCCCAACCCTCGTTTTCTGACCTTAGTCTTTACTAATTCCTAAACACGGTTTCTAATAACTAACTCTTCCCCAATAATGTTGTTAATACTCATTTACAAAAAATTAGTTTATCAAAATGAAAAGTAATTGATTGCATGGACCTGATTTTTTATTTTGATTGTGATAGTCAACAGATATTTTCTAATTTAATTTAAAAAAATAAATAACACTCCTTTTGATTTTCATTTTAATCCTTATGTTTTTTTTAATTATTCTTTAAATTTTCAATATAGCATAAAATGAGGAAATTTGAGTGTTCAACATGTGAAGTAGGGAATTCTGCGACTACCTGAATATGTATGAGATATTTCAATATGTCATTAATTTTGAGAATACTCATTATATTGAATAAACCAAATTCTCATTGATTCTCATGAATACCGAGAAATAACAAATACGCAATGAGAATTAATAATAATAATAAAAAATCTGCTGAAAAACTAATTCTAATGTTTAGAAAGCAACTTATTTATGGTAGATACCTATAGACATACTATGGAGAAAAATGACTATTTTCAACGAAAAATTTCATCACAAAAAGTCAAAAGTTTGTCCCAAATAATTTTTTGCAACGAAAATAAAATCATTTGCACTATGATGGTAATAAGTAGTTTTTTTTGCGATGAAGTTAAAATTCAGTGCAAAAAAGTTTTAAGTGACAAACTGTCATCGTTAAAAGTGGCATTTTGCAACTAAACTTTTCGTCACTAAAGACTATATTTGATTATTAGGTTTTTGTAACAAAAAAAAAAAAAGAATTCACCTTTAGCAACAAAATTGTCTCAAAATATGTTTTGCAAGTTGTTTTCAACACTTTAGTGACCATTTTTCATCGTAAAAGGTGGCTTTTTGCAACGATCTGATGATCACTAAAACATAATTAATAATTTTTAAAATTAATTACATTCTACAATTTACAAATTATTAAATAAATATTTTCATTTTGTGAAAATATTTAAAATAAAAGAATAATTTTCATTATAGAACATAATTTTATATAAAAATATTTTTATTGAATAATAATAATTTACAATAAAATATTTACAATAAGTGAAATTTATTCTTCCTAAAGAATTTCAAAAATTAAAAAAAAAATTATAACCATATCCTTCAAAATCAAAAATAAAACAAAAAAATTACCACCATATCCATCAAAATGAATGTTGATAATTTTAAACAATATCAATAAGTACTCTCGAGTTTTGGCTTAATTTCAGTCGGAGAATGAATATGTATTTTTAATTATCACAACCCTGAACTTATATAAAAATCATCATTTTCACCCTCAAACGATTATTTTCAGGGGTGTGATTGATTAACAATGAACAACTTCGAGAGTGTAATTGATAAAAAATGTGTAGTTATTCTCCAGTAGAATTAAGTTAAAACTCCAAGATACTCATAAAATTATCCCTTGATAATTTCTATTATATCCAATGTAATATACAAAGATAATTATAAAAAATAGAAGAAAATTAAAAAAAATAATAATTGCACTCCATAGCCACTCTTATTGTTGATCTTCTTGTAAAAATCTTCACGACACCACATTTTAAATAAACTTTTCAAAAAAAATTGTTAATTAATAAAAATAAAAGCAAAAAAGCTCCAAGAAAAATATAAATCTATTAATAAAATATAGTACAACTCATAAATATATCTAAAAGATTAATGTAAGAATAAAAATAAGTGAATGTGTAGAAAAGAGAGAAAAAAAAAAAGAATGTTAAGGAAAAGAAAATTAGAAAGAAGAGATGAAAATTAGAAACGTAAAAATGAGAAAATAATAGAATGGAATAGATTTATATGTATTATATAAATTTTCGCGATGAATTTGAAAATTTGTCGCTAAAAATCATTTAAAAGTTCAAAAAAAGAAAAATCCTGCCAAAAAATTTTAATTTTTTTGCAACATAATTTTTTCTTTTTATGATGAAGATGTCGTCTCAAAAAATGTTTGAAAAATGTGAAAATTTTGCCATGAAATTCTAAAATTTTGTGAGGAAATCTTTGCCTTTTGCAACGTAGGAAAAAGTCTTTTAAAAAATTTCACAAAGCAGGTAAAATCCAACCTAAAATTTTAAAATTTTGCAATGAATTTGTACATTTGTCGACAAATTTAGGTTCGTAGCAAAAAGTCTAAAAATATGAAAATAAAAATCTAAAATAAAAAAATTAACATATGTATTATTGAATAATTATTAATTTATTTATTATTTAATTCATTTGACACATAGTTAAACTTATATTATATTGAATTGATATGAAATGGCATTAAATTAATTAATCATATAATAGCCATATACAAAAGAAATACAAATTAAAACACTAGGTTTGTCATTGTTTTAATTCAATATTTAGACATGTACATATATCTCATTATACTTTTCATGTGTGAAGAAATGATAATAAGTTTTCATATTTTGATTAGTAAATTATTAATGATTCACATTTTATCGATATGTGTGTGTGTGTGAGGTAATTTAGTTATTAACTCTAATTCAAAATTGTTCAATAATTTACTCACACCTACTTAAACATTAAAAAAAGAAAATCAAATATCTAAAGAAGTCATAAAAAAGTAGGTTATAAATAAAAATATACAATTCAATAACTAAATATATTCACTCTTTATAAAAAGTATATTATTTACACATTGTATTAAATGAACTTATAGTTTAAAATACACATTCGCTCAGAAGTTTTATTAGTTTTATACAATTATTTTGTATCATTATAAATTTCTTTTACAACAAGTTTATATAGAGCTAATTACACATTAAGTGGGGATCAAACTTAATTACACATTAAGTTTATAAATTTCTTTTACAACAAGTTTAAAGATTATGTTGAAAAATATGGCATATGCAATGACTTGTTATCTACTTTTAAGTATCACAGTTGGTACAAACGGCCGAGGAGGGTTTTTTTTTTTTTTTTGTTCAGGGGATGGATCCTAATTTAGCATACCTTTAGTAAATTGTTGGATTTTATTTGTAAATAGAGTTTATTATGTTTAAGTCATTATTATTTTTGGAATTTAATTGTTATTAGGATTTTTTATCTGATTTTCTATACTTGATTGATCAAAGAATGTCAAATTATAAATAGGTTCGTTGCCACCATTTTAAAGCTATGGCTTATCAACTAAAAATAAAAAACAAAATCCCGATTCTTTTCTGATAATTTGACTCTTTTACGAGATTTGGGAGTTAAACGGGCTCTCGAAATTGTATTTAGTGCCTATATCTATTCGGCTGCGTTACAACACTTGCAGAAGTATCAATTCACCGCATAGAGACGGCAGAAGTAAATGATCCCTTTCGAATGATTTTGCACCGTTTTCACACATGCCCCGTCGTTACTGAGCTTTTAACCATCTAGACTGCCTTTGTTCGGAAACTCTTTCCGATCACTCCATTAATTTCAATAATGACTTCTCTTATATGTACTTAAAAGAGTAAATGTCTTCCTTCTAATGTTTCTGGTAACTTCCAAGTAGATTTTTTTTAAGCTAAGAAAGTCTAAGCTACTATATACTTCTGATATGATAACGAACTGACATTTAAATCCTTACATTGCGTTAGATCAGAGACGGAATTCCGGCCTTCAATGAGAACAAGCCCCACATGGGCGCATAGCTATTCATAGGAGGGAATAATACTTATATGTAATTTATTAAGTAGTTTAAATTGTTTCCAGTGCCTTTTTTTTTTTTTTTGTCTCTTCGTATTTCAGATATACTTTACATCTGCAACTAGTTACACATTTAATATTTTCATATAGGTATAAAACTAAATTGCTTAAGGTAACATTAGATATATTTCCAAAACCACCGAAAATTTAGCAAAAGATGCATCAATTTTCTGATGCTTAATATTATCCAAAACTGTAGCAACAATAAAAACAAATAAAAATTGTATCAAGCTCAATGTACGTGTTGACTAATAATAGAAAACAATTTATGTACCCCAACGAAATATTCTCATTACACATGCCTTTACTAGATAATAACAAATTAACTACAAGTCACCCCAAAAAAAAAAAAAGGATGACCACCAATGAACCCATCCATCACTTTGACCTACTACACCCTTCACATCTCGTAGTCGAACTACCAAAACATGATATGCCAAAGCAAATGCAGACTGAAGGTGAAAAGAGAGACACGTTTACAAAAAGTGAACTTCGATATTGTCCCTGACCATAATGCACGTGTGCATGACTAGGACCAGCCAAATACAGATTGTTACGCTACGAATCTCCTAGTTGCTATTCATGATATGATAACAAATTGACATGTGACACCTTATAGGGCTCACATCAGAAACTTCCACCCAACATTCTATGAGAAGAAGCCCACAAAGCACCAAAACTAGTATATAAGAATGGAAAAATATTATCCTCAGACCGTTTAATAGTTCAGACATGCATAATATCCCCAACCAGTTACAAAGAGATCATAAGGCAGTTAATAGTTTCATACAGTCAAACCCCAACAATTGCTTAAGGTAACATCAGATGTATACCTGAAATGACTAAAAATATTCCAAAAGTAACAATAAATTTCCCACAATTAATATTACCCAAAACTAGAACACCCGTAAAAACAAGAAAAAATTGTCAGCCTGAATGTGTTAGTTGATTAACAAGAGAGAAAAACTGTATCTACCTGAAAGTGAAATTCTCGTTACAGACTTCACAACGGACAACAAATTGCCATAAGTAACAACCAAAAAATAATAAAGCAAGGAACTCACCCATCACTTCGACCTATCACTCTCTTCGCATCTCATACTTGAAGGAAAAAAAGAAAAAAAGAAATTCCGCCACAAATCCAGACTGAAGGTGATAAAATTACATACTATTACAAAAGAAAATTTAGATTTCCTCACCACAGTGCACATCTGTATGACTACTTCTTAGCACCAATAGCAAAATAGTTAAGCGCAATTCTAGAAAATCGTGTGAGGGTAAAAAACATTTGCCAGATCATGCGACCCTTCACAATGCTCTCCCTTAAGCCCCTTGCCGTTCTAGCCACCAAAGGCCCTCCTGCATCATTTTTCTGGCTCGCTACTCCCTGCACTAAAGCTAATCAAGTAAAGATGGAGTAAAATTCATCGTTCCAAATATGTTTCAGTCGTCACAGTAAAACTGAAGTGATAAATGAGAGGGAGGAACCTGATGGAGCCATTTCAGTCAAACTGCGCAATCTCTCCTCAGCTAAGCGAACAGCTCTAGTAGAGCTCCTAACACCTTGAGTAATCTCCTGGCTGCAAACAAACATAAATGAGTCTGATCTAATTCATGAGTTGGTTTACAGTAAGTTTCAGATGCTAACCCTAAATCGCTAAGCTCCATCGTTAAGTCACTAATCTCCATGCCTGATAACCGAACAGCAGCCATTGTTTCAGGTAGCTCTTCCCTGGTAACATCCATCAATTTTTCTAGTGACTCCGCTGCTCTTTTAAAAGCCTACCCCATGAGACAATGAAATAAGTACGCCAAATCATCAAAAACGCAGAAATCCAAATATATTCACTAAGAAAAAGATATCAAAAGTTACCAACCAGAAGAGCCGGAATTGCTGAGAAAAAGAGCCAGGTAGCTGATACCGCTGCCTAAAAATAGTTCCCAACTGATCAAAATTACCAGGTGACATATTCTCTCATCTCTTTCCAATTAAACTCCAGCAAAACTAAAATCATTATCTTTCTCAAGATTCAAACAGAATATTCTATGTATCCGGTGCTGCGTTTAGCAGCGATCTAGCAGAAACATTTTCAATAAAAGCACTTGAAGCCACTCTTATGAAACAAAAATAAACAAATAAATTTAATTTAATTTACTGTAAACAAAACTACAAGTAGCTAAATTAAATTTGAACCGATATCATGTTTCAATTTCAAAGTAAATATCAAGGGATGGTAACAGATTAAGCGAGAAACAAATAATTTACCGCGCAAGCAATTACATTCAGCATCACGATATGCCGCTGCGTGAGGTTCCAATGCGATAGCCGGAGAGAAGACGTTCCAACGGAGGACGTGTAATGAGACGAAGCCGACGGCTGCGATGACGACGCATACTCCGATTGTGCGGTCAGCGATGCGAACGGTCCAGCTCGAACGGGTAGCCTTAGCCTTAGACCGTACTGCCGATGAAGAAACGAGTGGTCATGGATCCTATGGAAGGAGCTGTCGCTGCAATTCGGAGAGAGTGCTTTCAATTTCACTGTACAGTGCATCGCCCTCTCTTTCTCACTCTCTGTGGAGGTAGAATGTGTTTTGCCACCGCTGTGCTGGTTAGCGATAGTGGAACCACCGAACGGTTCTCGCTCTTCATCCGATTTTGCTTTGTAATGTCCGACCGGTGCCAGATTAGGCCGTCAATGCTTATTTGATTTGGGCCTTTCTGGGCTTTTACAGAAAAGCCCGTCTAAAGTTCCTTGAGTCTCACAAAATCATCGTCAGTACCGCCGAATCTCATTATTATTATTATTATCATTATTATTTCATAAATAAATACTGTCATGAAATTTATTTATAAAAAAAAAACCTTACATTCGCTTTTCTTTTTTAAATTAATCTGTAATTAAACCAATTCTTCGGCTGAATGAGCTTCAATGAAACAAATTAGCTTTAATTTACAATTAAAAGAATAACTGATACTTGGCCGAATGGGATTGAATTATTTTTTTTTAAAGAAAAAAATTGCAGTCAAATATAGCACTCAATATTGTATTATATTGGATTTTAAATTAAAATCAAATTGAGTTAAATTAAAACATTTTATATATGCAACGTACTTTAACCTTTTAAATTCAAACATTTTAAAATTTATCTGGCCGCTGCTATTAATTTTCTGGCTTGTGTCGTTAGAATTTAAATTAAAAATAAAATAAAATAAAATAAGGTAAGAGAGACGGACAAAGAAGTGAAAGATATTTTTGCTTTGCCATTTACATCTCATATTTACAGAATAATGCCCTCAACTTCCCCTACAAAAATTCTTAGTCACAATTATCCCACCCTCTTTACTGTGTTAATTAACATCATATACACATCACATATATAACCATCATATATCTCTAATTTCACAACTTTGAAATTTGAACTACAGATTAAGTACCGCTCCTTTTCTTCTTTTTCCTTTTCACGGTATCGTTAACCAGATATAGAGTTCAAGCTTAAACTTGCTACCATTCATCATCAGAGTCCAGGAAAGTGGGATAATTCTGGGAAACAAAATGAATGGAACAGAATTTTAAGCTGTCTTCTCACCAATCTTGACAACCCCCACGACTGTTGCATTGCAGAAGAAACATCTCACGCAATTTAGAAGATGTCTGCTTATGCATCCGTAACATGACCTATGCGAACAAGGCACAAACTCCGCATCTGCTTCACTTGCATAACAGATGCAGCACATGCCATCATCAGCATCCGTTCCTCCAGCCCTTGTCCTCTCGATTTCTTGTGTCTCAATCCGGCGAAGGATGAGGCTCAGAAAGCACTTTAGCTGACCAAGCTTTGAAAGATAGGAATCTCCCTTGAAGGATCCAGCCTGGTAAATTAAGATGATGGATTATAAACAGAAGAAAGTGCAATTCATGCTAACTACATGTGCATTCTCAAAGAGCGAGATTAAAGCTGGCAAGTACTAACCCAGTTATACTCCAGCAGGTACTGGAATCCACAGTGAATAGTATCAGGGCAGTCCATGCTTGAAAACACACCTACAACATCATTCTGCGCTCTGCTTTCTGCCTCCGTGCTGGCATCCAACAAATTCAAGATGATCCCAACCAGAGGACCTAATATTGTGCCTCGGTTTACTTTCTCCAAGGACTGGCCATGTCGTCTTAGTGACCTACAAAAAATAACACACCATAACAAGAAATGAATACATTGGAGCTAAAATAGCCAAGCCGATGAGAAGTAATAAATAAACAAGTGCAGATGCAGAGTTAATGATCAAAGTTTCAATGAAACTGAGTTTCCATAATAACAATCTGTTACTGCTAATTTTAACTGGAAGTATGAAGGGAGAAAAAGAACAGACTTATAAGTATTGGATTTACAAGGCAAAAAACTTACAAGTCAAAAAACTCAGCATCAGCTGCTGAAGTTATATGGTTAAGAATAAAAACAATCAACTCAGTGAGCCTTCGGAGGTTTGTATCAGTTCCTGACAAGAATGCCTGAGGGATCTCACCAGTACAAAACTCCAAAACTCTAGCCAGATTGCAGGAGAGGTCAAAGATGACACAACATTTCCTTTGCTGAAACTCGGAAACCTGCACAAGAACATTTTATAAAAGTTACAGAAAAGACAAAGAAGAAAAGGGTTGGCAGAAGAAAAGATAAACCTAGCACTGTCACTATTCTATAACTTGTTCTCATTGGAACGTGTCTCTGAACCTTTCTACCATCCAATTATAACCATATTTTGCGCCAATTCATTATCTGTATATAATGCTCAATGTTCTTGCCTCATATTTTCTTGCATGCTCATTGTTTTCACATCTTTTCAGCTTTAACATATCCTTCCCATGGTGACATCATAATCCTCTAATGAACAGTACAGAAAATATTTATTTAACAAAATACAAAAAGTACTTTTCCTTTCCTATGCTTTCATGTAAGAAATAAAAATGAACAGCTTAAAAGCTCCTTGTATCCAAGTTAAGTAGAGAAGATTCATGCCTGGTATTTTTCTTGCATTTCTCGAACTGAAACTGAGAATTCGGTCATTGTCCAGCTGAGAGTGTTAAACAAGCGATTTAGAAAAGCAGAAAATAGCCCTTCATCATTTATACAAGCTTCACGAAGCAGTCTCTGTAAGAGAGTACAAAATGATTCAAGTCAGAATTTACAATGGAGAAAAGAGATAAAAAGAAGCAATAGAAGTGGTCCATTATTCACCTGGAAAACAACTGACGATGATGATGATTCTCCATTTTTTGAAGCACCGAAGCCAAAACCCTTGCACAGCCGCAGAAGAATATTAGTTACTGGAATCCAGGATCGATTATCAAATGCTGCCAATAATGCTTTTGGCATTCTCAGAGTGGCTGCCTCGTTGCTCTCAAAAGCTGCCAAATATTCTTTATACTGAACAAGGACTGATATAGATTGCAAAAGGAGATCCCTCAAATCTGCGCTTGATATCCTTGGATCATTGAAGTGGGTTACTACAAAAGTGACCTAATCAACCAAAGAAAAAGAAAACAAACTCAGAGACCCAGAGCAGGAATACCTTAAACAATATTCTTCACATAAAGCATATGTTACAATTGAGCTAGATAAATGGTACATCAACCCTTCAATCATCCATGTCGCAGACAAAATAAGTTGGTTCTAACTCCAGATCACTATCATCATCAATTTTTTCTTTTCCTTCTTTCCTAAGAATGTGCATTAATATAAGAATATTCAAGTGTTACATTGGTGCAGGGGACCAGTTGTCTGAAAGGGAACGTATAAAATGGGGCGCAGCAAACCTATGCCAAAACAGCACGAAGCATCCAAGAACCTACTAAACGTCCCCTCCCTATACAAACAGAACCCAAGCAATACAATTTATCTTTCAAGATGCTCCTCAATTGAGATGAATGAAGAAAGAGAAGTCTTAGAATTCATTGGAAACTGAGGCCCATATAGAAGCTAGAAGCCCATTTCTATCCTATAATACATCCACTATTGTAAACCCCTCATGATGTTATGGTCATTGAGTTCAAAATGTATTGCAACACATAGTTATCAGACCTTCTAACTGAAAGTGAAAACAATATTTTCCCAAAAATCCATCCCATTTACTTTCTCTAAAATCATCAAGGGAGAAAATTGTGACAAATATCTCAAGCATATATAAGAAATTGAGAATAAGGTAAATTTCTGAAGGATGTAAAAATTTAATTGCTAAGAAAACATGGAGTCCAGAAAAAAGGCTATGACTTCATGAGGTAGTAAGTAGGGAAAGTTTACCACTCCAAGGAAAAGGAGAATGGAATGGGTAAGAGGTCAAATGACGATGGGTTTACCGATTTATGCGAAATATAACCAGTGCTCTGTTTTTAGAGATTTAGAATTACTAGTCTTTCTTCTATAGGATCTGTTGCGTTGATTGGAAACTAGCTAGTTGGACAGGAAGTGCACTAATAGGTATTGGAGAATGGAGAGAGTATCCTTTATCCTAAGTTAACCCAGTCATGTGATATTGAAACATTCACCAAGTCCATTGTGAACATCTAAATCCCCTTTATGCAATCATTTCACCAGCAACATATCAAGTCAAACTCTATTGAACACATGCTTACATTTTTAATCAACTTCGTTTCGGGTCAAATAAACTCTAAAGAGGCAACAGAAGATGAACAGGAAAAAAATTATAATAAAAAAATCAGAGAGATCAAGAGATGATACGTACAAATGAAGCAAGTCCTTGCTTCATAAATATTGCAGAAGGAACAAAAGGAGGGTCACTCTTACGTAAGACATGAAAACAGTCAACCTGAAAGAATCACCAAGCGATTAAAAACAACTCAGGAAAAATAATAAAGTAAATACCAGAAAACATCTCACACACAAGGTACTTCACATAACATAATAATCAAGCAAAATATGTGAAATGTTTCAGTGAACTTGACTCAGTAAAACTTGATTCTTCACAGCTATAATTGGCACATCTAGGAACTCCGCCTAAGGAAATGACATCCTTCCCCTTTTCCCCCTTTTGGAAATACAATTTATTAAAAAAAAAATGCCAAGATAAATAAAAGGATGGCCTGAGAAAAATATAAGTGTGTCAAAATATAAAGAATTCAGATCCACACCCTGACCAATTTATTCAAGAATTGCCACCAACTGACATAAGTTCATGTCTAATTTATTTTCTTTCAGATAAGTGACACGCTGTGTTATATATTGACAACTCACATATCAATTATATTATGATTTAATACTAGAACAAAAAAAGAAATCAGAGATGTATCCATATTCTTAAAATCTCAATTTGAAGTTGCATCACCTATTTCCATAAGGTCCAGAAGAACTTGCATGCTTTTCTGTCAAAGTGCACTACAGACTGCAGTTTGATCTACTTCTACCAATCATGACACTTACAGAATAGGCATATGCCTAAGAAGACGTGTAGAAAACTAACTATAAGCAGGAATAACAAAATACTTCCTCCAAGCCAATAATGAGTTAAAATGCAAGTGCAACTACTATATGTTGTCAATGAAGATAAATTTTTGTTGCTAAATGATACACCATGTCCACACAAAAGAAGGGAGATTTACCAGAGCTTCAAGGTAAAATTCTGGTATATAAATGAACACGGAATCCACTTTGCTAAG
The DNA here is from genome assembly GCA_013180625.2 of Boswellia sacra. Lineage (NCBI taxonomy): Eukaryota > Viridiplantae > Streptophyta > Magnoliopsida > Sapindales > Burseraceae > Boswellia > Boswellia sacra. The sequence continues at coordinate 318,610 of SNVD02011071.1, forward strand.
AACCAGAAGCAACTGCACAATCCACATGCATGTTGCATACATTCCTCTTTGCTTCCACCGAGAAAATAGAGAAATGCGATACCTGAAATATATGACAAAGGAACTTACAGAACCTGAGAATGCAGAGAAGCAATTAACAAACAAATCACAGATGGTTTGGAAATCCTAATTACAAGTACAGATAACATTAATTTGTCAATAGATTGACAGAAATGTGTAGTGCACTATAACTTAACAAGCTCTTCCTCGAGGTCAACTTACCATGTGCAGTGCCTAACACAATCAATAACTTCGTCTCGATAACTACTACGAGCCTCCTTCAAACGCTTTAATTGCTCACTGCAAGCTCGTTCTCTTATTTGTTTATCTGTTTCTTCCAGGAGAGATATTGACTGTGATTGATGAGACACATAATATGATGCCTGCAATCAAGAAGAATTTCTACAGATATTATCTAACAATTAGAAAAATAAAGTGCATCCTGTGGTTAAAATTTACAGATCATTTTAACTGGTATACATATGTGAAATTTTAGACAGTGTAAAAAAGCAGCAACAAGGTGAGCTGATAGGAAACATAGAAGCAAAAATAAGAATATCAGACACATAATGACAAATTGTTCGAAGAAAATGTTCAATTCAAGGTCCCCAGAACTCAGATGGCAGCAACAGATTGCTTAGATCACCATGGAACTAGTTTCACAGGTACATTACCATGCTTCCTCAGATATCCATGTCAACTTCACAATTATAATTGCTGACAATTGCAAGTGTAGTATGTGCAATGTTTACAATATTTAGTAGTGGAAAAAGGCAAGAATTCTATCAATATTTTCCTTCCAGCCGCTTGACAATAATGATCTTCACATTACATTTTCTTATTAGACTTTTAAGAATTTCACATAGCCCAAATTGTATCACAAGTAAGAACAAAGTAAACAGAAGGAGCAAAAACCAGCAGTAATTAAAGCATTTAAAGAAAGAGCAGAGAACTTGTAAACTTAATTTAAGAAACAAAAAATCCCCAAAATTTTCTCACCTGCTTAAAATTTGGTGCAAGACCTATGTGATACAATAACAGCAAAGCATCCAGAAGCTCCTCCTCTCTAAGTGTAGCCGCAGACATATCACTCTCTTGTGGTAGAATCCTCATATGCCGTACTGGATGATAACCAAAGTCAGATTCAGAATGATCACTGGTGCTAGGTTTATCTGCTATCTCATCATTCAAACTTCCAGCACTACACTCTGCAGCAACCTGAGCAGACCTTTCTGGATTAGGGCTGCAGTGGCCACGAGAACCTTTGGCTGTGTATCTAACTGGATATTTCGAGCTTCTTGTGAAATCAGCTTCATAACTAGAACAACAACATGGTTTCTGCTCAGTTAAATGAGTTACTCTATTTTCTTCATCATCCATACAGCCTTCCTCCCACCGGATTTCTTCAGCTTCTTGATCATATACAGGATGAGATTTCAACAGATGACTAAATGACCCCCCAAGCCTCGAAATGTCAGCTCGATGAGGATCATTCTTAAGAAACAAACCAACAGGAAAGCTGTGTTGACCACCTCTGTGCAGAAAACCAACATCACGACCATCACTTTCAGAGCTCTTCAACCAGCTACATGCATCTCCCATGGCAAACCCTTCAGATAAAAAGTGGAGAATAACTGTATATAAAGAAACAAGAACAGAGTTACTTGAAACTCCAGGAGGTGGCATATTGCGATCTGCTCCCCTGTTCTTCAACAAAATGTTCTGTATAAATGTCCTAAACACTGATCCAGGAAACTGGGGCGGTGATATAGGTGGTATGAATTGTATGACTAAGAGACATAGCTCTCTATGCTTTTCTTCAATCTGCAAATAAATTAAAAATAATTGGTAATAATTAGGAGGCCATGGATGAAAACGAAATTCGTAAAACTAGAAACCACGATAAACATGATTATGTAATGTACAAGCTGTTTATCTTTTTCTTTTTTAGATAAATAGAAATCCTTTTGCCTTTCCTTCGTTCATCAAGTCCTAAAATTGAGAATTACTTCTAGATCATATACCCAATATCATGTACATTTTCATGACACCACCAATTTCGGAAAATATACAAAATACTGAATCATAAACATAAATTAAAAATTCAAATGAAAACTCTTATAAATGATTTATTGTTACCTTTAATTAGTTGCAAGCTTTACAAAAAATAATGAAACCAGTTTTCAACAACCGAGTTTCAAGAATATTTCAATATACATACTTGGCCATTTTAGAAATCATCTTATGTAATGATGTTGCTTGAAGTTGAAAGCCCATCTTTCCCATTGTGATATCTCCAAATATTAGATTAAAGGTAGCAAAGGCAGAATCCAATCATAGAAAAACAAAATTTTGCTCACAGATAGTGAAATAATAATAAATAGTACATTTGATTCTGCATACTAAGGGGCATACCTTACTGACTGCTTCAGATAAAGCAGTAGTTGTCAACATCATGCTACTTTCATAGGAGACATCCTCAAATGAACCAGGCCACCAAACAGAAGGCATCATGCACTGAAGATCCTGCCTATTTGGACTCTTCCTCGACAGAAAACCTTCAAAAATGAATTCAAAATCAGATGACTTCCACCATAGCACCATCAATTCTTCTCGTCCTAAGATATGACATGCCAATGCAAGATAAGGATATGATCCTGAATACGGGCATTCTGTCAGAACTACTGATGCTGTTTTACAACCACATGAAAGTGCATTTAAAATATGCTCAAATATCAAATGTGATCCCTGAAATTGTAGGAAGACATCAACAACTCTATCCAAACTGGAATAATCATGTGGAACCTGCACTCTGAACACCTCCATCATGAATGACATTAGTACACCCCAGACAACATACTCTGTACTTCTCAGATCTGTTTCAAGCACAGAGAAGAATTCCTCACATATCCCATAAGAGACGGGATAAAATATTTCTTCAAGTGAGACAAACCTCTTCAGTCTCCTAGATTTCTCAACCGAAGAACGCTCTGCCCGCTCCATTTCTAACAGCCTTGAAAAGCAACGCAGCAACTGTGTAGCTAAAGCATTTACAGGAGGAGGTGCTTGAAGGGGAAGGTAACTCTCAATTGGATATCTAAAGGGGCGGGCCCCAAAGTTCAACTCACACCTTTCACCTTGTGAAAGAGAGATAGCTGGATAATATCCATATCTAGGTCCCATCTTTCGTATACCAGAAAATGCCACTCCAAGTGAAATACCATTCCGGTAGAAGGAAATCTCATCACAATCCAAATCTATGCAGCATCCAATGATATCACCAGCTACCCAAGATTGGCCATATGGCTCAGGCTCCTTGTTCCATTTCTTCACCCTTCTGCCATCAAATGCATAAGAATCATCAGCATCACCTACACCCTTATGATCAGTAAAAGGGCAAGAAATAGTTGCCCATCCAAGCTGCTGTATCCCTGAAGTCTCCAAAGTCACTTCATACATCCATTTCCCTTTCCAAACAGAAACATTAGCTCTAGCGCTACTAAACATAGCTAAGCTTTCCACAAGCAAAGGTGCCTTAGCAATTCTAACATCACCACAAATGCTGGATTCATCAAGACCAACAATATGGGGTGGACGGCCATTTTCCAAAATTAGCCCATCTCTACTACCAACCAAAGCATCTGAATTCCCATAATATTTTAAAAATTCACTCTTTATGATGGAGCGGACTAAATTGCTATCAACCGAACAAGCCAATGGACCAAGCGATTTATTAGGCAGGGCAAATACATATTCAAGAGTTTGCTCCACAGACTGATGGCCGAAATCATCGTAACATGAGACGAAACGGCATTTTGACGAATTCTCTTTCCCATCCTCACCATTCAATATCACAGCCAAGCCAGAAGAAAGCCCACCAATCCGTAGGCTGTCTTCTGCCATCCGCAATCACAAGTTAACAGCACCGTCTCAAATTTACACAAAAGCCCACCTAAAATACCTTCAAATTCAAAATTTCCAAACAGCTCCAAACTTCAAAAACACCCTTCAACAACACAAACCGAAACTCTCCACAAACCCAACAATCCCATATCCCTTCCCCGTCACACCTGAAACTCCAAAAGATTCAACTCTCAAAACTCAAAATAATCAAGCTACATAAACAATTATAAAACGCAATCATTCAAAAGCAACAGAAACATCACCAGAAACGAATACTAATGCAAACACAATCACTCAAATCCTTCAATTCCACGAAACTTACACAACAAAGACAACCCAATTACATTTTCGTTTTGACAAAAGGACACCGCACAGACCAAAACCAAATCAACATCAACTCCTACAAATTTCTACACAACACGCATGGAACAATAACCAATCAATCAATCAAACACTCCACAATCGAAATTGATGAAACGAATCAAACACTTACAGGAAGGAAGGTCGTTATATTGCCTTAATTACAGTAACTTCAAATGGCAGAGAAGGCGGCGGTCTCGTGCTAGGGTTTTCACGCGCCATTAAAATATATAGAGAAAGAAAGAGAGAAGGAGAGGTGAAGAGAGAAAGTCTTTATGGAGAGACAGAGACGGAGAGAGATGGTATTTAATTTTAAATTATTTTTTAATTTTTTTAATTTATTTTAGGAAAATAAAAGTAAAATTCAAATGTGTGAGGCGTAGAGAGGAGAAGAGGAGTTAATTGGAATTTTCTAAAGTTCGCCAAAAGGTCGGGGAGGAAGAGCAACGAACGAACCAGGAGGTGAGTTAGCTGAGCGCCGCCAGGTCCAGGTTTATCTGGGAAATCCTCTTCACACCCTTAAGTTTTTAGGGGACTCCATTAGATTCGACGATTTCTAAACGTAACACTTTAAAGTTTGATCTTCATGTTTTAATATGAATTAACATTAATATGCATAAATAAAACTAAGAAAAATAGTGAATTGCTAATTTTTTGTTCTCCAATCGAAGGCATTGACAAGTGACAAATGTATCCTCATTTTTTTTACTATACATAAGTTTTGATAGCTTGATCCTTTATTAAGCAAAAATTAAACATTGTTTAAACTTTTGAAAACTTTTTAAATGTTTATTAAGCATTAATTGATAATTGTTAATACTTATCTAACAAACCAATTTAATAGCTTACTCATCATTGGATTACTAATAAAGAAAATTCTTGCTCAATATTTGACTAAATAATAAAAAAAGACGACTTTCTTTAACTTATGATAAACTCTAAAATAACATTTTAATACTTAATATTTACTATAAAAATAGTATAATTAAAATGTTTTACATTTGAATACCCGTTTTCTTTCTTTCTTTTCTTTCGTTCATTTGCATTTGAATGTCTTGCGCAATGTCTAAAATGTGTTTGGATAAGTTTTTTCATTTGTCTTTTGAAAATCAAAAAAAATATATACACACAAAATACAAGTTCAATGACATATTATTTAAAAAAAAAGGTTATATTTATAAAATAAATATTTTATCTTTTCTCTTGGTTAAACCCTATACTTTTTAAATGTAATTCATATTATAAAACAAGTAATTAAAAGCATATTTTACTATTTATTTCATTTAAAAACACGCATAAATAAAATTTTTATTTTTTTTACGAAAAATTATAAAACAAAATAAAAGCTCCAAACTTAATTTCTAAAACCTTTCGGCTTCATGGTGATGCCACGAATTTAGTGGGTGTCCAAAACTTTCCAAGTTTCCTCACTGGAGTCTTGCATTCTCAGTGAGGTGGACCGACAAGTGGCGGTAATTGTTTGGCACTTACCGGTTGGTGACGTGGGTGGCTCCAAATGATGATGCTTTCAACCCCGCTCGCTCGCTGGCTCCACCGTTGTTTGTTGTCAAAAGAACCTTCCTGCTAGTGTGCGCTCGTGTTGTTACTGTATCTCGGTCAACGTCAACGCTCTGTAAAAATAAAAATCTCACAAGTAATTAATGGGTTTTGAATTACTTTTTAAAAAAAAACATTTTAATGATTAATTGGAATAATCGTTTTGCTCTTTTGGATAATGTACTAAATAATTTTATTGGTTACGGATTGATTTATGGATAATATATTTGTTGCTTGGTTTTTTATGGTAAGTATTTTGGTGGAGATCGTAGAATTTGTACTAGAACATGAATAGTATTTATTATTTATTATGAAAGAATTGTCAAAATTGATTAAATTTAATAGGTGAGTTGAAATGTAGATCGAATATTGAAAATTTACATAATAATATGATTCGATCCGATATTTTATATGTAATAAAGTTTTCTATACAGTATTTACAATATTCAACAAAATATTTCTTAATATTTAATAACGTTCATCAAAATTCGAGTGCCATCTCAAGTTGAACAAGGTTATGGAATACACATGTTTCTAAAATTGATCAATTAACCCTATTTTTTATTGTATATGTATTAAGAGTTTGTTTTAAAATTTCTAAGCTTTTAATCATTTTTATTTTTTTATTTTTATAATTTTGAATTGTTTTGACCAATTCAACGACATTATTGAGACGACACTTCTACATTATTTAGATAATAAAAATATTATATATGTTCTCGATTTCTGTAACACTATCTAGATAATGTATATAAAATATGCTCCCAATTTGTGTGTTGAAATATTTTAATATATGTCTTAATTAGCATGTTAAACGAGTATTTATTGTTTTTATTTTTTAACATGTTTAACATGTATCATTTAAGAAAAACTTCTATGTCTCTTAATGAAATTGTCAAAGATACTTAAAAACCAACATTTTATAGTGCAAATTTTTACTAATTAATTTTTTTTTATTGCGCGACTAATATTCTATTTGTATTAAAAGAGCATTAGAGAAAAAAATTGAAATATACCTCAAAAACTTTCGGTTAGGATTCAATATAATAAACTTTTCACAAGAAACAAATTAAATTCAATAATTAGAACGAAGAATCTCTCTTTATGTAGAGTGAAAGCTAAATATAACAATTCCTCCTATAATTGATCAGAGTAATCCAATTAAATTCTACCAGAATAATTCAATCACCAAATCACCCACTTCGAATTTCACAAACCCCAAAGCAAAATCTGGAATCCAATCAAGATAACTATGAAAAAAATCCTCCAATTTTTTGATGGGAACATGAAGTGGACTTAAGTGGCCACCAGGTGTTCTGGTAAATGCGCCAATGAATAATAATTTTACCTAATGTGGGTGCTCTACATATTCGTGTCAACTAATGTAGACGCTAAAGCCTACAGGGTGCTGAGATGCGCACTCAAGAGACGTGGAGCCTTTTGTGATTCCTCCCTACCGCTACTATGTGATTTTGATTCTCTCTGAGTCACTCAACGTGCCCACTGTGTCTCGTCCGTGTACATGGACCTTTCTTTAAAGGCTTTTCTCCTTACGCTCTGTTTGCTTTTTGTCAACTTTCGAATTGTAGGTGTACTTGTATCCTGTCTTGAAATGTGATTGAGATTGGTTTGCATGTGAAAAAGGAGTTCAAAGTGACTTGAGATTTCTGGGCTTTATTGGTTCAATAATATTTTATCTAACAAATTATAATTACAATTAAATTAAATAAAACAAAAATTATATAATATAACCAAGTGATATATCAGTTTCATATAAGATTGATATCATAGGACTCATTTAGGATGTTCGAATTTGATCATTTACATATGATTTAATTTCTCGTATTCAGCGCTTTCTTATTGGCCTGGGATAAAATAGTGCATAATGTTTGCGTTTAAAATATTTAGGTAAACTTGGTGAGAGTTTACTTAGAATGTCAATTGTATGATTGGGTTGTTATATGAGGAAGTGTTTACCAGATGACTTTTCAAGAAGCAGTTTTTAGATTATATTAAAGTATGTTGAGGTGTCGTTTAGAGAGATATAAGAGATGTTTTCCCAAAATAAAACTACTTCTCTTTCCAAAGTACTTTTAAAATATTTTTAGAGTGGAAAAAGAAACTAAGCAGCAAAGGTTGCTTAACAGCAGGGTCTTTAATGAAAGTTCTAACAAGAAATTCTCAATGCCCTTATTAGAGCAAGAAGCAAAACATACATGCTAGGACCACATACTTTGAGATTAAAATCATGTTCCACGTTTGATGTTTTCTCATAAACATGAAAGTTTCCAAGGTTGGTTGGCCACCCACTGTGATTTGAAGCACTATGTAGTCAAGACAAGCGAGAGTGGTTACAGCTTCTTCCCTCCTTGGCTGGAGAAAAGGCAAAAGACATGGCAAGCATCAGATGCAGAAAACAATAAAGTTTCATGTGGGCAATGATAAAATAAGCAAAGAGAGTTAGCTACTTCCGTTAACTACAGAGAGAGAGAGCCATCCCTTACTTTTGTACAACTTTATACGAATTGATATACAATACAATTAATGGCTATAGACGTCAACAGTGAGATCATGACTTATTGAGACAGCATACTATTTCCATATTTCCCACTTGTTGCTAATCGCATCCACTTGAATAACAATCCCAAGGTAGAAGTTTATCGAAGAATGGATAAAGAAATTTGTCAATCTCAGTTCATATTGCACATCAAATATAGTACTTGAGAAAGTAAATATGATCTTTCAAGCAAGCAAGTACAGTCACAAATTACATGTCATCACTGCAAAGTTGCTGGCATCACGAACAAGAAAATTTCACATTTCAAAAATGGCAAAAGTGAATAATAATCAACTAAAAGAATAGGGTGATTGGAAAATCACCAATTTTCCATAGGTTTCGGAACTAAACAGTTGATACAGCTTTGAGAGGATCATGATGCACAACAACAATGATAATAATACATTATATTAAAAACCCACAAAGGTCAAGTTAATCGACCACTTGCTTGAAATGGCACTATGACAAAGAAACTCAAATTTTCAACTAGAATTTTGAGTACTTTGAAGAAAGAGAAGAAACACATACCTACACTTACTATTTATTTTGAAGAAACTACTGGCCTTTCTTGTATATTTACTTTCTCTATAATTTTCCTTTTTCATTTTAGAATTTTTTTTTATCTTTCTTCCTTCAATTTATACTCATTCTAAATCCTAAGAACCCACGATGACAACAGTAAGGGTAGAGTGAACTGAAACGAGGTTAATATGCAAAAAGAAATAGTACAATTATAAGTTTGCACCAAGGGAAGTCCAAGCGCATCATTCACAATAATAGTCCATTACAGGGTCAGAAACAATCATAATATAAATGTCACAAATAGCTTCTGTAGTAATTTATTTCAACATAAACACAAAAGTAACAAAGAAGCGCTCATAATTCACTTCCAACAAAAAAATAAATAAAGTAAGAAGGCACTTGAAAAATTAGCAGAGAAATAATGTTATAAGTACTTATGACAGACATAAATGTGCATTTATCAGCTTGAGAATTCAATGTGATGCCCCAACTTTTGCCAAATTGCCTCAGAGCAACAGTTGTAAAAGCCATTATCCAAAACAGAGAAAATGAGCTTGTTTATTATGTATTTTGAGTTTTTGTCTTTAAGTTTTTTAAAGAATATGTGATTGATTTTAATTTTTTTTTAATTTAAAACTAGTACGTTGTTGATATTGATTTAAATATAATAGTAAATGTGAGTTTTCAGAAAATTATTTTTTAAAAATAAAAACAAAATGTTTTTTAAGCCGGCCATGGAATCAAATCCACAATTGTCAGTAGAGAAACAAACACAGAGAACTGCTTCTTCAATACATAAGCAAGCCAATTATTCTAAAAATTCCCCTTGTAGCACAAAAAAAAAAAAAAAAAAAAAGAACCAATGAATAACTAACAAAAAAACTAACCTTGGTACCAGGTGCAGATTGGTGAAGCTCCTCCTCCGGAATAATAACAGGCCACTTCTCACCAGCTTCACGGAACATTTGTTCAGTCTCAAGGATCTGACCCTTCTCCAGAACCATAGTCCTGATGGTCTGGGCAGGTGTAGACGTGGCATCAAACACCTCCTCCACTCCATGACAAAAGCCACAGCGATCTGCGGTGGGTTCTCCTCTTAACTTGGACCTGGCAAGCTGGATTTGATTCTTTAGCCTTACAGGCATTGCATTGGGCTAAGAACTCCATGCACGATGCTACGCTTGGGTCCAATGCATTGAACTCTATCCGTACATTTGACAGGAACTTCAGCATTTTAACACTCTGCTTTAACTCAGCAAAAAATTTGTCTAAAATAGGGTTTAAATTGTTCAGAAGAAATACTAAGGAACGTGACTAGGGTGGCAAAATGCAGGTTGGATCGACGGAGAAGCTCCGCTAGAGAACTTATATTATACAGGTCCTGTGCAAGAAAAAAAACAAAATGGCATAACCAAAAACACGAATTATCCGGTTAATATAAGGGCATAAACAAAAATACCCAGCAGCCAAATTTGATAAAGATAAATTAGACATATTAGACTATAACAATAGAAGCACTAATCAAGTTTCTAATCTGTCACAGAGTCACAGAAAAACAATGACCGTTATCAAGTGGATCCACAAGGACAAAAACCTGAATATAAACAACACAATGAATGGACAAACTGACCATCATTAACCGGAGCTGTGAGGATAAAAACTGAATGCAATTATTGAATATTTTGACAGAGTGAAACTGCGTTTCTTACATTCCCATGAGTTTTTCAGAATAAAATCAGCTCTCTTTGAGACATTTTATCGAACATTAGAATTAAATTACACAGTCCATACAGCAAAACCTCCTCAACTGTCTCTGAAAAGCACAAAAGTACCAAAACAAGAATGAAACAATTGAAATTATAGCACCATTTGGTACACAGTGCACACTTTTATTTGGCTATGGAGATCTTTTTATTACAGCTCAAAACTTTAGGAGGAAACAATAAACCAAAAACAAATGCGATGAAAGACAAGAATACCTGTTGAAAAGTAACGATGGCTGGCTGAGCACGCACGAACGGCGGCTTTCCGGCTGGGGGTAGTGGAGTCCAGACTTCACGCATGAACCGGTTTCTGTTCGGAAAATACGAAAAAGTCGCCACGTTAAAGGGCAGTTTTGTCTTTTCATATTCTTTTGAATTTCATTTAAAAACGACCTCAAACTCGAGGAGGCCTCAAGAGTAAAGTCTAGCACTCAGCCTTGCGAGAAACAAATGGGAAGCGCGCCGGCGCAAATTCCGACGAGTTTCGGCCACGAGCTGAGAGCCTGTTTGCGTTGCCGCCTCGTCAAAACTTACGATCAGGTAAGCCGCAACCTGTAGTTGGAAAACTTAATTTTTTATGGTTGGTTTTAGGTCTCATTAGGGTTTCTTCGTTTGCTCGATTAATTGAGAGTATAACATTGAATTCGTCGCAGTTCAGAGAATCGGGATGTGAGAACTGCCCCTTCTTTAAGATGGATGAAGATCACGAACGTGTCGTCGATTGTACTACACCTAATTTTAATGGGTATTTGTTTTTTCTCAATCGCATTGTAAGTATTGAACTTGAATTTTATTTTTTATTTCTCAATTAAATTTAATGCTTTTTTGACAGGATAATATCAGTTATGGATCCAACGAGGAGCTGGGCTGCACGCTGGTTGCGAATTGGTATGTTGTTCTATGGCTCACTTTTCAATTATATTTCCCTTTTGTTAAATAATATCATTCTGGGTATTATTTGTTTGTTGGTTCAACCTTGAATGAACCACCAAAGGTCCCAAACATAGAATGGTTTGATTCTGTTTATGGCTGCTTCACTTGTATCTATCTTCGATGAGGTTTGATGGTAACTTTAATGGACCTAGTTTTAGTGTCATTCTATGGGAAAAAAATCATGCAAAAAGTATTTTGAGTTTTGTTTGATAGTTGGACGATTGTATATTTCTTTGAAAATGATGATTGGGTTTATGGTTTTGAGCTTCAATTCGATGTTACTTGAAGCGGTGTATCCTTTTTGTTTTTAATTTTTCATGCAAGTGCGAAGAGTTCATCGTAGTTAATGTTGTCAATACAAATTCCAGTATGGATATAATAGAGTGGTGGTTTGTTGTCCTCCTATTGGATTGACTTTGTATTGGAAGTTTGCGCTCTTTGAGTTTTTGTTTGCTTCATTCATGGTTATTTCATAATAGTATAACAGCTAGATGGTGCAAATATGGTTGTTTAGGCATATATTTTGACCATCTTTTTAAACTTAGAGGGATTTGCTGGTAACATTGATGAACTTCCAGAGGCTCTAGACATTCATACATCCGTTATATTGATCTTTCTTTTAGATGTCATTCTACCTTATGTGCATGAAATCTTGAATTATAATAATATCTCGGGGAAGTAGTTTTTTTAACCGAGTCTTTGCTGTTCTTTACATAACTTTTGCAGGAAGATTTGTCCCTGGTGTCTACACTCTTGCTGTCTCAGAGGCACTTCCAGAGGATTTGCAGGTTTGTATTTTCATTCATGTGCAATGTAAATATTTTGCTTGATTAAATGCAATAATATGCAAGTGTTTAATTACCAATCAGGTGGTTGGCCGTAAAAATATTGCTGAGTTTTGCATGCTATGATGTTGTCAATTCCTCCATTTATGTCATGTAGTTTATTATGTCTTATGAGGTTGAGATATTATTTGGTGCCAAACTTACCTCAAGAGAAATCTTTGGGTTCTGTTGATTAATGCTAACTATGCATGTTGAACCTAGAAACAATGTAGAGACCAGTTGATGTTGGAGATACTTGGAAAACTGGTCCTGTCGTTAGATGTAATGAAATATGTGGTGTGAGAGGGTTGAAATTCACTACGACTGGATTGCATAGTCAAGGAAGTCCAGATTGACAGGAGACATCAGTACAAACCTTGAGCTTTAAGTCAGTGAACAGCTCGAAGAATGTAGATTGGAAGTAGATAAGGAAGAAGAGAAATAAAAAATACTAGCATAGGGAGGAAAAAGAGATTGTTGAATAAGAAAATAGGAGAAACAATAAAAATCCTTGTATAGCTCACATTCTTTACTCCAGCAAATAAGATCAAAGTTCGTGGTAGGACATTGCATTAGAAGAGAAGAAGTTGATTGTTTTCTGTCTGTTTTATGTAAACAAAGGTGACAGTTTGTAAAAGTTATTGCTAATGTCTACTTTGAAATTCTTTTCACAAGTAATACATTAATGTATTAACCAAAAAACAAAAGCAAGGAAAGAGAAAGAGGAAATGGGCTCATATTCGTTGTTTATTCCCAATGCTCTGCTTATTTAGAGTTAAATTAGCAGTTGTGAATTCGGTTACCCACAGTCCTTTGCTTTTAGGATCTGCTTATTATTTTTGTGTTAACATAGTCAAGGAATGTAAAAAAGCGACAATTACTGCTATTGCCTCAGTCAGCTTACGGTCAACATTTCTTAGTCTTTTAAGCTTTTCGAGTAATATTAGTTTTCTAATTCAATTATTCTCTTCAACTTAATGCAGAACTTATGTGAAGATGAGAGAGTGCAATATGTTCCACCAAAACGCTAATTTGAACGTTTGTCTTTGGTAATGTAAAAAGTGTTTGGACTGAAATCCATTTGATGATTAGCCTCAAATACAATGTCTCCTGATCTACCAAATGCCGGGTTAAATTTTCTATCTAATACCTTTTTTGTAGACCCTGAATAGATGTTTTACTACTTTCTGTGAAGTGTTGCTTCTGATGTTTAAATAGGCCTCTAGAAACCGTTGAGCAGAAATTTAAGGAAAGAAGAGAAAAAATGTTGGAAGTGCACCACTTTTGGGATGTAAATTGTGCTAAACTTTATATTGTGTTTCCAGAAGCATAGAATTTTATTTCTGGAGCCTATACAAAGGGTTTGGAGCCTTTAAAGTTGAAAATGGAATCGATTAATCTGGAAATTTTAACAACATATTTTAAACTAATTTTTTCATCTCGAAGTATTATATTGTGGCAAATTTTCAAAATATGCGGGTAAGTAGTCAACTTCTGGAGAGTGTCTGTGGTGTCTCGTAGGTAATACAGCCTATCCAACTAGGGAACACCACATCAGCGTGTGTACTGATAACGTGTTCTGTGGTTAGCTGGACTTTATTGCTCTGGAGGTATCACAGACTCTCTCCAACTTACGATTAGGCTTAGGTATTTGCCCCGGTCCTACCATTGACCCGGCTGGATCCGGTCCAATGGGGCGGGTTCGGATCACTGTCAGGAGCGGGTACGGAGTTGTATAGAGTCTGTCCCGTCCGGGGCGGGTCTGGGGTCGGGTCTTGCCTCTAGACCCGTTGGATCCGTTCCGGCCCGCACAGTTAAGGGTATAAATGAAAAAATTCAAAATATAGGGATTTAGAGGTAATTTTAAGGGGTTATTTTGTTAAAATTTAATATATAGGAACTTTTAGAATATATTTGTTTTTTTTTTTATTTTTGGCTGTGACATAAGCATGTTGATGATATTGTATGAAATTATGGATGGACTTAAAAGAAATATTGTGGGTGATGAAATTGAAAAATATAAATATTATGAGGTGTAAATGAAATTTTGCGGGGCGGGGCGGATATGGATCTGGCTTTTTTTTTCTGTCCCGTCCCGCCCCGCAACGGGGCAATGGGGCGGGGCGGGGCAGAAAAAAAAGAGACGGGACGGGGCTGGATACTTGCCGCCCCGTATCCGCCCTGCCCGCCGCCCAGGTACCAAGCCTACTTACGATGTAAATTTATACCATTAGCCGTAGCTTATATATGAAAATTACATGTACAATTCAATGCTTTCAGTTAGGCCTAGTAATTGGTCGTATTAGAACGGTTTTATGTCGTTTCATATTTGTGATTTGTTAAATCATTTTAATTCAAAACTAATTTATTAACTTATTGGAACTAAATCTTGGAACTCAAATTGAGCTGTTAACTTAACGTGTTACTTGAGTTTAATTCATTTAATCCGTTTTTTATTTTAAAGTTAGGTAATAATATGTATATCACGATTTGTATAAATTCTAATCATAAATAAAAGTAATAATTTATATATTTAACATCTAACAAATATTTTGAAATCTATTGAAATATCTAAATTTAATATAATACGAAAGCATAAATATACTTTTGTAACTAATATAATTTAAAGATTCATTTAAAGCATATGTAAAACTAACAATTAAAAATATCTAATTATTGAAATTTTTTGAAAATGAAATATGGTATTCTATAAATTTTTTCATTGTATTCTTTATTAAAATGTCATATTCATGTATACTAAGAAAAAATATTATATTTTGTCATATGTTATTATATTATTTTATGTATTATAAGTAAATTTATTAAATTATCTTTAATAGGTTAAATGGATGAAACAATTTTTTTTATATGATAAATATAAATACGAGCTAATATCACATAGATATTATTGTGTTATCTTATTAAAGGTCTGATTTAATAATATTAGATTCAAAATTATCGGCTGACCGTGTGCGAGGGAGTTATAGAAAATTTATCAGGTCAACTTTCAATGAATTAAATGGATGAGTAACCTGGATCAACCCGTAATTCTTGTCAATGGACATCTGTATTAGCTCGAAGTTTTCACGAGTAACACGTGGAAATTGAAAACGTTTTTTGTTTTGACAGGCGGCATCAAACTAGATTAAAGTTTTGGAATGTCATTAGAAAATTATAAAGGCACACTTGTGGTTGGAAAATTTCTCTTTTTTGGGGGAAAAAAAACAATAAATGAGACGAATTTTTTACTTTTTTTTTTATAAATAAGTTATAATTTCTATATCTTTATTGTAAAAAAATCTTTAAAATGAATTATGATATTTAAATAAAGTTTTAAATAATTTATTGAAAACATGTATTTAGTAATAAATTTTAAAAATAATATGTGAATTTAGTAAATAAAAAAATGCAAAATAAGAAAATAAGAAAACAAATACACCCATATATCCTATAGCGGAGACCATTGAATTTATTTGATAAAAGATTCACAAATCACAATATTATATGATTTAACTCTTAAAGGGTTGTGCTACGATATTTAATCATTCATAACAATTAATAAAAACATATAGCTGTTATTATTTTTGTTTAATTTCAATTAAAATCTATTATTGTTGCTTTCCAGATTCCAAGCATATATATTTTTATTTTTTTAAAATATAAATATGATAAAATTTATATTTACTGTTTTCATTTTAAATTCGAAATACAAAATAAAAACTCAAAATCTAATAATTTTCCTTAACAAAATTATAAAATTCTATTTCTATCCTAACCTAAAGCGGGTTACTATTCTAGAATAGAATAGAGAAGGTCTTGTCTTCGAGGAGTAACTAACAAGTAAGAACACGCCATGTCAGCATTTTCCCCTCGTAGAATATCCGATATGTGGATTAGCCCAGTAGTATAAAATAAAGCCCACGAAACAAAATCCCCTTCTTTCACTACCAGTAGCGAGATAGAAGTAGAACAATCACTGCCCTGTGCGGCGACAAAGCTACTTCCACCGCTGCAGTTGCCGGCCGACCAAACCCAGTTCTTCCCTCCCTTGCTTGTAAGACACTGCATTCTAAAACCGTTCATTATGTTTTGTGTTCACATGCTTCTGAACTTATCATGAATATTAGTAGATTCTTTTTATTTTTTATTTTTTTATTTTTTTTTGAGATTTTCTTTGACCCACATGGAGGCTTAAGCTCTAACTTACTCTTATCTAGAAATATGGAAGTGTTTTAGCTGACTAATGAGTTGAAGCTTTAGTACAGGGCTTGTGTTTTTGTTTGTTGTTTTGAAGTTAAAAATGAAGGCCCTTTGTGCAATACGCTGTTCAGACTTCTCAGCTCTTTATAGAGGAGACTTTCCCGTCTCAAGGTAGTTCTTCTAAGCTTTTGTTATTATTTATTTTGGTAGGATAAAAATGAAGTTGGTTAGGTTTGTTCAGAGTGGTTAAAATTAGTATGGTTTTGTTTATGTTTGCAGTTAAGATGATTTGAAGTTGGAAGGATTAAGTACTTGTGGAAAAGATACATGATCGATTTTCATTTTGTTTTGTTTCTTTCTATTTTGAGATTTCACACAGTTACTTTACTATATTTCTAATTCGCATAAAATGCTTTGGAATGGAGAGTTAAAGAGTGGGGTGGAGATATTTTACTGTGCTTGCTAGAGTTTGATATGTTTATGAGGATTGTTGGAGTTCGAGGAATGTTTCCTCAATGTTGTGTGATTATGTAGCAATTTTATGAAGTCTCTTAACTAATCCTTAAATTGCATTTCATGAGTTTAGGTTAACGTGGAATGTTTGAGTCTCTGCCCCTTCTTTCCTGTATGGTTTTGCTTCTGCTCAACTTACGTTAAGTAGCGCATTGACTTCCTTTTATCTTTCTGCAGGACTCGACCTACATTTCCTGAGAAGGTCTTCTTCGGCCGAGCAAAGTTTGGTAAGGAAGTAATCTTTCTAGTGCTTTCCATACCTCGATTAAAACCTGATATTGTGGGCATATAAAGGTTCCTTTACTCTCTGCTAATACTCAGACTGTGCTTCATGTAATAGCAGCAGAATCTGGTTTAGATGGATCATTCAGCTTAAGAGTAGTGTCTCCAACCTTGATAGCAGCCGAAAAAGAAGAAGCCAAGGCTGTATTAACCTTATTCCTGAAGAAATTAGGTCTGAGCAAGGCGGTTGCTGCAAGAACCATCAATAAATCAGACCTTTTCATTGATCACCTTGTCTCAAGGCTCCACTCGGTTCATAAATCTCGGTATCTAGTAGGTTCGATTGCAACATGTTACTCGTTCTTTTTGTCTACTCTTCTGCCAATCTCTTCACTTCTTATTTTGTTCCCCAGCTGATCAAATTTTAATTCCTATTGCAGGAAGGGAGCTCACAACTCTTGAGATCAGGGATGCCCTTATTCCGTACCTTGAATCTCTCCATGAAGAGCATGGAAAGATTTTGGTAGAACTAGTGGAGAACTTTCCTGACGCACCAGTCAAGGAAAAGCCGGTTGCACCAGTTTCTCCACCCAATTCCACCCTTGACTCTAAGAAGCTAAAAGCTGTTTCTCGAGTGAGTGAGGCAGGACCAGAGGGAGATCTACGCCCTCAAGTTCTCTACCTCATAGATCTTGGCATGGATCTTGAGCAGATCAAGTTGATTACACACAGATTTCCTGCGTTTGCCTACTATAGCTTGGAGGGGAAAATCAAGCCAGTGGTTGAGTTTCTTCTAGATCTCGGGGTACCTAAATCAGATATTCCTACAATTCTCACTAAAAGGCCTCAGTTATGTGGAATTAGTCTCTCTGAAAATCTAATTCCCACAATGCTCTTTTTAGAAGACTTGGGTGTGGACAAGAAACAGTGGGCAAAAGTTATATACCGTTTCCCAGCACTTCTCACTTATAGCAGGCAGAAACTCAAGGCAACTGTAGATTTCCTCTATGAGATGGGTCTCACAGCCGAGCACATAGGTAAGATCTTAACTCGGTGCCCAAACATTATAAGTTACAGTGTGGAAGACAAGCTACGACCAACAGCTGAGTACTTTAGATCACTAGGGGTTGACATTTCCATTCTTCTCCAGCGATGTCCACAGAGTCTTGGTCTTAGTATTGAGGCCAATCTGAAGCCTGTGACAGAATTTTTCTTGGAAAGGGAATTCAGTATAGAGGAAGTTGGGACCATGATTTCAAGATATGGAGCTCTATATACTTTCAGCTTGACAGAGAACTTGATGCCGAAATGGGAGTTCTTTTTGACCATGGATTATCCCAAGTCAGAGCTCGTTAAATTCCCTCAGTTTTTTGGTTACAGTTTAGAAGAGAGAATCAAACCTCGGTATGCACTTGTCAAGGAGTCTGGAGTGAGTTTGTTGCTGAACCAGATTTTGTCACTTTCAACCCGTGACTTTGATAAGGCTTTGAAGAAGAAAATGAAGAAAATGCTGTCTGAAGAGAGTTCAAATAATAAAGATAGCAAGGGATGACTCTCAGCCAGAAGACTTGAGAGAGTACTCATTGTAATGTAATATGCTGAAGGTACAGTTGCCTGTTAAAAAAGGGGTATATTGATGCTTTAGTTGGGCGTTAGAAAGCATCGCTTCTTGGGAAACAAATACCATTTACAGATATTATGCATGCCACTTTGGAGGCTCGACTTTAACCGGTGGAACAGCTATACAACTGCAGAATGGTTTTGGGTGGAGGATTGACGAAATATCTACCCCGCCTGAGCAGTCCATTTCCTGATGACCCATTACTAAATTTTATATGCTCACTCAACTTTGCCATATCTGACATGGCTAGTTGTGGAACTGATAAGATGGTTGGTCAGTAGGTGAGCTTATCTTTTGCTTAGCATGTTTATGGCTTTTTCACATGAAGGTGGGGATCTGTCGCGCAGCCTCATCAGCTTCACATCATCATTTACATGGGGTAATTCTGCTGGATTTGATCAAAGTCTTGCCTTCATCTAATTGCCCCTTTCATAGCTTTTCACATGGATTAGGAGGTTCGGTCAAGAATCCTTCATCAATGATAGTTGTATGAAGTGACACACTAAAAATTTTTTAATTTTCCATCAAATTTGCTGATTCACTTTTCACTTTTCTTTCAAGTTTTGCTGGTTCTTTTTTAGTTTTAATCCTTGCGTTTAAGAATTTCAGATTGGTTTTCTGTGTCTCATATAAATAACCTTAAAGCAATTCTCAATTCATTCAAATCAAATTAGATTCAATAAAGATGCAAAACAGAAATTCACCACACTATATAGATGTATTAAAGCAAAATACCCACCCTGAAAGATGGGTTGTCACTTTACATCATTAAACATGAGATCATTGATTTTGTGGATAGCAATATCAGATATAGGCTCAATTGGTCGCTCATCTCCCTCCACTAGAGAAACCGAATTTGAAGGTTCTCTACTGAATTCATCTGCAGGTCAAAGATGTCAAATTAGATGGCTAAAAATATTTTGAAACAAAATGCAGAGTTATCTTCATAAAAAAATGGTAGAGAAGCAAGTCACAGCTTACCAAACATTGTATTTAAAGAAGTTGGTGAAGGAGTGGACATAAAATTGAGGCCAATGTAGAAAGTTAATGCTAAGACTAGTGTCACCATAGTATAAGCTGGCACTGCCAATGCCCAATACCTGTTAATAACAATCAAGAATGTCATCCCAGGCGTATTGTAAGACATTACCTTTAGAAGGGCAGAAAGTACTTGTTTATAACAACCAAATTTTCTCAAAGTTTCACCTATTATCATCACATCCAAACTTTCTCAAAGCCTCACCTATGTTTACATCTTGATTGATACAAAAATTTAACTAACCTGCTAGGATAGTAAGAAATCCCAATTGCATGTAACCAGCGTTCAGGAACATATGCCCATACCAAGAAAAGAACTGTTTAAAAAGATTGGTAATAGCATGTGAGGAACTGTGCAGCTGTCCTCATGGTGTAATAATTCATAATTTATAAATAAAATGTAAAACGTGTAAAAAAGAAAAAAAACCTGTGGTGACAACAGTGGTAATGGATCCAACAAAGCCATAAACTTCAGAAGTTTTAGGACCAAACCCAGAAGATGCCTTGCCATCAGGATCCGAAAACGATACCGTTGCTCTCCTTCTCTTGGAAAAACTCAAGATCCTTCTTGGACTACTCACTGAATGCCTATCTTCCATTATCTTCAACTTGCAACTTCTAATCCAAAAACTATCACACACCCACAAGAGAACCCACCATGGTGAATGCATGCACGCAACAAATAAACGTAAATCTGTCAGATTACGGTTGATGAAAATCCAAATGGGTACATGACATTAACATACATAAGAGGCTTTTACGCACCTTAGAGTCAAGCTATGACAATTCTGGGCTTTGAATCAATCACGAATGGAGTGCATGCTGCTCCTTGCTGGCTCTCTTTGTTAGAGAATGTACAAGAAATGTCCATAACATGAGGAGCTGGTTCCAGTACCCCAAGTTCAGCCCTTTCCCCTTTGTAGAAGCTACGGCACCGGATTTTCTCTTGGCCCGACCCAATCCCCTTTTTTAATTTTAATTTTTTGAATTTTGTAGAACATAAATATATAAAATTATCAATAACGTCTATCCTCTTAACCTTATTGTTAATTAATACATTATTATACCCACAAAAATGGTTGAATATTAAGATCAATATAATTCTAGATATATAATCAATTTATATAATTAATTTTACACAACCTAACATTGCGTGATATCATTATATAAATAATTATCACATCATTCAATATAATTTATTTCATATACTAGCATTTTTAATCTATTCAATGAAAATTCATCAACTTAAATTGTATGAGATTGATTATATAAAATAGTAGAACGTGTAACATTATTACTTTTTCTTAAGAGAATCTATACTATAAAGATAGTGATTTAAAAATATTTTAACATTTTAAATAATTAAAATTATACTATTTTTATGAACAAATTAAATATATTTTAATAAAATATATTCTTATAAGTTCTTTAATTTTGAAAAATAAAATGGAAACATATAAAAGAACAGTGTCCTAGGGGTTGTTTTGGCGAAATCAAACCTCAAATTTTATCAGCGTCTAATCATTGTTTAGTTTTTAAATACAGTGCGAGTTATTATTGTGTTGGTTTGCTAAATAGATGGATAATGCAAAACAATGGTCCCATTATGCTAAATAAGTATCTAATAAGATTTTGAATTGATGTTTATGGAACAATTTATCAAATTATCACATATTAATATTATCTTTTATAAATTAAAGATAAATTTGATATAGAGTGAAGAAGTTGTTAACAACATCTAATTTAGAGGGCAAAAAAATATTGTCAATAGGATGGGGTTGTATTAACTCTTAAAAATATTCTTCACACCTTTTCATTAAGTAAACTCACAATTTCAAAATTAAAATAATTTAGGTTTATATAATTATGAATAATCTAAAAAACAATATAACGTATTTTATTCAAGAGAACATTACTACTAATATAAAGAACTATTAATAACCCTTTTTTATAAGCTTGAATATGTTTTAATTAAGTTTTACCAAATAATATTAATATATATTTTTTATTATTTGTATAGATATTTTTTAAATTATTCATGTGTTTCAGGTAAAATTTTAATTTTTTTTTAAATGATTGTGTTAAGCATTTTAGGCGTCGATTCAACCTTCTAAAATAATTATAACAAAAAAAAGAAAAAAAACGAAAAAGTGTATTGCTCCATGTCTCCACATTCCCTGCAAGTCCTTCGCCACAAACCGCGCAACTAAAAAATTAAAAAAAATCCTTACTTTCAGTCCTTCGCAGAGAGAAACCTGGATAGGAAGCCAATAGTTAACTGAAGAGCTGCAGCACCAGCATCAAACCCATTTGTTTCCTCGCTTGTAAGCTTCTGAATCCTTATTTTCTCAGCTCTGTTTTGTTACTGATATTGTATAAACCTGTTCAGAAAACCTCAACTTCCTAACCGTGATCGCTTCCTTTGAATTAGTTTTCTTTAATGCTGCTGTTTTGTCTTGAGCTTGAGCCCATCATAATTGGGTTTGACGCATTTTTCCTTTACAACTTACCTTGATCTATCTGGGTTTGTTTTTCGTTTGACTTTAATGGTGATTTGTTTGTTCAAAATGAGACCTTTTTGTTTTCCTTCATGAATGTTTGCTGGGAGGGTAAAGATTTGTAGTGGGTTGAAGTTTTAGGTTTTCAATAGCTGAAACAAGATGTAAAGATTGATTTTTTAGGTGTGTGAAAGTGTTGCTGGTGGGTTACTTAGTTGTTGCATTGTTGTTTGGTAACATTATTGATCATATGACGACTCGAGACTAATAGCATTTGCAAATCATGTGTCATTGCGTGTTTCTAAATCCCCGTTGGGCTATGATTCATATTATGTTTGTAAAATTTATGTTGAGAGTGACGATACCAAACTTTTGATCCTGCTAATGTTATTGATGTTTAAATATCATTAGAGTTGCCAATCCGTAATTCCATGTGTTTTGAAAACTTGGAATAAATGTAGATTGTATTTTGTTTGTTGATTAATTAAGAATTACGTAACTGTCAACTTGGATATGCAACTCTTAAAGTTGTCTTGTAGTTGTATACTGGTATTGCATTAGTTATTAATTTTCGTCTGCCTTCTTGAAGCTGGAGTCTCTGCAAATGGAGGCCCTTTGTGCAAGCCGATCTTCAGACCTTGCATCTCTCTTTGGAGGGGTCTTTTCTGTCAAAAGGTAGTCTTTTCTAATTCCATTTGCATTTTGAGTTTTGAGTTTCGATTTTTTTTTTGGCTGCAAAAGGCCAGCAATTTTTCTTTCTGATGTTATTCTTTCTCTTTTTCCTTTCCTCGGGTGATCGATAACATGAGAACCAGTATGCTAAAAATATAGAGTTCCACACATTTTTCTTATCAAAAAGGGGAAAAAAGAAAGATGAAAAGGTAATTTAAAACACTTGATTTGGGCACTTCAAAGCTGGAAAAAAAAAAAAAGCAAAAGAAACTTCATTTAGGCTCTTGACTTCAATTATTTGTAAGAGAGGAAATTACTTGGATCATTTTGTCGATTATTAGAATTGACATGATTGATATTTATTTGGACAGTCACTGATTGGCATCCAAAATTACTAATTCATATACATTGAAATGGAAGCTTTATTAGTAGAACCTGTTATATAAATCTTTTTGTTGATTATTGACTTTCATCTTTAAGATGAAAAGCATTTACAGTGATCTATGCTTTTTGATTATTCGCTGAGTCCCCAAAGCACACTTTTGACTGTTTTTTGTGAAGATTAGTCAAATAGGGAATATCAAAATCTCTAATTCCTCTTTCCTCAAATGGGTTTTACTTCTATTCTATTTTTATTTGGTAGAGCATTCACTTCCTTTCATTCTTTTGCAGGACTCAATATACTTTTCCTCAGAAACTCTTCTTTTGCCAGGCAAAGTTCGGTAAGCAAGCAGTTGTCGTCTAATAGTATTTGAGCCTTCACATGAAAGCTAAAATAGTGTGCATTGCTAAACTTTTTTTTTTTCTTAAATTCTTTTTTCCCCTCTGTTGTGGCATTAACTCTGCGTTTTGATACAACAACAGCTGAATCTTCTGTAACTTTATCGATCAACTCAATAGTAGTGCCTCCAACCCTGTTAGCGGCTGAAAAAGAAGAAGCTAAATCTGTGTTGACCTTGTTCTTGGAGAAACAAGGTCTGAGCAGGGCAGTTGCTGCAAGAACCATCAATAAGTCAAATTTTTTCATTGACCATCTTATCACAAGACTTCATTCTGTTCATAAATCTCGGTATCTTGTAGGTTCGAATGCAACTTTCTTTTCTTTTTCAGTGTCTTTAATTCCTATAGTTCCTGTGCTAATTAAATTCAACTTGTTGTAGGAAGAGAGCTCACAACTCCTGAGATCAGAGGCACCCTTATTCATTTCCTTGAATCTCTCCTTGAAGAGCATGGAAATCTTCTGGTAGATCTGGTGGAAAACTTTCCTAACGCACCTGTTAAAGAAAAGCCAGCTCTGTTGTTTTCTCAACCTTGTTCCGCCCTTAAATCCAAGAAGCCAAAAGCGGTGTCTAATGCACCTGGTCAAGAAAAGCCAGCTGTGTCAGTTTCTCAATCCCATTCCGTCCATGAAACCAAGAAGCCAAAAGCAGTCTCTCAAGGGACTGAGGCAGGCCAAATGGGAGATTTATGCCCACAAATTCTGTACCTTATGGAGCTTGGCATGAATCTTGATCAGATCAAGGTAATTACACGCAGATATCCTGATTTTACCTACTGCAGTGTGGAGGGGAAAATCAAGCCATTAGTTGAGTTTCTTCTTGATCTTGGGGTACCTAAGTCAGACATTCCTAAAATTCTTAGCCAAAGACCTCAACTGTGCTCAATCAGTCTATCTGACAATCTAATCCCCACTATGACATTCTTAGAAACTTTTGGTGTGGACAAGAATCAGTGGGCAAAAGTTATTTACCGTTTTCCAGGACTTCTTACTCATAGCAGGCAGAAGGTTCAGGCAGTTGTTGATTTCCTTTCTGAGTCGGGCTTATCAGCTGAGAGCATAGGCAAGATCTTAACTAGGTGGCCAAAGATTGTAGGATACAGTGTGGAGGACAATCTACGGCCAACGGTTGAGTATTTTTGTTCTTTGGGGGTTGATGTTGCCATTCTTCTTCGCAGAGCGCCGCTGACTCTTGCTCATAGTATTGAGGGTAACCTGAAGCCAGTGACCCAATTTTTCTTGGTGAGGGGATATAGTGTTGAAGAAGTTGCGACCATGATTTCAAGATATCCAGCTCTATATACTTGTAGCTTGACAGAGAACTTGATACCAAAGTGGGATTTCTTTTTGACCATGGGTTATCCAAAATCAGAACTGATCAAGTTTCCTACATATTTTAGTTACAGTTTGGAAGAGAGAATTATACCACGATATGCGCGTGTAAAGGAATGTGGAGTAAAAATGCTGCTGAACCAGCTGTTATCACTGTCCAGCTGTGAATTTGAGAAAGTTTTGGAGATGAAAATGGAGAAAATGCTTTGTGACAATGGTCCAAGTAGTACAATTAGCAAATGATGATTATCCGCAATCAGGAATGAGGCAACTGGGCTTCTCAACAGAGTGCCCATTTGAATGAGACAATGCAATGGTACATTGCCTGATCAATACTGTATATTAATGCATTAGCATTACTAGGGCATTAATGTGTGTGCGTCCGTGTGTGTTTCTTTTTTCCCCCTGAAACTTTTAGAAGCTGTCTAGGAAACAGTTGCATTTTAAGACTGAACTTTAACAAGTTTTGGTTTATTCCACCCTTTTTGTTGAACTTGGAGGTTGTTCATCTTCTAACCATGGGCCTCTCCAAGAAGCTATCTGGGTGCTCAAAAGTGGGATAATCCGTTGTTGGATTTTATCATTAATTGCAACCACACAATCGCAGATTTTATATTAAGTTGTATCTTTGAACTGGCCCCTCTCCTCTGCTAATTTCTAGAGTTGATTTTTTAACATTTGAGATGTTGCAAGGCAAATAATTCTGAGAAATTAACGCTAAAGGAGTCCGAAACAGCCAAGTTTTAGCAAGAGAAGTTGGGTGATAAACAAAATAAAATTAAAGATTAATAATAATAAAAAAAATTATTTTTTTTAAAAGAGGTCATATATAATTTGAAACCTGAAGATAAAAATGTTCAGGGTAATATTAAACTTCAAAGAAGATTAATGATAACTAAAGAAAAATTTTCATTAATTTTTTTTCTCTACAAAGAGATTTTATGGGAAAAAAAAAAATCTGGTCAAATTCACCAATTTTTTCTAGAAATTTTAGTAGTATGTATATCTAGAAAAATTGGTGTGTAAGGATATTTTGTGTGGGTATACTTAACTTCGTCCTTAGCCGGAGAAAAAAAAATGGTTTAATTGAATTATCAAAAACCATCAGGGGGCAAATGATATTCCCCTCTATATATAAAACTAGCCATTTATTTTGAGCCACTCAAAAAGTGAAGGAAGAAAATTTTCTTCATTCCGGACAGGGAGAGAAATCTGAGAAAAGAGAAGCAAAGTGAAGTGAAAGAGGTGCATCACCAGCACAAGATACACTACACTTGTTCTTGGTGTGATACGTTTCTATTTTCTTCCTTCTCTCTGTTTCTAAAAATATGAATTAATCTGTGTACTTAGTGGTATGGAATTTAGCTAAACATTATCAGTTCCTTTTAATTTAATTTTATTCTATTAAGGTTATTAACTGCTACTTGTCTTCAACTTGAGCCAAGAGCAATTGGGTTTGATGCATTTTTCATTCACAACTTACCTTGACAGCCTTGTGTTTGTTTTCTCTTTAATTTTCATGGAGAATCCTTTGATCAAAATGAGTTATGCTTGTTCTGCCTCATGTTAACTTGGAATGAAAGATTTATATTGGTTTGATAGGACTCGAAGCTAGTTTGTTTTTTAAAATAGGTACAATGGACTGAAAGCTAGCGTATTGGAGGAATTCAAACACTAGACCGCTATGTTAGTTTAGCTCTGATACCATGCTAAGAAACTACTTTAGTTACTTAATTGGATAGGTAAGCGACAACAATAGAATTTTAAGCTTAAGCTGCAAGGGATCGCCTGTAAATGTGAGCATTAAGTTGGATAATGAAGGTGAAGATGGAATTTGTATTGTATTAATTCACGTTTTTGTTTGCTTGAAGCTGGAAATGAAGGTACTTTGTCCAAGCTGCTCTTCAGGCCTTAAATCTCTCCTCAGAGGAGCTTCTTCCATCACCAGGTTTTTTTTTTTTTTTTTGGTTGCCATTTCTGACTTCAGTTTTGAAAAATTTTGCGACAAAAATGCAGCAATCTTTTTCTGTTGTCATTGTTTGCTTGAGTTTTTTGGTGTGAAGGATAACTGTTCTGATCATTTTGTTCAAACAGTTACAGTTCACATAATATTTGGAGAAAATTAGAAGTGAGCATGTATTTAGAGAATTCATGAATTTCATTAATGAAATTTATCGTCCCAATGATGATGAAACTCATTTATGAAAATTTATGTGTTCTTGGAAAACAAATTATTTAATTATTGAAACTTAAGAAGAGTAGACAACCAGAGAATTGCAAATCCTCTTGTCAGGTTGAGCATTGAGTTCCTTTTGCTCTTCTGCAGGAATCAAAATACTTTTCCTGGGAAGCTCTTCTTCTGCCATGCAAAGTTTGGTAAATGAACAGTTTTTGTTAAGCAGTATTTTAGCCTTCATATAAAAGCTAAAACAGTGTTAATTTTATTTAAATCTTCAATAGTATTAAATACAGTTTTCTGAGATAATAGCAGCTAATCTTCTGTAAATGTAACATTCTACTGAATAGTAGTTCCTCCAACCCTGTTAGCAGCTGAAAAAGAAGAAGCCAAGTCTGTGTTGACCTTGTTCTTGAAGAGACAAGGTTTGAGCAAGGCAGCTGCTGCAAGAACCATCAATAAGTCAGATCTTTTCATTGACCACCTTGTCTCAAGGCTTCGTTCTGTTTATAAATCTCGGTATCTTGTAGGTTCGATTGCAAAATTATTTCATGTCCTTTGTCTTTAGTTCTTGTTTATTCCAATGATAATCTATTCTACTTGCCATTGCAGGAGGAGAACTCACTACTCAGGAGATCAGAGACACCCTTATTCCTTACCTCGAATCTCTCCTTGAAAAGAATGGAAACATTCTATTAGATTTTGTAGAAAATTGTTCTAATGCACCTACCAAAGAAAAGCCAGCAGCCACAGTATCACAACCCTGTTCCACCGTTGATTCTAAGAAGCCAAAAGCTGTTTCTATTGTACCCGTTAAAGAAAAGCCAGCTGCTTCAGTTTCTCTATACCATTCTATTCTTAACTCCAAGAAGCGAAAAGTAATGTACCTTACAGGGCTTGGCATGGATCTTGAGCAGATTAAAGTAATTACAAGCAGATACCCTGATTTTGCCTACTGCAGCTTGGAGAGGAAAATGAAGCCATTAGTTGAGTTTCTTCTTGATCTTGGGGTGCCTAAATCAGACATTCCTAGAATTCTCAGCCAAAGGCCTCAACTATGCCAACTTAGTCTATCTGAAAATCTAATCCCTACCATGCTATTCTTGGAAAATTTGGGTGTAAACAAGAAAAAGTGGGCGAAAATTATATACCGCTACCCAGGACTTCTCACTCGTAGCAAGGAGAAGGTTCAGGCAATTGTAGATTTCCTCTACGAGTTAGGTTTCTCAGCTGATTGCATAGGTAAGATCTTAACTCAGTGGCCTAATATTGTAGCATACAGTGTGGAGGACAATCTACAGCCAACAGTTGAGTACTTCCGTTCATTGGGGGTTGATGTTGGCACTCTTCTCAGCAGATGTCCACTGACTCTTGGTCTTAGTATTGAGGGCAATCTGAAGCCTGTGACAGAATTTTTCTTGAAAAGGGGGTTCAGTAGAGAGGAAATTGGGACCATGATTTCAAGATTTGGACCTCTATATACTTGTAGCTTGACAGAGAACTTGATACCAAAATGGGAGTTCTTTTTGACTATGGATTATTCCAAGTCAGAGCTGGGTAAGTTCCCTGTGTATTTTGGTTGCAGTTTGGAAAGGAGAATCAGACCAAGGTATGCACTTGTAAAGCAGTCTGGAGTGAAAATGGGACTGAACCAGTTGTTAGCATTGCCAGGCCCTGGCTTTGAAAAGGTTTTGAAGAGGAAAATAAAGAAAAAGCTTTCTCGCAAGGGTTTGAGTGGTACTCATAGCCAGTGATGATAATCAAGGTTGAAGAGGAGGGGACTCAGCTTCAGTACCGATTTGAATAGAACATTTCAATGGTACATTTGTCTATCAAAAACATAAATTGATTCTTTAAGTGGGCATTCTAATGCATTATCTCAAGGAACTATGAGAAAATGTTTAGGATACAGTTGCATTTGCAGGATATTAACAGGCCAGATTTTAGACTGATCTTCAACAGGCAAGAGTAAATAAATTGCTGCTCAACGTGTTCATCGAGGAATAATCAAGTGTTGACTATTTCCTGGCTAGTCCATTTCCTCAATGATTCCCTCTGTTATAGTCCTGTTTCTCCAAAAGTTTTCTTTTCTGTGTTGAATTTACGGTATGACAATTCCAGAGTGCTTGGAAGTGAAAAATAAATCAATAGAAACATAGCATACAATGAGAGCTCATAAACCTTAGCATGTACCTGTCTTTTGTTCCTTTACTTTATTCTTTTGCTTGAGTGATATACTCCTAACATTTAATTGGGATGTAAACTTGTATAAATCTGAACAGTTGATGCTATAATTTACAGTATTATACGTCTTATATTCAATTTCATAATTGTATGACACCTCATATTTATCGTTGCTTGTTTTGAGATAATTTTTTGGTTGTTCTAGCATGACATCTATATCAAGAAAGCATCTTTTGATACTTCAGTGGGATCCTTCTTTGTTACCCTAAAAGTTTTTCGTCCTAGTGAAAATTGTCAATTTACTTTTTTTTTTTAAATGAAAAATTTAAGATTATTTTTTGTGTATAATTACTCTACAAGTAACTTCTCAAAAGTATGAGAACTCTTTTAAGTTAATTCTCAATCTTTGAACAATACATGCACATTTGAATAATTTGCTCAACATCTAATATCATAGTGGAAAGCTTCGAAATATTATGATTACAACAAAATGATAGATTTATTTTCTTTCTAGTTTTTGGATTTAACCTCCTCTCCCCAATTTTCTATAATTATTTTGTAATTAAGTATATACATTTATAGACATATAATTACAAGCAAATTGCTTTTATGGATGCAACAGCTATTTTGTTTATGTTTGATCAGCGATCATATATATCATTCTTTTGACAAAATATAATCAGCAAATCATCTAATTATGATTTTTGGTGGTTAATTTGCAGGTAACACGGGAAAGGCGGCAAGTAAAATCAGGAACTCAAACGGAGTTTTAAAGCTTTCAGTTTACATTTCTCAGTTGAGCCTCTAAAACTTCTCAAACTATATTACAAACTTGACTCAAGTAGATATTTTTACAATACTGAGATTTATATCTATTACATCAGAGTTCATTAAAGTGTTGTATACTGTACATGTAGAAGCTCAATTATTCATATCAAGTAGCTCAATTAAACATCACAGCAAGATAAAGGTGAACCTATCTAGTGAATATTGATATCTGCAAATTGAATGAGGCTTTTCTGAACTGCTGCACTAGAAGAGCTCTCTGTATGTAGTATTCTTCCCTATGATTGCCACCATCTGCATCAACTTCCTCAGAGACATAGATTTTAAGTTCGTCCATGAAGCTTCCAAAGTCAACCAGATATTTCAGCAACAGTAATTCGTACACTGATCCCCTGAAGCCTTTCACCTCAGCAACTTTAAGTGTTCTTTCCATGCACATGTAGACTGAAAAGTGCTTGATCCAGAATTCTTGAGGGTTAAATCGACCTGGAGGATCATATTCCTATCAAATAAGCCAAGCCAAACCAAGCCCACAACTATTAGTAGCGCTGAGTGTTTGTGTATATATATAATACCAAGCAGATAATATTACCAAAATTAATGATGCTATAACATCTCCTTCGAAACCAACAAAACAGAGCTTTTTATGTTTTTTTTTTGGCATGATAATACTTACATGGAAAATCCTGGCAGGGCCAATGTGGATGGTGAGAGTCCGTAGAAGAGGACAAGTCTTGATCATGAACATGATTCCACAGAACTCATTTGAGTGCACTGCAGTCTTCAAAAAAAGACGCCTCACATTCAGTTGAATCGACAATCCAAATCGGTCCATTCCACGGGGAACAACCTAATTATATACCAACGTACACAAGTAAGGGAAAGCAGCTGTTAATTCAAAATTGTTGCAGCCCCTTAAATGCATACATTTTTCACACTTCGTACTCGTTTATACTAATAAAACAACAATTATGCCAATCATCAAGCAGCATCGTCAAGAAGCAAAATGGCACATTTAATGTTTGCCATATGTAAGGTTCATATCATTATGCTATATATTGATTTTAATGCAATAGATGGTAAAAGTATAATAACAGAATTTGATACAAGTCTTAACGTTTTCGTGATTTCTGTCTCATCTAGTATAAACCAAAATAATCACTTCAACTTAATATGAAAATTGGTAAATAAGTTTGAAGGAATACTAATACCCCAGTTAAAGAAAACATAGAAATAGATATAATTGAAAAGATAGGAAGGGATTGTACCTGAAGCACATAACTGCAAATTGTCAAGACTCTCACAGCGAAAAGCTGTTCTAAGAGTTGATGAAGACGCATACAAATTCCTTCAAGTTCAAACTCTAGTGAGAAGTCAAGTTCTGCCACAACCATTGGTTCCGGATTCTCAAAAAACTTAAAGAGACCCGCTCTTCCACGGTACTTAAAGACCCTCAATCTTCGTGTCCCAATTGCAAACAAAGATCGACCAAAATTGCACTTATCAATAACCAAACATTGAAGGCTCACATTTTTGGCAGGAACCAGAAAATTATCATTGCTCCAACATTTCTTCAAACTCAAAATCTCAAGCAAGGGACAATAAGTGTTCAACATGGCCTTGATAGATTTCAAACTTAGCTCAATCCACCCCAAAGAAAGTTGCTTCAATCCTGTGAAATTGTGCATCTCTGTCACAAAAAACCCGCAAGAAAACAACTTGAGAGAATCAAGGGCGGTCCAATTGTAGTAATGTGCCTCGGCTGACAAAGTAAACTCTGCTGGATGGTTTTCAAGATCATATTCTGCCCAAATGGGATTGTGAAAATCAAGGCTTAGATCCTTCACACCAAGTGAACCGGCAAACTGGATGCAATTCTCAATGTCCTCACGGAAGCTTGTAGGAGAGGAGAACATGAGGGAGAATGTGTCTACTTCTTGTGAATTATAGTTGGTCATGCATTGGCGTATGAAATCCACAAAAGCTCTTTTTTGCAACTCCTTGTCCTCTTCAGAATCTTCAAGCTTGACGAAGGAAGTCTCAAGAAACTCTATGTTCTTGTTATCGATGGATAAACTTGAGATGGCCGTGTCCATGTTGTCAGCCATAGTGAGAAGGTTGGAGTGTGTTTGTTTGTTTCTCGGCAATGGGAGTGGGAAAATCCAGAAATCTTGGAAAGGAGAGAGGGAAAATTCAAGAATGTTGAGACAAGTAGTTAGTCAACGATTCCGTTGAGTTAAAAGCGACATTGCCAAGACGTTTGGAAACGGTTGAGACGGTTGGACTCTTTGGGGTAAATTTTTTTCCTCGTGGAAAAGAAATAATAATCCCATTAATCTTCTAAAAATCAAGAATCAAAGTGGGCTTCTTTTTTTTTTTTTTTTAAATTAGAAAAAACAAAGTTAATATCTTTTAAGAAAAGTGGTCTAAGTGTAAATGTTACTAAATAAAGTCGTGCCCGGTTATAGGAACCTTGAAAATTAATTAGGAGCAGTTACGTACGAAATATATAACAAAATATATTTATACTTAAACGCAAATGCCACTATTTAGTCAACTCAAAGCATATCACGTTAATTGAAAGTTTCATTATTCAATCAATGGAGCAAAAACTTGCTAAGGTAATTAAAGACAAATCTAACGAAAAAACAAGCTCTAAAAGTTACAGTAAAATGAAATAGTATTAATTTTGCATTATAAATGAAGAATTCTTGCAAAAACTAGCAAGCTCAAATGCTCATCATTGATCCAAACCTCTTATTACACCACGTGTAATCTGCGAAATATAATGGGAGGATTTTAAAAGTGCCCCCAAATCAAAGGGCTTTTCAAAATGACCATATAGCCCAAAAAATCTCATACCATACCCCCCAAATAATAAAATTCCTTCCATACCCCTCATTAACTCCTTCTTCTTCTTTCTTTCACCTATCACATTAACCATCTCTAATTAACATCTAACTAACTCACTAACTTTCTCACTAACAATCAAAATGGGTAATCAACTCCACTATCAACATACAAACATTAATTTGAGGAGTTTAAAAACCATATAATAAAAGAAAAATCGATTGAGAGCATTGAAAGGAAGTTTAATCGGTTAATAAGGTAATTCTCTCTCTAACATAACTATACAACCTTATTTTTCTTATGGCTTACCATGATTTTAACATATATTTTGAAAAAAAAAATTGTTACTAGATGAAGAATTGTTGCAATACACATTAGCGAGTCAAGTTTAGGTATTTGTTGTTTGGAAATTGCGTTTTTTGCAAAGAAAGTCAAAATCGACATTTTTCTAGAGTTTCTACAGGCCGATGAGTCAATATCGATCTACAACCCCTTGTCAACCCATTGTCTACCCTTTATCTAAAAATTTAGATTTCCAAAGTTGAAAGTTGGATGGGTCTATAATGACCCATAGATAGTTCCATGGGTCTATGATGGCTTATAGACCTGTCGAATCAGTTTTAGGGTTGGTAATGGGGTAGGGCAGGTCCGAGGCAACAAGTAGCCATCCTCGCCCCGTGTTGAACTTTCTTTTGCGCGCCGCGGCAGCCCACCCACCCCCCCTCGGGGAGGCAGGCCGGGGAGGGGCAAGGCAACATTTGAAAAGATCTAGACCTACCCCGTTCTGCCAGATTTAAATTTTATTAAATTTTTAATCTAAAATATAAATAGATTTATAACCAATTTAAAAAATATAAAAAATTATATTCAATCTACTTCATTAAAAAAAGTACATACATCTATAAAATTTGAAAATAACAATAAATGTAATATATACTTAATCTAAAATAAAATACATGCACACATGATAGATATCTTAAAATATTTCATAATCAAATCTAATTATCCAACGATCATTAAAACTTAAAAAAAAAGTTAATTTATATTAGTTAAAAAAATTCATTACTCATAAAGTTTAATTAAGTTTTCATTATATTGATATTAGGCAAGCTAAATGATGATTAACTCACAAGAAATTAAATTAATTTATATTAGATTAAAAAAATCCATTACTCATAAAGTTTATATAAGTTTTCATTTATATTAGTATTGTCCGAGCTAAATGATGATTGTACAAATTAGTTATATCATCCAAAGAAAAAAATAATGATCACTAATTACCTTTTGACTTTATAAGTTCTAATTTTATATACTCTATTAGCAATAAAATTAAAAGTGTAATATTGCTTATAAATAAGTTAATTGACAATTTTTAAATAACTGATAATACAATTAAATAATTTTACAATAGCATATTGATTTAATTTTAATCTAATAATAATAATATGATTAACATATACCAATTAGTTAACAATATATATATATATATATATATATATATATATATATATATATGAAACATAAAAAATTCAATTAATCAATTTGAATTACGATAAATCATATGTTTAAGGTTATAATATTGTTTTTACCATATTTCTATTTACATATTTTGTAAACAATCTTGTTAATATTGCAATAATTTAATTAGTACTTGAAAATCTATATCAAGATAGTAAATATTATACAAATTTAATTACTATAAAATATAGATATTTTATTTGTCATTATAACATGACTAAATTGATGTTGATATACTAAAAGATTCATAATTATTAATTAAAATGTGACTTTTGTCAATTTTTTTTTTTGTTCGTGAAATTATACAGAATTAACATATGTGAGAAGTTTAACAAAAACAACCTTAAAAACCAAGCAGTCCTAAACGTTTAAAACTTTTCAAAAATACCCCTATATGCAATGGGCGGTGCAGGGCAAGAGGCCTGAGGGGTTGGACCTGGACTGGGACCTGCCCCAACCATGATAACATAATTTTACCCCAGACTCGCTCCTAACTAGCTTTGGGGCAGGTTTTGTGAGGCACAATGGAGTCGCGGACCTAACGAGTCAAATTGCCATCCTTAATCAGTTTCTCGGTTCCACAATTTATGGGTCTATAGGCCATCGTCGACCTGTGGAATTGATGGGTCGACGGCTCTATAGGCTATCATAGACTCGTTGAACTTTTGACTTTGAAAATCTATATCTTGGATAAAAGGTAGACGATGGGTCGACGAGGGGTCAGAAAGTGGACTATTGACCCGTTGGCCTATGGAAATTCTGTAAAAATGCGGAATTGGACTTTCTTTGCAAAAAACGTGATTTCTATACAACAAATACCTAAAGTTGACTCTCTTATGTGTACTACAACATTTATTCATCTATTAACACATTTTTTTTTTCAAAATATATTTTAAAATCATGGTAAACCATAAGAAAACTAAGACTGTATAGTTTTGTTAGGGAGAGAATTATTTTATGAGCAGATTAAGCTTCATTCCAATGTTTCCAAACTGATTTTCATTTGTTCTTTGGTTCTTAAAATTTGTGTTTGTTTGTTGATAATGAGTTTGATTACCCATTTTGATAGTTAGTGAGAGGGTTAGTTAGAGAAAGTTAATCTTAAAGTTGAAAGGAGTAAAATGAGGGGTGTAGTGGGGATTTTACTGTTTGGAGGCCATGGCATGAAAATATATGAGGGAGTTACGAGCTAGTTAAATAATAGAATCACGTAATGTATATTGGAAAGATTAATTAGTAAAATGTATATGCAACATCCCACATCGCTTGAGAATGATATTTGAAAGAGCTTAACATACCCCGTGAGCTCCTTAAGTTGTTGTAGGCCTTTTGGGTTGTAAAGACGAAAGGCAAAATCATGATGGCTGTATGTCCAAAGCGGACAATATCTGACAGTGCATCGTAGTTAATATCCGATAGTGCATCGTGGTCAATATTCGATAGTGTGTCGTGGTGTTGGACCTCGGGCACGCATGGGGGCCATCTCAAGAGATTGTGTGGGGCCATCTCTCCAAGGTTAATGTGGACCATGAAATACCACATATTGTATAAAGTGCCACATGTGGGCCGGGATGTGACAAATAGTATCAAGGGGTGAATGTAACATTTCATATTGCTTGGGAGTGATATGTGAAATATCTTAATACATCCCGTGAGCTTCTTAAACTGTTGGAGGCCTTTTGGGTTGCAAAGCTTGAAAGAAAAATCATGACAAGCTATGTATCCAAAATAAACCATATTTGATAATGCGTTGGGGTGTTGGGCCTCACGCACATATGTGGGTCGCCTCTGGAGATTGTATGGGGGTCACCTCTTAAAGGTTTATAGGGACTACGAAGTGTTGCACAGAGTGTAAAGTATCATATATAGGCTAGGATGTGATAAATGGTATTAAAGGCTAGCCCAGTCAGAAGGTAGGTGCCACCCTGGGGATATAAGTCCAATCAAGCGGGAACCTTTAATTTTGGGGATATAAACTCAATCAAGTGAAAGAGTTTAATTTACTTCGTGAGCTCTTTTAGATTGCAAAGCCTTAAAGAAAAACCGTAAAAAAAAATCGTGACGGATTGTGTGTCCAAAGCAGATAATGTCTGATAGTGTATTGGTGTGTTGGAACACATGGGGCCACCTTTCGAAAGATTGGGGATCACGAAATGTCACTTATGGTTGTAAAGCGCCACATGTGGGTTAGAATGTGAAAATATAATTATAATTTACAACTTATCAATAATAGATATTAATATCCATAAAAATCGTTAAAAAAAATCAGCTCTATCTATGAGAATCCTTCTTGTATATTAGTACTTCCCAATATTTTTTTTTCTATGAATTTAGTAGCACAAGTAGAAATAGAACTGAACAGGCAACTGCTTAGGTTCACCAAATTGACCAGATTTTTTATGAGTGGTTCATAATTAGCATCTCATTAATTGCATGGTTATGAAAGGATAGGATACCTAGGTCTGTAGAAAAATTGTTGGTGATTCAAGTGGAAATCTTTCGCACCTGACTATTTATATGGTTTTAGTTTACTTTGAATATTTGTAAAGTCAACAAGAAATTTCAAAGAAAGACAGCCCTGCATTTTTTTGCTTTCTAAAAAAGAATTATAGTTTCGTCAAATGGCCGACAATTTGCGTTAAAAAAGTTGTTGGTGATTCAAGAATTGTAGATATATTCCAATTACTTTTAGAGATGCAAAAACAATTTTGTTAAGATTTGATCTTACAACAAGTTTGATCAGTGGTCATATAAATCACACTTTCTAAGAGAAAATAAAACTCAAAACTCAAAACTAGAGTTGATCTGAAGTTGAATGTTACGAGTTGCATTCCATTATTCCTGATACAGTATCTAAATAAAATTGGGTCAATTATTGTGGCACTATAATATTGCTTTAAATTAATGTTCTAAAGTATGCCTAAAGAAAGAGAGATTGCCCGTATCAAATTGGAAATACATTCAGCACACCGATATGAATATTGGATATTGAAGTTAAAATGAAGTAAAATTATTAAAAAAAATGTGCAATTAATCGGCTTCAAAGTTGATAAACCCAGATTAAACTCCTCTCAAAAGTGCAAGGAACAAAACAATCTTCTTTATTCTCTTTGGGAAAATTGAAAAAATAAACACAATTAGGGGCCCTTAAAAAATTTGGACACATCCTGAAAAATTTTCATGTTATAGACATTTTCTTGATAAAAAGACTCAAATACCCTTTAAAATTTAATTTATTTCTAAACTCTTTATTTTCGTCTTTCTTTTACTTACCTCTTCCTATTTCCATAACTGTGTTCTATTTTCATAACTTTTGTTGCTGTTCAGCTTTCAATGCCCCTCAACATTGTCGAAAATACAGTCTGAAACGCAGCAAGAGGAACGAGAAACTTATTCTGTGTTTGGGGATTTGGGATAGATTTTAGGAATTTTGAATTTAAGGTTTTGAGTTTAGGTTTATATTTTGTATTTTTTCTGTATTTGTGGGGCTAAATGAAGTATTATTTGATTGATTTTTTGGTTTGATGTATGTAAAAATGATGAAAATCGACGCGTTTCGTCGTGATGAAGAAGACAATCGACGTGTCGAGTCTAGTCGGATGCTTCAACCGACACTCGACATCATCGTCGGTGTTCACTTGACGCTATACATAACGTGTCAAGTCTTGTCGGATGTATGAACTGACACTCGATATAACGTGTCGAGTCTTGTCAGATGCACAGACCGACAC
Source organism: Boswellia sacra (assembly GCA_013180625.2). Classification (NCBI taxonomy): domain Eukaryota; kingdom Viridiplantae; phylum Streptophyta; class Magnoliopsida; order Sapindales; family Burseraceae; genus Boswellia; species Boswellia sacra. Next base: position 357,187 of record SNVD02011071.1, read on the forward strand.
TCGATATAACGTTATATCAAGTGTCAGTACATCCGATAAGATTCGACATGTTATGTCTTGTGTCGAGTGAACACCGACGATGATATCAAGTATCGGTTAAAGCATCCGACATGACTAGACATATCGAATATCCTCTTCGTCACGACGAAACACGTCTTTTTTCTTTTTGAGTTTGAGTTCTAAAGGACATTTTAGTTATTTTTTCAAGAAAGTATCTATTACATAAAAATTTTTTAAGATATGTCTAAACTTTTTTAAGGCCCCTAATTTTATCTATATTTTCAATTTTCCGTTATTCTTTTCTAGAGGACAAATGAGGGATTGTGTGTCAAAGATGGATGTAAATATTGTAATTACGTCCAATTTCTAAAAGCCTCTTCTTGTGTCCTTCCGGTTCCAGAACCAGACCACTCGCAAAATGCAGACTTTGAATTCTCTTTGCCGTCGCAAATGCATTCGCACCAATCTTCTTCCACCAGAGCCAACCAAATCCCTTTTATCACTTTTTTCTTCTCTGATCAAAACCCAGAATCCCCATAACTCGTTTATGGTTAAATACCTAACTGAAACCTTCGATTTTTCCGAGCAACGAGCTCAGTCCCTGTCATTCAGATACAATCATCTCAATTCCCTTGTAAAGCCCCAATCTGTTGTTGACTATTTCCAATCTCTTGGCTTCTCTCAAGCCCATATCGGCTCCTTAGTTCGTTCGACTCCTCAAATCCTCTTCTCTGACATTGACAAGATCCTTAAACCGAAGATTGAGTTGTTTCAGCAACTAGGCCTGATGCGTTCTCATCTGGGTAAGTTTCTCTCCAATAATTCAACGGTTTTAACTGTTAGTCTAGAGAATAAATTGATTCCAAATATTGAAATTCTCAAGAAAATATTAGTTAATAATGAAGATCTGATTAAAGTTATAATGAGACGCAGCTGGATTCTTCATGTGGACCCTAGACGGAGATTGTTAAGCAACATTGAATACCTGAAGAGTTGTGGCATTGTTGGTTCTCAGCTTTCATCGCTGTTGAAGACACAACCTAGATTATTTATTATTGAAGAATGTAAACTTAGAGAGCTTGTTTCACGGACTTTAAGTTTGGGATTCTCGGTTAATTCGAGGATGTTGGTTCATGGACTTCGTAGAGCTAGTTGTATGGATGAAGAAACATTTGATAGAAAATTGCAGCTGTTTAGGAGGCTTGGATTTTCAAAGGATGAATTTATTTACATGTTTAGAAGGTCACCTGAGTTTATTTCGAAATCTGAGGAGAAATTAAAGTTAGGACTTGAGTTCTTTTTATACAAGATGGTGATCAAAAGGGAGGTGTTGTTACATTTTCCAGTGTGTTTGACGTATAGCTTGGAAGGTCGGGTGATTCCTCGATATGAAGTCCTAAAAATTTTGATTTCCAAGAGGTTGTTGAAGAAGGAGCCAAAGTTTTTGGGTGTCTTGCGGTTGACTGAGGAGAAATTTTTGGAGAAGTTTGTTTTAAAGTTTAGAGATGAGGCTGAGGAATTGTTGGTAGCTTACAAGGGTCATAATCTAGATTGTTCTTCAGCATCACCAGAAGAAAAAGATTCGGAAGAAACAGAGTCTTGATCCAAGTGTTTTTTTTTCCGTTTATTTACGTTTATGGGGATGGTTAGTCAATTTTGAGTTTGATATTACAATGAGAATTGTTGATTGATATTGCCCTACTTTGACCGAAAAGGGTGAAATTCTTACTTTGAAAAGAGTTTCCCATTCTGGCATTTGGTTGTCATGGAATGAGTTGTTCTCATACCATAGACTGGTTGGGGTTGGCTGAAAGGGAATTTTTGGAGAATTTGCTACAAGGTTGAGTGATGATGCTAAGAAATTCTTGGTAGTTTACAATGGTCAGAAGTTAGATTCTTCTTCTTCTTCTTCGGCAGCATCAAAGTAAGATTTAGAAGAAAAAGAGTCTTGACCCAAATTTCTCTCTCTCTCTCTCTCTCTCTCTCTCTTTATATATTTATTTATGGGGACCCCTTAGGCCATTTGGAATAGATATTACATTGATGATTGTAGTTTTGAATCACACAAGTACTTCTGAGCCTTGGGTAGAGAACAATTTGGATATGGTCCAACATTGACTAAAAAGTGGAGAACTTTTGAAATAGTGAAAGCTAACTTGAGGACAGCTTAAAGGAAAAGGCACACAATTGTGGCAAATCTAGCTATCAGAATATCTTACTGACCTTTTTTTTAAGTGGTCTGGGCATTCAATCATTCTCTACCAATGTCTTAGCAGCTGACCTTTTTCCAGACAGTTAACAGGGCTTTTTTTCTTGAATTATTTTACCCAGGCAAAATTGATCCAGTGTCTGTCAAGATAAAGACTAGCAGATCCAGAGAAGTGGAAGTTCTTCTCTGTTCTCAAGTTTGCTGCTCTGCTCCATTTTAGATAAGTCTAGTTTTAACTTAAAAAATTTATGTCAAAATGTGTGTGTCTATATGTATGTATGTATATGTGTATGTATGCGTGTGTTAGTGCGTGCGTGCGATATTCCTTAGTGTTCGGCATATACACCTTTAAATAGTCCTTAGTGTTCGGCGGAATAGCTTTTAGAGTTTTGGTATCTTTATTAAACACAGAACTTTAGTAACAAACAGAATGAAAATAAAAAAATGAAAACCTTTCATTTTAAGTAATTTTGAACAAAGAAATGGCCATGAAACTTGAAGAAGAAACAAACCCGCTTAGATTTAGGTTAGTTGTAAAGGAAAAATGTATGAAACCTAAATTCTTTTGGCTCAATTTAAAAAAAAAATTACTCGAAACGATACTGACAGTGTAAAGATAAAAAGTAGAATAAGGCTAGAATAAACAGAGTTTTAAAGCTTTCAGTCGCCCTTTCTCAATCGAAACTCTCAAACATCTTGAATTATATTACAAATTTGCTTAAAGGCCATAAATTTTCCAATACTGTTGTGTCCAGTGCTGGTAGAAGCTCAGTTGCTGAAAAGGACTTCATATAACCCATGTAACGAATGGCTATCTGCAATTTATCTGAGGCTTTTGTGAACCGGTGCACAAATTGAGCTCTTCGTAAGTATTACGCTTCCCCATTATTGCCGCCATTTGCGCCAACTTTCTCTGAAACATCGATTTTAACTTCCTCCATGATGCTTCCAAAGCCTACCTACCAGATATTTCAGCAACAGCAATTCATACACTGAGGCCCTGAAACCTTTTACCTCAACAACTCTAACAAGTGCCTGATCCAGAATTCTTGAGGGTTGAATCTACATGGAGAATTGTAATCCTATCAAACAAACCAAAGCAACAACTATTAGTACATGATTATAGACTAATATTGAATGCATATAACACCAAGTAGACAATATTACCATAATGATGATAATACTTACATGGAAAATCCTGGCACGGCCAATGTGGGTGGAGAGTGTCTAGAACAGGACACTCTTAAGCATGAACATTATTACACAGACTTCAATTGAGTGCACCGTAGTCTTTAAACTGAGATGCCTTACTCTCAGTGTAGTTAACAATCCAAATGGCTCCGCTCCACGGGGAACGACCTAATTATATATACATATTGACCAACGTAAAAAAGTTAGGGAAAGCAGATGTTAGTGCAAAATTCAATGAAACCTCTTCAATACATAAATTTTTCACATTTTGGACCCGTTTATACTAATGTAAAACGCACAAATATGCCGCTCATCAAGTAGTCAACATCAAATGGCATTTTTTTTCTCTCTTTTACTCTATTAGAAGGTTCACATCATTATGCTTTATATTTATTTCAATACATTAGATTGTAAAAGTACAATAACAGAATTTGATTAATTAACCAAATCACTTTTTGTGATATCTATCGCATCTAGTATTAACCAAAATAATCACTTCAATTTAATATGAAAATTTGTAAATATATTTGAATGAAACTAATACCCCAGTTAAAGAAAACATAGAAATAGAGATAATTAAAAAGATAAGAAGGGTTGCACTTGAAGCACATAACTGCAAACTGTCGAGACTCTTTACAAAGATAAGTTGTGCTAAGAGCATATGAAAGGCAATACGAGTGTCTTTATGTTGGGGATGCGATGTAAACTCAGAACAGATTTTGGGAGAAAATTAACTTGTATTAACAGAGAAAATTAATATACAAGATTTACACAAAAACTCCCCTAAACTATTTTCTGGAGCTCTCCTGGCTCTCTCACAGGATCAGAACTCTCTGGTTCTGATCCTGAACTCTCTCTGGAGTTTCTCCGATCTAGAATCTCTCTGGATTCATACAAACTCAGGCAGAATTGGTCCTATATTTATAGGAGAATTCTGCATGCATTGTCAATGAGGTAGGTGAGGTTGGTCACCTAACCTTGCCTACCTTTGAATAACATGCACCTTCCTCCCAAGGGAGGTGCCTAACTTTGACAGAATTCTCACATGGGAGGAAGACTTTCAACAATTCTCCCCCTTCATTCCATGTGAAAGGGAGTAACAACAAAAGTAATTAGACAGCTTCTAATCCGACTATGTCTCTGCATAGTTCTAGCTTGTCTCTTGTGACTACCTTTGTTAACATGTCGGCTGGATTCTGTTTAGTATGGATCTTCACTAGTTTCAATAGTTGCTTGTCCATCACCTCGCGTATCCAATGATAGCGAATGTCGATATGCTTCGTTCGAGAATGGTACACTGAATTCTTGCTCAAATCCAGAGCACTTTGACTATCACAGTGTACTTTGTACTCCTTTTGCTCGATCCCAAGTTCTTGGAGAAACCGCTTCAACCACAACATTTCTTTTCCAGCTTCCGCTGTGGCAATATATTCAGCCTCAGTTGTGGATAGCTCAACACACTTTTGCAGTTTTGATTGCCATGACACAGCTCCCCCTGCAAAAGTGTAAACAAAACCTGATGTAGATTTCCTACTGTCAGGATCTCCGGCCATATCTGAATCTGTATAGCCTTCCAAGATTGGATCAGCTCCCCCGTAACACAAGCATATCTTCGAAATACCTTTAAGGTATCTGAGAATCCACTTGACTGCCTCCCAATGTTCTTTCCTTAGGTTGGAAAGAAATCTGCTCACGACTCCTACAATATGAGCAATATCTGACCTTGTACACACCATGACATACATCAAACTTCCTACAGCAGAAGAATAGGGCACCGACGCCATGTCCTCCATCTCTTTCTTGGATGAGGGACATGGTCTCTTGCTCAGCTTGAAATGATTAGCTAGTGGTACACTAACTGGCTTAGCACCATCCATGTTGAACATTTGAATTACCCGTTCAACATATTTCTCTTGAGACAGCCATAATTTCTTCTGTTTCCTGTCTCGACGAATATACATCCCCAAGATTTGCTGAGCTAGTCCCAAGTCCTTCATATTGAAGGTTTTTAAAAGTTCCTTCTTCAGCTGCTTTATTTTTGTTGCATCTTTCCCGACGATCAACATGTCATCCACATATAACATTAATGCAACAAAGTCTCCACCTGGAAGTTTCTGGAAGTAGATACACTGGTCTGCAGCGGTTCTTTTGTACCCATGACTCACCATGAAAGAGTCAAACTTCTTGTATCATTGCCTTGGTGCTTGCTTAAGGCCATACAAGCTCTTTTTGAGCTTGCACACGAGGTTTTCTTTTCCTTGAACCTCGAATCCTACTGGCTGCTCCATGTAGATTTTTTCATGCAAGTCTCCATGAAGAAATGCTGTCTTCATATCTATTTGTTCAAGCTCCAAATCAAGACTTGCTATCAATTCGAGAATGACGCGGATTGAGGACATCTTTACCACCGGTGAGAATATTTCATTAAAGTCAATTCCTTCCTTCTGAAGGAATCCTTTTACCACTAACCGGGCTTTGTGCTTCATCACATTTCCTGTTCCATCTTTCTTGAGCTTGAATACCCACTTATTCTTCAGTGCCTTCTTTCCGTCTGGGAGCTCGACCAGTTCATATGTTTTATTCTTCTCTAGAGAATTCACCTCATCTCTCATTGCATGCAGCCATCGTTCTTTGTTTGGATGAGATAAAGCTTCATGAAAGCTTTCTGGCTCCCCTTCATCAGTAAGCAGTATATACTCTGATTCCGGATATCTCCTCGACGGAATCCGACCTCGCTCAGATCATCGTAGTTAAGGTTCTTCATTTTTAGGAGGTACAGCAGTCTCTACAGGTGATTGTGGCTCCCCCGGCTCAACAATCTCTTCATTTTCCTCCTCCTGATCTGCTTCTAGAACTTGTTCTGGTACCTCGTCATTTTCTATGCTATTTGGTGTTCAATTTGCAACAATATCTGGGGTATTGCTAGTGAGATTTTTAGATATTGTTGTCTTTTCAGCGTCTTCATATGTTTGGTCTTCATGGAATACGACATCTCTCCTCCGGATGACTTTCTTTTCTTTGGGATCCCATAAGCTGTATCCGAATTCTTCATCTCCATAACCGATGAAGATACATGGAACAGTTCTTGCATCGAGCTTCTGTCTGAGCTCCTTGAATACATGTACGAAGGCTAAACAACCAAACACTTTTAAATGATTATAGGAGGGCTTTTTATTAGACCATACTTTTTCTGGAATCTCGAAGTTCAGTGGCACTGATGGTGATCTGTTGATTAAATAACAGGCGGTACGAACTGCCTCCCCTCATAATGGCTTGGGTAACTTAGCCAATCTGAGCATGCTCCTGATCCGTTCCATGATGGTTCGATTCATCCTCTCGGCCACTCCATTGTGCTGTGGTGTGCGTGGGACCGTTCTTTCATATCGAATACCGTATCTCCTACAGTATGCATTGAACTCTCTGGAGGTATACTCGCCTCCATTATCTGATCGGAGGCATTTTAACTTTTTACCTGTTTCACGTTCTACCATGGCGTGAAACTCCTTGAACTTCTCCAGAACTTCATCCTTCGTCCTGAGGAAATACACCCACACTTTTCGAGATGCATCATCAATGAAGGTCAAGAAATACCTGTTGCCGCCTAAGGACTCGACTTCGAGAGGTCCGCATACATCACTATATACTAGCTCTAACAGCTTTGATTTCTTCACTGATGAGGAGCTGAATGACACCCTCCGTTGTTTCCCATACGAACAATAGTCGCAAGGATGAGACGCTGCATCCTTGAAAACAGTGATCAGCTTTTTCTTTTGAAGGATTGATAAACCCTTTTCACCCATATGACCAAGCCTTTTATGCCACAAATCCAGAGGTACCATGTGCTCTGTTATATGAAGGCTCTCTCCGTTTATTTTTACATGGGTCCTATAAAGATTATCACATAATTTACCTCGAGCAACCACCATGACCCCTTTCAACATCTTCCATGTACCATTGGTGAAGCAGCTAAGTTTATCTTCTCTATTCCTGGACACAAAACCTAATGAACGACAAGTCTGGTTACAATTCCATCTAGCATATTTATAACATACTTGTAACCTTTTCGCTCTTCGCCTCTTGGCGTAGTAGCTTTTTCCTAGACCAGGCATGTATTTTGCGAGATTAATGTCCGGCTCACCGGACAATCTCACCTTGGCTTCGATAAGCCATCGGATATCAGCAGGCAGATTTAAGAGCATCAGTACCCAAAGTCTAGTCATCCGTACTTTATAAATTTTAAACACAGCATTTTGAGGAAGTGAAGGAAAATATTTACGAAAGTTCGACAAAAAGATATCGGCATCCATTGAAGAGAAGAAAAGGGGAGATATTACCGATAATGCGATTGAGTCTGTTCTTCTCCAAGATATGCACACTTCAAACCTTCAAGCAATGGCTTCAATTCTTGTTTCGGTGTTTCCTCAAGCTGTTGCACAAATGAACACAAAGTACGAAATAATCAAATTAAACAAAAGAAACGAAAAGAAAAGAAAAGAAAATAGAGACACATAAAATAAATAAAAACACAGGAGCAAACGAAAGTCAAAAACAAACAACAAAGCAAATGAGACAGATGGCAAAGAGAGATAAAACCTGATCAATTATAATAGCCCATGAGAGGAATCTCCTCGAAACACAAAAAGTGATCGTTACTACCTTCTTTTTTTGTCTCTTTTTTATTTATGTTTCAAAAACATTGGGTTGCCTCCCAATAAGCGCTTGGTTTAATGTCCTCAGCCTGACGTTATCTGTCCTCACCCATCAAGATAAATTGGCTCGTAGAGAGGTACCTCCTCGATGTCTTGCATCACTGAATTCTCATAGTATGGCTTCAACCTGTGCCCATTCACCTTGAATTTTTAAGCTCTTGATTTCCACTGCACCATGAGGAAAAACATTAGTAATAACAAAAGGTCCAACCCATCGAGATCGTAATTTGCCTGGAAATAACTTGAGGCGAGAATGAAATAAAAGAACTTTCTGTCCCACTTCAAAATTCTTCCTGGAGATCAGTTTATCATGAAATGCTTAGTTCTCTCCTTGTAAATTCTGGAATTCTCATAGGCATCATTTCTAAGTTCTTCCAATTCTTGCAGTTGAAGCTTCCTTTGTTCTCCAGCAGCATCCATCTCTATGTTACAAAGCTTTACTGCCTACCATGCTTTGTGTTCGAACTCTACTGGAAGGTGACATGGCTTACCATAGACTAACCTATACGGAGACATCCCAATAGGTGTCTTGTAAGCAGTTCGATAGGCCCAAAGTGCATCATTCAATCGTAGGCTCCAATCTTTTCTACTCGGATTCACTGTCTTCTCGAGAATGGACCTGACTTCCCGATTTGAAACTTCAACTTGACCACTAGTTTGTGGATGATATGCAGTAGACACCTTGTGAGTGATGTTGTATTTCTTGAGCAAGGCTTCAAATGATCGGTTGCAGAAGTGTGTCCCTCTGTCGCTAATCATGGCTCTGGGTGTTCCAAATCTCGCAAAAATGTTAGATTTCACAAAATCTACAACAACTTTAGAATCATTAGTTCTCGTAGCTTTTGCTTGCACCCATTTAGAAACATAATCCACAGCAAGTATAATGTAAACATTACCAAAAGATGAAGGAAAAGGACCCATGAAATCAATACCCCACACATCAAAAATCTCAACAACAAGAATAGGGGTTTGTGGCATTTGATTTTTGGCACTTAAATTACCTGTCCTTTGACAACGGTCACAAGCTTTGCAAAATAGATATGCATCTTTGAACAATGATGGCTAGTAGAATCCATAATCAAGAACTTTCAGGGTTGTTCTTTTTGGTCCGAAGTGACCGCCACATGCATAAGAATGACAGAAGGTCAAAATTGAATTAAATTCAGATTCAGAAACACACCTTCTTATCACTTGATCAGAACAATGCTTTCATAAGTATGGATCATCCCATATGTAATATTTGGCAATGTTTTTAATCTTGTCTCTTTGAGCTCGAGTCAAGTCATGTGGTAGCTTCTTGGTAACTAAGTAATTAACAATATCCGCATACCAAGGGGCTGCTACATGTAGAGACAGCAATTGTTCATCCGAAAAACTTTCTTGTAATGGCAGTACATCCTCGTCATAGACAATGCGACTGAGATGGTCTGCAACTAAGTTTTCACTTCCCTTCTTATCTTTGATCTCCAAGTCAATTTCCTGTACAAGGAGTATCCACCTGATAAGCCTTGGTTTTGCATCTTTCTTTGTGAGCAAGTACCTCAAAGCTGCAGGATCAGAATAAACGGTTACTTTAGTACCAATCAAATAAGATCGAAACTTTTCTAAAGCAAAAATAACCGCTAGCAGCTCTTTCTCAGTGGTAGAATAATTAAGTTGAGCATCATTTAAATTCCGAGATGCGTAGTAAATGGCATATGGAATTTTGCCAATTCTTTGACCCAAAACGGCACCCACAGCATAGTCACTCGCATCGCACATGATCTCGAATGGATAATCCCAATTTGAAGATTGGATTATTGGAGCCGAAGTCAAGAGTTCCTTCAGTTTCTCAAATGCCTCTTTGCATTTCTCATCAAATTCAAAGGCCACATCATTATGTAATAATCTGCATAGGGGCAATGCTATCTTCGAGAAATCTTTGATAAATCTATGATAGAAACCTGCATGGCCAAGAAACGAACGAATATCCCGAACACTTGTGGGAGGTGGTAAGGAACATATAAGATCTATCTTGGATTTATCCACCTCTATACCCTTAGCAGAAATAACATGTCCCAAAACTATACCCTGATCTACCATGGAATGACATTTCTCCCAATTTAGAACAAGGTTAGTTTCTATACATCTTTGAAGTATAGGGGTAAGGTTGTCAAGGCATTTATCAAAAGAATCACCAAAAACACTAAAGTCATCCATAAATACCTCAATGATGTTCTCAACATAATCAGAGAAAATACTTACCATACACCTTTGGAAAGTAGCAGGGGCATTGCAAAGACCGAATGGCATGCGTCGATAAGCAAACGTATCGAATGGGCATGTGAATGTAGTTTTCTCTTGATCCTCAGGGGCAATGACAATCTGATTATATCCTGAATAGCCACCAAGAAAACAATAATGAGAATGACCTGCTAATCTCTCCAGCATTTGATCAATGAATGGCAAAGGGAAGTGATCCTTGCGAGTTACTGTATTTAGCTTCCGATAATCAATACAAACTCGCCAGCCGGTTTGGATACGAGTGGGAACTAGCTCATTATTGTCATTCTTAACCACCGTAACACCAGATTTCTTCGGAACAACTTGGACTGAACTCACCCACTTGCTGTCCGAAATTGGATAAATCACACCCACATCTAACAATTTCAGGATTTCTTTCTTCACAACTTCCATCATCGGAGGATTCAACCTCCGCTGTGCTTCTCTAGTGGGCTTGGATCCCTCTTCTAACAAGATGCGGTGCATGCATACGGCTGGACTAATACCTTTGATGTCAGCGATTGTCCACCCAATGACTGTTTTGTGATCTTGAAGCACTCGGATGAGTTTCTCTTCTTGTAATGGTGCAAGGCCCTTTGCTATTATGACTGGCAAAGTATCTTTCTCACCCAAGAATACATGCTTCAAATGATCTGGTAGAGGCTTAAGCTCCAAGGCAGGTGCTTTCATCACAGAAGGAAGAAGTTTCTCATTAGATAAAGGCAATTCAATGTACGAAACATCATACCTGTTTGTGGTGATAGCTATAGTCTCATCCAAGCTTGCCACAGCTTCCTCCACTTCTTTAGACACTTGTATCAATTTCCTCGATTCTCTGGAATTTTCTGCCCCAATGTGCTCACTAATGGCTACTTCCAATGCATCCTTGCGAGTTAACTCAAAAAGTTGTTGTGCCAAAGAATCAATAACATCGACTGCAAAAACAGAATGCAAGTCACTAGAGTACCTCATTGCCTCAAAAATATTGAAACGAATCACCTCGCCATCAAACTCCATGGTGAGAGTGCCATCATGAACATCAATCTTCGTTCGGGTAGTTTTCAAGAATGGCCTCCCCAAAAGAATCGGTGTTGGATTGGGAGATGTCTCATCCTCTATTTCCAGAACATAGAAGTCTGCTGGAAAAACCAATTGATTCACCTGCACAAGCACATCTTCCACAACTCCCTTGGGATATGCATTAGAACGATCAGCAAGTTGAATGACAATACCAGTTTCCGCAAGGGGTCCAAGATTCAAAGAAGCATAAATAGAATATGGCATGACATTAATAGATGCTCCTAAATCTAACATAGCTCTTTCAAACTTGGTATTACCAATGGTGCATGGCATGGTGAACGTACCTGGATCTTTGCACTTTGGAGGAATTTTTCCTTTGCAATACAGCTGAAACATCTTCCCCCACACTTACTTTCTCATTTCTTTTTAACTTTCTTTTGCTGGTGCATAACTCCTTGAGACATTTTGTATAATGAGGTACTTGCTCGATAGCATCCAGAAGTGGTATATTTACCTCGATTTTGTGAGAAGTTTCCAGGATTTCTTGTTCTTGTTCCTCCTTTTTCGATTTTGCACATCTACTAGGAAAAAGTGGAGGAGAAACATATGAAGGAATGGAGTTATAGGATTTACCTGAGAAGTCAGTGTTTTATTCATGGTGGAAGTGGTGTCATCTCCTTCATCAGTTTGTGATTTCCCTGGCAAGACATCTAATTGCTCTCCACTTTGAAAGTTATTGCACTAGCAGTCTCTCTTGGATTGATCACCGTTTGAGAAGATAATTTTTCTGAGTCTTGGCCCTCGAATTTGCTCATGCTAGTAGCCAATTGTCCCATTGATTTGCCAGGTTTTGGATACTTGCCCCAGTTTCCTGCTGGAATTGTATTGTGTTAGTGGCAAGTGCATTAACAATATCCTGGAGAGACATACCTGAGTTTTGTGAAGCTGGTTGCGGTGCTGGATGTGGCATTGGTGGTGGTTGCATTTGAAAAGGTTGCTGCACTCTAGGTTGATTGAAACCTTGTGGCCGATTTGGTATCACATTTGGAGTGATTGGTTGATGATTCCAGTAACTGAAATTATGTTGATCTTCCCATCCAGCATTGTAAGTGCTAGAGAAAGGATCATACCATTGCCTCGTTTGTCCTGGAAATCCACCCATGGCATTGGCTTGTTCCATATATTCTTCTTGTAAAGTTGGATACATGTCGATTGGATGCTCCATCGTAGAATATATCCCACATTCATAAGATTTTTGCATATCTCCTACAGCCATGTTTTCCACAAGAGAGGTTAGCTCAGAAAGTTGTTGTTCAATGTTCGGAGTGCTTACCTCATTTACTCTCCATGGTACTTGTGGCTCAAATCCGCTACTGAATTGATAGAAGTTTACTGCCATGTTGTCTAAACACAAACAATCAGAAAAGAAAAACAAAGAAAATATGAATCAACAATGAAAACAAAATAACAAATCGATTAGAAAATCAATCCCCGGCAACGGCGCCAAAAACTTGATGCGTTCGAAACTAGCAAGTATACTAGTCGCACAAGTAATAAAGTGATAAGTAAGATATCGTTCCCACGAGGATTGATTCTAATTGAATTTGTTATTTCCAGCAACAATAAACTAAACAGGGGGGATTTTTGTTGAATGCTTTACTAAATGAAATAAGAATGCAAGTAAAGAATAACAAAACAGAAAGTAAATTTGAATGAAAAATCAATGGGAGAAAGCTGGTTAAGGGATCCTTCTCTACCACAAGATATGGATTTGCGAATTAATTGTAGAATTGTCATCTAATTACAGCATTGAAGTTATCAACCGTAGATAATAACAAGCTCTATTACCCCAATCTTTCCTTACTTTGTTGTTAAATAAAACAAGCTCTTTATTTAATCTCTATCCATTAAACAACCTAGAACAAGCTCTCTGAGTTTAATTCAATGGATGCATTATGATAAGAAAGATAGGTTGATCTAAGCAATAAACACACAAGCTCGGATTATTTAACTTAGGTTATATTCTCCAATTGTAATCTCTGATCACAATTTTGCTACTAATGATTAGAAATTCAAGACAATTACGGATCAAGATTTCTAGTCTAGCAATAAATCACAACCAGATTATATTCAGTTGGCCACTCAAATACAATCAGCAAGCAATCATAAGCATTAAATATGGGAGAATACAAGCAACTTCAATTAGAGAATTGGATAACAATTCCTTACACAATCAACTTACAAAAACCATATCAGGGGCTTTGAAATCACCCTCAACCAATTCAGATTCAGTTACACATGTTTAAGAACGTGGTAAATACAATACAACATGGAGACATTCCAGAAAATGAAAGGGAAGGGAAAAACTTAGCAAATTTGATGTAATTCTCTTTGGATTGTAGTTCTTCCTCTTTCCAAGCTTCCTTTCTCCTTCAAGAACTCCAAGAGATTAAAGAATTCCAGAGCTTCAGCCTCCACCACTTTCTCCCCTCTTCAAGTTATGAAAATAAAACCCTAAAATGTGTTTAAATACTCTGCTACAGTAACGTGCTACAGTGTCCCGTATTATACATGCTACAGTGATGTGTGGAATTACATTTCTACACTTCTCACACTGTTTTGATTACAACTTTCGGTACACTGAATGGATTCATAAACCGTAAATTTCTCCAAAAAGTAGACTTCGAGAGCTTTTCAACGGTATATGATATGTCATCGGGTTCATTGTATATCAATACAATTAAATCCGAGAAGATGGTTGACTAGCAGAGGTGAAAATGAAGGGTTTTACTCCATTTTTGTGCAAGTTGCTCCAAAACTCCTACAAACATCAAAACCACACAAAAACATAAAAATACCAAGGAATATAGCAAAGAAACATGGACGAATTGATATGAAAATGATATATAAATAGACACTTATCAAATTTCTTCATTTTTAAGAATAAGTATTCTTAATAATAAATAAGTAATTATTATAACCAAAATAAATCATACCAACGTTCGCAGACTTATAACATTCATATAATATAAGCTCTACAACATGATGTGTCAGTTTAAGTGGCACAATCTTATTAGAGATGTAACTTTGTTCATCCATTTTTATTTTTTCCTTCTCTAGTGAATTTTCGTCCATGTAGACTACCGAATCATGTTGTCATATTGTAGAATTTAGGTTTTATGAATGTTATAAGTTTAGCGTTGCTCATTTGAAAAGCCAAAGAGTTTAACTATCACATTAGGCATCATTAAAGTTGGATAATTACCCAGATAATTATAATTAAAATAAGATTTATTGGATTAATATCTTCCTAACGTGCAAGAGATATCGAAGTGGGATCATAAATTTAATTCTTCTTTATAGCATGCTACTTGCAACAGGTTTTAGACGATTTGTCGGCTGGGTTGGGGATCAAATCGTTGCCAAATTACCTTTTTTAATAATTATAGATTTTGATCTAGTAATAAATGCATGATCAATATAAATGTATGTCAAGCCAATAGGTTAGTAATTTATTATTCTTTTTCTCTTCTTTTAGCTATTATGTCTAAAACTGAATACTATGGAGTGTAACGATGAAATGGCCATCTACAATTTTCGTATGATTTTCTTGAATCTCTATGACCGCCAAAGACAGATTTTGGAAAGATTATAAGGATTTATAAAATATTTATTTTAATTATTTTATAATATATGAAAATGATTATATATATATATATATATATATATATATATTTCATTTGTTTTGAAGTAAAAACACATAATACATAACCAAACAAATTAATATTATACAAATTAACATCTAATATGAAAACTTAAGCAAAGATACAGGATTAAATATCGAAGAATTTGTTGGGGATGCAATGCAAACTCAGAACAGAATTTGGAAGAAAAATGACTTGTATTAACAGAGAAAATTAATGTACAAGAATTACACAAAAACTCCCCTAAACTATTTCTTGGAGCTCTCCTGGCTCTCTCACTCTTAGAACTCTCTGATTCTGGAACCTGGACTCTCTCTAGAATCTCTCTGATGCATTATCAAGGCAGAATTCGTCCCATATTTATAGAGAAAATTCTGCATACAATTTCGAAGGGTTGGCCACCTACCATTGACTTACCTCCAATGGAGGTGCCTAACCTTGACTATTAATTTAATCACATGGGAGGGATTCTGGAAGGCTTATGCATCATGCATGAGCTCACCAATTCTCTCCCTCCATCCCATGTGAAAGGGAGGAACAACAAAAGTAGTTAGACAACTTCTAATCCAACTATGTCTCTGCATAGTTCTAGCTTGTCTCTGGTGACCACTTTTGTTAACATGTCGGCTGGATTCTCTTTAGTATGGATCTTCACTAGTTTCAACAGTTGCTTGTCCATCGCCTCGCGTATCCAATGATAGCGAATGTCGATATGCTTCGTTCGCGAATGGTACACTGAATTCTTGCTCAAATCCAGAGCACTTTGACTGTCACAGTGTACTTTATACTCCTTTTGCTCAATCCCAAGTTCTTGGAGAAACCGCTTCAACCACAACATTTCTTTTCCAGCTTCCGCTGCGGCAATGGATTCTGCCTCTGTCGTGGATAGCGCAACACACTTCTGTAGTCTTGACTGCCATGACACAGCTCCCCCTGCAAAAGTGTAAACAAAACCTGATGTAGATTTCCTACTGTCAGGATCTCCGACCATATCTAAATTTGTATAGCCTTCCAAGATTGAATCAGCTTCCCCGTAACACAAGCATATCTTCGAGGTACCTTTTAGGTATCTGAGAATCCACTTGACTGCCTCCCAATGTTTTTTCCCTGGATTTGAAAGAAATCTGCTCATGACTCCTACAACATGAGTAATATCTGGCCTTGTACACACCATGACATACATCAAACTTCCTACAGCAGAAGAATATGGCACTGACGCCATGTCCTCTATCTCTTTCTTGGATGAGGGACATGATCTCTTGCTCAGCTTGAAATGATTAGCTAGTGGTACACTAACTGGCTTAGCACCATCCATGTTGAACCTTTGGATCACCCGTTCAACATATTTCTCCTGAGACAGCCATAATTTCTTTTGTTTCCTGTCTCGACGAATGTGCATCCCCAAGATTTGCTAAGCTGGTTCCAAGTCCTTCATATCGAAGGTTTTTGAAAGTTCCTTCTTCAGCTGCTTTATTTTTGTTGCATCCTTTTCGATGATCAACATGTCGTCCACATATAACATAAGTGCAACAAAGTCATTTCTTGGAAGTTTCTGGAAGTAGACACATTGGTCTGCAGCGGTTCTTTTATACCCATGACTCACCATGAAAGAGTCAAACTTCTTGTACCATTGCCTTGGTGCTTGTTTAAGGCCATACAAGCTCTTTTTGAGCTTGCACACGAGGTGTTCTTTTCCTTGAACCTCGAATCCTTCTGGCTGCTTCATATAGATTTCTTTATGCAAGTCTCTATGAAGAAATGCTGTCTTCACATCCATCTGTTCAAGCTCCAAATCAAGACTTGCGGTCAATCCGAGGATGACGCGGATTGATGACATTTTTACTACCGGAGTAGATTTCATCAAAGTCAATTCCTTTCTGCTGAAGGAATCCTTTTACCACCAATCGGACTTTATGCTTCATCACCTTCCTTGTTCCATCTTTCTTGAGCTTGAATACCCACTTGTTCTTCAGTGCCTTCTTTCCATCTGGGAGCTCAACTAGTTCATAGGTTTTATTCTTCTCTAGAGAATTCATCTCATCTCGCATTGCATGCAGCCATCGTTCTTTGTCTGGATGAGATAAAGCTTCATGAAAGCTTTCTGGCTCCCCCTCATCAGTAAGCAATGTATACTCTGGTTCCGGATATCTCCTCGATGGAATCCGACCTCGCTCAGATCGTCCTAGCTGAGGTTCTTCATTTCCAGGAGGTGCAGCAGCTTCTACAGGTGATTGTGGCTCCCCCGGCTCAGCAATCTCTTCATTTTCCTCCTCCTGATCTGCTTCTGGAATTTCTTCTGGTACTTCATCATTTCTTGTGGCATTCGGTGTTGAGTCTGCAACAATATCTGGGGCACTGCTAGTGGGATTCGGAGATATTGTTATCTTTTCAGTGTCTTCATATGTTTGGTCTTCGTGAAATACGACATCTCTACTCCGGATGACTTTCTTTTCTTTGGGATCCCATAATCTGTATCTGAATTCTTCATCTCCATAACCGATGAAGATACATGGAACAGTGCTTGCATCAAGCTTCTGTCTGAGCTCCTTGGATACATGTACGAAAGCTAAACAACCAAACACTTTTAAATGATTATAGGAGGGCTTTTTATTTGACCATACCTTTTCTGGAATCTCGAAGTTCAGTGGCGCCGATGGTGCTCTTTTGATTAAGTAACAGGCGGTGCGAACTGCCTCTCCCCAGAATGGCTTGGGTAACTTAGCCAATCTGAGCATGCTTCTGACCCGTTCCATGATGGTTCTATTCATCCTCTCGGCCACTCCATTATGCTGTGGTGTGCATGGGACCGTTCTTTCATGTCGAATGCCATATCTTCGACAGTAAGCATTGAACTCTCTGGAGGTATACTCGCCTCCATTATCTGACCGGAGGCATTTTAATTTCTTACCCGTTTTACGTTCTACCATGGCGTGAAACTCCTTGAACTTCTCCAGAACTTCATCCTTTGTCCTGAGGAAATACACCCACACTTTCCGAGATGCATCATCAATAAAGGTCAAGAAATACCTTTTACTGCCTAGACTTTCCACTTCGAGAGGTCCGCATACATCACTGTGTACTAGCTCTAATAACTTTGATTTCTTCAGTGATGAGGAGCTGAATGACACCCTCCGTTGTTTTCCATACAAACAATAGTCACAAGGATGAGACGCTGCATCCTTGGAAACAGTGATCAGCTTCTTCTTCTGGAGGGTTGATAAACCCTTTTCACCCATGTGACCGAGCCTTCTATGCCATAAATCTAGAGGTACCATGTGCTCTGCTACATGAAGGCTCTCTCCGTTTATCTTTACATGAGTCCTGTAAAGATTGTCACATAATTTACCTCGAGCAACCACCATGACCCCTTTCAACATCTTCCATGCACCATTGGTGAAGCAGCTCTCATAGCCTTGCTGATCAAAGGCTTTTACCGAGAGCAAGTTGAGTCGAAGATCTGGTACATGACGAACGTCCTTCAAAGTTATTTTGCATCCGACGTTCGTTTGGAATTGAATATCACCAATTCCCATAATTTTGGCGGTGCTATTGTTTCCCATCTTCACTATCTCAAAGTCTCCTGCTTTGTACGTGGTGAAGTTTTCTCTACAAGGAGTGACATGGCAGGAAGCTGCTGTGTCAATTACGCATTCTACTCCTTGGTCTGCTGTGTGGAAGCACGTCTCTTCTGCACAGATGGTCACATCTTCTACCACTGTAACTCGTGGCTCGTCGCTACTTTGTGCTTGTGAACTCTCCTGGTTCTGCTTCTGAAGACTGCGACAATTTTTCTTCATGTGACCCTCTTTGCCACAGTGATAGCATTTGTAGGTGGGTCTCCGCCTATCTATTGATCTGCCCCTTCTGTTTGTCGATCTGCCTCTGCTTTTGCTTCTACTTCTTCTCCAGTCTTCACCTCGAGACTGTCTTCCTCGATTCTCCATGATGTAGGCTTCATCTTGACTGGCGTCTGCATCTTTTCTTCTCGCCTCCTCGTTCATCAAGGCATTCTTAACCATTGATAAGGTAAGTTTGCCTCCGGGTGCTGAATTACTGATGGAGACCACTAACGTCTCCCATGAATCTGGAAGTGAACTGAGAAGTAGAAGGGCTTATTCTTCGTCTCCAAGCTGTAAGTCGACTGTTGTCAACTGATTCACCAAGTCCTGGAACTCACTTGTATGTTCTGCTACAGGAGTTCCGCTCCGCAACTTCAAGTTTACAAGCCGTCTCATCAGGATGGCTTTGTTCCGTGCTGACTTGGCTTGATACATACTCTCTAATTTTTTTCATAGAGTATATGCATCTGTTTCTTTGGCTACATGGTGGAAGACACTATGATCGATCCATTGTCTGATCTGACCGATGCATTTTCTGTTAATTTTCTTCCACTCTGCCTCTTTTTCTGTCTTAGGTCTCTGCCCTTCAAATTCTATAGGGTCATATAGATCCTTACAACTAAGGAGATCTTCCATCCTGGGCCTCCATAGTGTGTAATTGGTAGCAGTCAATTTAATCATGGCTCCGGATGATTCTTCCATTTTAGAATAATTAAATCACTAAAATAGAAATTGAATTTCAAAAATCCGAGCCCACCGTTACGTCCAGAATGGTAAAAAATGGGGGAATAGCCTCTTCCGGGGCTCAAAAATTCTTTTTATGCAATAAATACTAAGCTTGGAAATTCTAAGGACTAAACTGAAATTTCTTAAGGGCTAAACTGAAATTTCAGAAAACTAAAGGGGGCATAATTCATTCACCAGAACTACAGGGGCCAAACTGATATTTCCTAAGGACTGAAATGTAAATTTCAGAAATTCAGGGGTCAAAATGTAATTACTCAGAAATACAGGGGCCAAAATGAAATTTTCCTGATGACGTGGCAGATGGGGTCCACTATGATGACGTGGCTATGACGTGGCGCTGACGTGGCAAAAGTGCGCTGACGTGGCGGATGATGTGGCGTTGACGTGTGTCGTCTTCTTCCTTGAGACGCGCGTGCAGCGCGTGAGGCGATTGAAGCCCACTCGCAGTGCAGGCAGGCGGAACGTGCGGCTTCTCTGGACGTCGGATCGATCGTCAGAAAATTACAGAATGATCAGCACGACGTCATGAACACACAGAACACTCAAATTCGAAATTCGAACACTTTTCGAAAAATCGAATTTTCTAGAAACAGGGGACAAATTTTTTCTGAATTTTTTCTCTCTGTTCTGACGTTCCAGGAGCTCAACGAGGCTCTGATATCACTTGTTGGGGATGCAATGCAAACTCAGAACAGAATTTGGGAGAAAAATGACTTGTATTAACAGAGAAAATTAATGTACAAGAATTACACAAAAGCTCCCCTAAACTATTTCTTGGAGCTCTCCTGGCTCTCTCACTCTTAGAACTCTCTGATTCTGGAACCTGGACTCTCTCTGGAATCTCTCTGATGCATTATCAAGGCAGAATTCGTCCCATATTTATAGGGAAAATTCTGTATACAATTTCAAAGGGTTGGCCACCTACTATTGACTTACCTCCAATGGAGGTGCCTAACATTGACTATTAATTTAATCATATGGGAGGGATTCTGGAAGGCTCATGCATCATGCATGAGCTCATCTGATGCATGAGCTCATCAATTCTTGGGATGCAATGGAATTGACCGAAGGCCTGAGATGGGTGGCGGTCAACACTTAATAATTCCCTCAGCAAATACAATTCAGCAGCTGAATTTGTTTTTTGCTGCTTGTTAAAGTTCAATTGCTTTTATAGATACAACAGCTATTTTGTTAATGGTTGATCAGTGATCATATATATCATTCTTTTGACAAAATATAATCATCTAATTGTGATTTCTGGTGATTAATTTGCAGTGTAGTTGGGTCACATAGCAAAGGCAGATGGTAAAGTCAGGAACTCAACAGAGTTTTAAAGCTTTCTGTTGACATTTCTCGGTTGAGCCTCTAAGACATCTTAAGCTATATTACAAACTTGACTCAAGTAGATACTTTTACTATACTGAGATGGATATCTATTATATTAGTTCATTAAAAGTTTTGCATCCAGTACATGTAGAAGCTCAATTGTTCATATCAAGTAGCTCGAACGAACATCAAAGCAAGTTAAAGGTGAACCTATTTAGTAAATTGATATCTGCAAGTTGACTGAGGCTTTTGTGAAGTGCTTCACCAAAAGAGCTCTCTGTAAGGAGTATGCTTCCCTATTATTGCCACCATTTGCATCAACTTCCTCGGAAACATAGATTTTAAGTTCCTGCATGAAGCTTCCAAAGCCAACCAGATATTTCAGCAACAGCAATTCATACACTGATCCCGTGAAACCTTTCACCTCAACAACTTTAAGTGCTGCTCCGAGGCACCGGTAGACTAAAAAGTGCTTGATCCAGAATTCTCGAGGGTTAAATCGACCTGGGGGATCATATTCCTATCAAATAAGCCAAGCCAAACCAAGCCAACAACTATTAGTAGCGTTGAGCGTGTGTGTGTATATATATAATACAAAGCTGATAATATTACCAAAATTAATGATGTTATAACTTCTCATTTGAAAGCAACAAAACAGAGCTTTTTATGTTATTTGTACATGATAATACTTACATTGAAAATCCTGGCAGGGCCAATGTGGATGGTGAGAGTCCGTAGAAGAGGGCAAGTCTTGATCATGAACATGATTCCACAGAACTCATTTGAGTGCACAACAGTCTTCAAAATGAGACGCCTCACATTCAGTTGGATTGACAATCCAAATGGGTCCATTCCACGGGGAATAACCTAATTATATTCCAACGCACACAAGTAAGGGAGAGCAGCTGTTAGTCCAAAAATGTATGCAGCCTCTTAAACACATTTATTTTTTGCACTTCGCACTCGTTTATACTAATAAAAAAAACACAATTATGCCAAACATCAAGCAGCATCAAGAAGTAGCGAAATGGCACTTTTTTTTTTTCTCTATCCGTTAGAGACAAAATGACCCAAGACCTATTGAGGTTTGCTGCATATAAGGTTCATATCATTATGCTATTGTGATATCTATCTCATCTGGTATAAACCAAAATAATAACTTAAATTTAATATGAAATGTGTAAATGAGTTTGAAAGAATACTAATACCCCAGTTAAAGAAAAAACAGAATTATATAGATAATTAAAAAGATGAGGAGGGATTGTACCTGAAGAACATAACTGCAGATTGTCAAGACTCTTACCGCGAAAAGCTGTTCTAAGAGTTGTTGAAGACGCATACGAGTTTTTTCAAATTCAAACTCTACTGCAAAGTCAAGTTCTGCCACAACCATTGATTCTGGATCCCCAAAAAACTTAAAAACACCCACTCTTCCACAGTACTTAAAGATCCTTAGTCTTCGTGTCCCAATTGCAAACAAAGATCGACCAAAATTGCAGTTATCAATAACAAAAACTTGAAGCCTTGTATTTCTCGCAGGAATGAGAAGATTATCTGGTACAGCTGAGCTAGATGAAGACTTGGCAGTTCTGCCTATCTTGATCTTATCTAAGAAAAACTAATATTAATAAAACTATTTCCAGGTCATTCGAGGGAACCCTGTACCTCCATACAAAGAAATAATATTCTGTGTTTAATGAATAGAGAAAGATATCTCCGCTGTTTTATTCATCTAACATTTATACACATAAAAGTACCAGCCTTCCGCACTACAAGACTACAAGTAACGTTCAAAAGAAAGAGAAAAATCAGGAAACAAAATCAGAGATAGGTACAGACTTCTTGCCTCCTATAGACTAGGCTTAGAAAACTCTTCATTGGACTCATTCTTTGACTTATTCAAATAAAAAATCTAACTAATTGCTTATGACACGTAACAACTCCCCCATTCTTAAATTTCAGCCTTGTCCTCAAGGCTGAGATTTGGAAATTGAACCTTGATAAAATTCCTATCCTCCCACGTGGCATCAGCAGGAGATAATCCTTGCCAATGAATCAACACTTCAGCCTTTCCTTTTTTCATCCTTCGGTCCAAGATAGCTTGCGGCATAGGAATTAATTTTTCTTCGGTCAACTCTACCTCTGGTAGCTGTGTTTGCACCACTTCTTCTCCGATCCTCTTCTTTAATAATGAAACATGAAAGACAGGATGTATTCTTGATGTCACTGGTAACTCCAACTTATAGGCTACCTTTCCTATGCGCTGTACAATTTTACAAGGCCCATAGAATTTTGCCGAAAGTGTCAAATTCTTCCTCATAGCTAAAGACAATTGACGATACGGCTGCAACTTGAGGTCTACCAGATCTCCTACAGAAAATTCCTTCTCTCTATGCTTGGAGTCATGATTCTGCTTCATTCTAGCTTGAGCTGCTTTGATGGCTTCCCGTGCAACCTTTATTATCTGGTCTCTTACTTTGAGCTCTTCTTCTATTGCTGCTACTCTTGCTGTCCCAGGAACATATGATAATAGTGAGGGTGGCAATCGTCCATAAACTAACTCAAATGGTGTTCGTTTAATAGCAGAGTGCCAACTAGTGTTGTAACAGTATTCTGCCCAAGTCAACCACCTAGTCCAAAATTTTGGTTGTGAACTAGTAAAACACCGCAAATACATTTCAAGAGTTCTGTTCACGACTTCTGTCTGCCCATCAGTTTCCGGATGATAGCTAGAACTGAAGTTGAAGGTTGTTCCATTGAGTCGAAATAATTCTTGCCAGAACAAGCTTGTAAAAGTGGAGTCTCTGTCACATGTGATTGATCGGGGTAGACCATGTAACCTGAATATGTGATCAAAAAATATTCTGGCAACTCCACGAGCAGTGTAAGGATGAGAAATGGCGATAAAATGACCGTACTTTGAGAGTCTATCAACAACAACAAAGATAGTGGTTTTACCATTAGAAGGTGGCAATCCGTCAATAAAATCCATGGAAATATCTTCCCAAATTAGCACTGGTATAGGTAGAGGCTGTAGGAGGCCAGCTGGTGTTAATTGTTCAACTTTGTGTCTTTGACAGACATCACATTTCTTGATAAAGCTCCTAATTTGCTGCCTCATTCCTGACCAATAAAAATTGGCCCGAATTCTTTGTAGTGTTTTGATGAAGCCTTCATGTGTACTCCCATGAAATTGATCAACAATGGTTGGAATCAAGGTCGAACTTGTGGCTAAATATATTCTGTCTTTAAAAAACAGAATTTCATCCTGATACTTCCATGGTCCCACAGCTTCTCCATCTTTGACTTTTTGTACCAACCCTTGTAATTCTTGACTTGTTTGAATTTCCTCCTTGATGGCATGAATCCATTCTGGTACTGGCTGAGAAATTGCATGGAGTCCAACTTTTGTCTTCTCATACCGTCTTGAAAGAGCATCTGCCACTCTATTTTCCTTTCCAGATTTATATTCGACAACGAAATCAAAACCCATTAACTTGTACAACCACCTTTGTTGGGCTACTGTAGTGATGCGTTGTGTCCATAAGTTCTTTAAACTTTGGTGGTCAGTGCGCACAACAAATCTCTTTCCTAACAAATAGGGACGCCACTTTTGAACACATAAGACTAAGGCTAAAATTTCCTTTTCATAAGTTGAAAGGAGAAGGTGTTTCCCTTGGAGCGCATGACCGAAAAAAGCGATTGGTCTCTCTTGCATCAGTACAGCTCCTACTCCGGATCCAGAGGCATCACACTTTATAATAAATTCTTTTGAAAAATCTGGTAGAGCGAGTACCGGAGCTTGCGTCATGGCTTCTTTCAATTTGCAAAAGCCATCTCTGTTATATCATCCCAATTGAAAGATTCCTTCTTCAATAACTTTGTAAGTGGGCTAGCAAGTTTACCATATGCTTGGATAAATTTGCGATAGTAACCAGTGAGTCCCAAGAACCCTCGTAATGCCTTCTGAGATTGGGGTTTCGGCCAGTTGAGCATAGCTTCAATCTTCTCAGGGTCGACTGCTACTCCTGCACTGGATATTAAATGGCCTAGGTATTTAACTTCTCGCTGCCCGAAGTGACATTTTTCCAAATTCACATACAACCCTTGTTTCCGTAGGATTGAAAACACAACATCTAAATGTTTTATATGCTCTTCCCAAGATTTACTATAGATTAATATATCATCAAAGAAAACTAAGACAAATTTTCGCAATTGCTCTTGGAAGACCTCATTCATAAGTGCTTGGAAAGTGGATGGAGCATTTGTAAGACCAAAAGGCATTACCAGGAATTCGTAGTGGCCATGGTGAGTTCTGAAAGCGGTCTTTTCTACATCATGAGGATGCATTCGAACTTAGTGGTATCCCGATCGTAGGTCCAATTTTGAAAAAAACTGTGCACCATACAGTTCATCTAATAGCTCGTCAATGATCGGAATCGGAAATTTGTCTTTGATTGTTATGTGGTTTAAAGCTCTGTAGTCAACGCAAAATCTCCAAGACCCATCTGCTTTCTTTACCAAGATGATTGGTGACGAATATGGGCTATTACTAGCTCGAATAATCCCGGCATCCATCATTTCGACCACCAATTTTTCAATCTCGGCTTTTTGAAAATGAGGATAACGATATGGCTTTACTGATACGGGGCCATACCCTGGTTGGATCGGTATTTTGTGATCACATGAACGGGTAGGAGGTAACCCTTTTGGTTTATTCCCGACTTCGACGTATTCTTGCAGAATCTTTTCCACTTCTGGTTTTATTGGTGACTTGTCAAATGGGGTTTTCGTCATGGGCAGTAGTTGGAATACCATGCCCTTCTTTTTTCTGCTTGCACGTTGCAGTTGTTGACAATTGAAAACTTGATTGTCAGTATTTTTCAGACCAAGCAACAAAATTGTTTTGCCATCCAATTCAAACGCCATGGTTAATTGAGAGAAATCCCATTTAATGGGTCCTAGTGAGCTTAGCCATTGAGCGCCTAGCACCACATCATAACCCTCCATAGGAAGTAAGTAAAAATCAACCAAAATTAAGTTGCCTTGTAGCATAAGAGGAGCTTGGCTGCATTTCCCAGGACTCGTGAGCTTTTCGCCTGAGGCCACCATTACCTCCAAATGCCTTTGGGGTTTGGATTGAAGCCCAATTTTCCTTGCTAATTGCTCATTAACAAAATTGTGGCTGCTTCCAGAGTCAATAAGTGTCATAACGGGTTGATTAATCAAGCGACCATTTACTCTCATGGTTTCAGGAGCGCGTAATCCCGCAATAGCATGTAATGAAATTCCCAATAGTTGAGCTTCTGAGATTCCATCGTCTTCCATTTCCACGTCATCATCACTAGCTTCCAAAGTAGCTTGTATTAGGAAAAGTTTCTTACACACATGGGTAGGACCAAACTTCTCATTACACCTGAAACATAAGCCCTTTCGTCTACGTTCATTCAATTCTTCTATAGTCATCTTTTTAATGGGAGTGGTATTAGAATTGAAGCGTTGGGGCGCTACAGGTCGTGGAGTCAACTGAGGAGGTTTGCGTTGGTGGAGATCTCGTGCTTCATATAACCGGGCTAACCCAATTGCATTTGATAACATAAGAGGCTTATTGGCTTTGACATCTGTACGAATGGTGTCTTTAAGTCCTCCCACGAAGCAACTGACTTGGCGTTCTTGTTCTAGTGCTCCAGCCTTAGCCAACAACTTTTCAAATTGCTCTTGATAGTCGAGGACAGAGCCTGTTTGTTGCAATCGAGTAAGCTCACCAAAGAAATCAAGATATTGGCTTGGCCCAAATCTTGAATTCATGCTTTTTTTAAATCCTTCCCACGACGTAGTTATAGCTTCTTCCTGCCATACCTGATACCATAGGTGGGCATCTCCATCCAAGTGGAATGAAGCAAGTAAAACACGATCATTTGCTTGAATATTATGCAATTTAAAGAATTGTTCAGCTTTGGACAACCAGATGGAAGGGTCGCCTTTACCCTCAAAGCGAGGAAAATCAATTTTCACCGTTTTAGGCATAAGCAGATTAGTAAACTGGTTCGCATGACTTTCTTCAAAATTTGGTTGACCACTTGGTGTTGGTGTCTGCCTCGACTTCGAAGAATGCTCTGCTTCCTCAATTGTACGTTTTTGTTTGGTTGAGCTCCGAGCCAAATCATCAGTTTTGCTTGCTATTTCTTCCATCCTAGTGCTGAGTTTGTCAACAGATTCTGTCAACTTTTTTAGCAACTCTCCTTGGCTGGTGACAAATTGTACAGCCTTCTCTAAATCCTCCACCCTTTTATCCATTGCCAGGCTCTGATACCACTTTGGTACAGCCGAGCTAGATGAAGACTTGGCAGTTCTGCCTATCTTGATCTTATCTAAGAAAAACTAATATTAATAAAACTATTTCCAGGGTCATTCGAGGGAACCCTGTACCTCCATACAAAGAAATAATATTCTGTGTTTAATGAGTAGAGAAAGATATCTCCGCTGTTTTATTCATCTAACATTTATACACATAAAAGTACCAGCCTTCCGCACTACAAGACTACAAGTAACGTTCAAAAGAAAGAGAAAAATCAGGAAACAAAATCAGAGATAGGTACAGACTTCTTGCCTCCTATAGACTAGGCTTAGAAAACTCTTTATTGGACTCATTCTTTGACTTATTCAAATAAAAAATCTAACTAATTGCTTATGACACGTAACATTATCATTGTTCCAACATTTCTTCAAAGCCAAAATCTCTAGAAAGGGACAATAAGTGTTCAATAATTCCTTGATAGATTTCAAATGTAAGTCAGTCCACCCCAAATAAAGTTCCTTCAATTCAGTGAAATTGTGCATCTTTTTTACTCAAAACCCACAAGAAAACAACTTGAGAGACTTAAGGGCGGTCCAGTTGTAGTAATGTTCCTCGGCTGACAAAGTAAACTCTGCTGGATAGTCTTCAAGCTTATTTTCTGCCAAAATGGGATTGTGAAAATCAAGGCTTAGATCCTTCACACCACGTGAGCCGGCAAATTTGATGCAATTCTCAATGTCCTCACGGAAGCTTGTAGGAGAGGAGAACATGAGGGAGAATGTGTTTATTTCTTGAGAATTATAGTTGGCCATGCGTTGGCGTATGAAATCCACAAAAACTGCCTTTTGCAACTCCTTGTCGTCTTCAGAATCTTCAAGCTTGACGAAGGAAGTCTCAAGAAACTCTATGTTCTTGTTGGTGCTAAGTTCATCGATTGATAAACGTAAGATGGCCGTGTCCATGTTATCAGCCATGGTGAGGTGAAGGTTGGAGTGTGGTGTGTTTTTGTTTCTTGGAAATGAGAGTGGGAAAATCCAGGAATCTTGGTAATGATGAGAGAGGGAAAATTCAAGAATGGTGAAAGACGTAGTTTGTTAACGATTCTGTTGGGTTAAAGCCAGGTAGTTTCGAAACAGTTGAGACAGTTGGGCTCTTTGGGTTAAGTTTTGTTTCACTCGGAAAAGAAATAATAATCCCATTAATCTTCTGAGAAATCAAGAATCAATGTGGGCTTTAAAAAAAATAAGAAAATAAAAAAAGTAAAATTTATATTTAAAGTGGTCTAAGTCTAAATATTATAAAATAAGGTTGTGCCCGGTTATAACTTAAAACTACTCATTAATTGCATGATTAATTGATTTTATGTGGGTGGTTCACAATTAGCATCTCATTAATTGCATGATTAATTGTGAAAGGATAGAACATTGAGGTCTCTAAAAAAATTGTTTTTGATTCAAGACCTGTAGATATATTCCCATTGCTTTTAAAGATGCAACAGCAATTTTTTTAATATTTGATCTTATAACAAGTTTGATCAATGATCATATATATCGCTCTATTATTAAGAGAAAATTAAACTCAAAACAAAAGTTGATCTAAAGTTGAATGTTAAGAGTTGCATTCTCTTATTCTTGAGACAATATGTCTAAACAAAAATGGGTCGATTATTACAGGACTATATGTGATTTTGTTTTATATGGTCATGCTTCGTGAATTTTATTTATGTGGTTTTAAAAAATTTTAGGTTATTTTGTAGTAATTTATATGGAAATCCTGCTTCTTCTACATGTCTTGAACTAAGAACTTGCATATTAGAAGGGTGTTTGATGTGATGATGATGAACGGGTGTTGATGGTGGGATATTAATCTTAATCTAAAGTTGCATTAATAATTTTCAAATTCACCAATCTCATGTCATAAGATTTTTAAGATCTTAAAAATAATATATATATATGTATGTATATATGTATATATATACATACACACACACACACACACACACACACACACACACATATATATATAGAGACACACACACACAAACACATACATATATGTATGTACGTATGTATATATGGAAGACGATATTTTCAATCAAGAATTTTGACACAAGACTTAACCCAAATTTTTAGTCATTGATATACAAAATCTAATGGTTAAGATGATTGATGAGTTGATAGTATTACTATATTTTGTTTCAATATCAACCATTGGATTTTGTGAGATCAATGGCTATAAATTGTGTCAAAATTTGTGTCAAGATATCCAATAATCAAGATTGAGAATCAATAAAATATATTTAATACTATCAAAGCATCAATCATCTCAACCATTAAACATTTGATTTTGTAGAAAGTTGGTTTATTGTAATTACATCCAATTTCTAAAAGCCTCTCATCTGTGTCCTTCTGGTTCTAGAAGCAGACCACTTGCAAAATGCAAACTCTGAATTCTCTTTGCCGTCGCAAATGCATTCGCATCAATCTTCTTCCAATGCAAATACCAAAACCAACCAAATCCCTTTTTCACTTTTCTCTTCTTTGATCCCCATGACTCTCTTATGGTTAAATACCTAACTGCAACCTTCAAATTTTCTAAACAACAAGCCCAGTCCTTGTCATTCAGATATAATCATCTTAATTCCCTTGAAAAACCCCAATCTGTTGTTGACTATTCCAATATCTTGGCTTTTTCAAGCTCATAGCCGCTCATTAGTCCCTTCCACTCCCCAAATGCTCTTCTCTAACATTGATAAGATCCTTAAACCCAAGATTGGGTTGTTTCAACAATTGGGTCTGATGGGATCTCATCTGGGTAAGTTTCTCTCCAATAATTCAACGGTGTTGAATGTTAGTTTACAGAATATATTGATTCCAAATATTGAAAATCTTAAGAAAATATTAGTTAATAATGAAGATATGATTAAAGTTATAACGAAACGCAGCTGGATACTTCGTGTGCACCTTGAACAGAGATCGTTAAGCAAGATGTAATACTTGGAGAGTTGTGGTGATGCAGCATAGTTTATTTTTACATTAGGGATAATTTAGTCCTTTCAATAATTTAGGTATTTAGGGTTTAATTAGATTAGGAATTTTGACTTTTTCTAATTTGATTTAAATCCAAATTGTTAGCTTAGAGATTTTGACTAGGGATTTTGACTTTTCTAATTTGACTCAAATTTCAATAAGGTTAGATTAACATAAATATAGATTTTCATTATTATTTTGTTAGACTTTATACAGACATTATTAAGATATTGACTGTTTTGAAATTGAGAGATTATTTAGAGAGATTGTTGGTTTGATTGTTTAAGTAAGTGATTGTTGAGTGCGTGTTTGTTAGTGTTTGAATTTTGATTTGTTCTTGTTATGGGTTCCCCGTCATGCGGCATTGTTGGTTCTCAGCTTTCATCATTGTTGAAGACATGACCTAGATTATTTCTTGTGGAAGAATGTAAACTTAAAGAGCTTGTTTCACGGACTTTAAGTTTGGGATTTTCAATTAATTCAAGGATGTTGGTTCATGGACTTCACGTAGTTAGTTGTTTGAATGAAGAAGCATTTGAGAGAAAATTCCAACTATTATGGAGTTTTGGATTTTCAAAGGATGAATCCATGGATGTGTTTAGCAACAAACCTAGGTTATTTGGCTTATCTGAGAAGAGGTTAAAGTTAGGACTTGAGTTCTTTTTGTACAAGATGGTGATCAAAAGGGAGGTGTTGTTACCTAGTCCAGTGTGTTTGGCATATAGCTTAGAAGATCGAGTGATTCCTCGATATAAAGTCTACAAAGTCATATAAATTATGAAGTCAAAGAGGTTTTTGATGTCACACCCATACCTTGAGGTAGAGAATGCAACTCTAAGCATTCACACAAAACAATGTAAGGGAATGGTGATCGTTGTACTATTATCTAACATAAAAAATATACAAAGTTTCCACATTGTCAACCATGGTGTCACACTATATGCATGTATAACCAAAAAGAATCAAAATATTGATTAACACAAAAAATGGAAA
Source organism: Boswellia sacra (assembly GCA_013180625.2). Classification (NCBI taxonomy): domain Eukaryota; kingdom Viridiplantae; phylum Streptophyta; class Magnoliopsida; order Sapindales; family Burseraceae; genus Boswellia; species Boswellia sacra. Next base: position 388,514 of record SNVD02011071.1, read on the forward strand.
TGTTGCAATAGTCCAATGGTTGCCAATGGAACTCCATGGTCTTTTTGCTAACAATCCTCCAAATGACATATAAATCTATCGATCACCTGAGAAACACAATAGAATAGTCAGTATGAAACTCAGTAAGCAGCTAGATCTATGCCATAGTAACCAATCATGCAGAGAAATCTGTGAAAGTCTATGAGATACATTCATTTCTTAGGTCACAAGATATCAGTTGCTTAATACCCAAGATATATAAACAATTTGCAAAAATGGAAGTTGCGCTCCTGCACAAGAGATTTAGCGTGACTGCGCCAAGTCTCGGGTTTCCCAGTGTAATTTCATTTCAAGGATAGCACTCCTGCGTCACTTTTGTTATGCGACTGTGTAGACTTTCTGCCTTCACTATGAGGGACGACACATGTTTGGCTCTCTTGCGCACCCCGTTTGGCGCTCCGATGCCAACTCTATGTTTGGCCATTATACTTAAGCTATTTTCTCTGCTCACATGACACATATTTTATTTAACACACACAAAAGTCTTGTTTTACACATTTTAAACACATTCTGAACACATCTTAAGGACACTACTCTTTCATTCATGGTAGGACTTCACATTTAATACATTCAAAACATGTCATACATTACGTATCGCATCAATGACATACATTTTTCACTATTTATTTTAAGGAATATACCATCCATTACGTATCGCCGTTGATGGTATATTCAGTGGCCATTAATCACCTATTACATATCGCCATCGGTGACATATATTTTCATTAGTCAATTTCAGGAAATATGTCATTCGTTACGTGTCATCGTTAATGACATATTCCATTGGCCACTAGTCACCTGTTATGTATCGCTGTCGATAACTAATCACACACATATATGTCCACACACCACAATCACATGTTTACCTACCACATAGAGAAATAGTGTGTCATAGAGCATTAGGCATGAATTCCATTTTTCACATTCACATATAATTTCATTGGCAATGTTATTCATGCCTTTCCATATCAAAAATTCACATACACACGGTCACATTCCAATTTTCCTTTATCTCATGATCATAGAATTTACATAAAACATAGCTCACGACACACATAAATGTGCGGAGTCAACACATCTAATGATTCAAGTATGAATCCCAATCATGCCATCACACATCAAAATCCATGTGCTTAAGATCCCACTCAAATTTCTATCTATAACACATGCATGGCATGTCCATTCAACTTATCCCACACATATACACCAATATAAGATACCAAACACATCTCATAATTCAATAAAACATCTATTATGTTCTCAGAAAAGGGTTTAACTTACTTACCTGATTAACTTCACTAATTAATCTTGATTTCCACCTAGAAATCATCAAATTTCTTAAGGGGTCAGCAAACACGTCGACTGATCAAATGACTCCACAAATGATTCAACACTATACACACAATTGGTTAAATAATTGTAGTAAGAGGATGCTTGTCCCAATCCTCACCAAATTTCATAGAGATCAAATTAACACATTTAAAGTATCCCATAAAATTTATTGGATCAAAATGAGGTATGTGGTCTTTGAAATCTCTTAGTTTTGTCCATACAGAAATTATTTCTATAGATCTCTCAACTGAGCAGTATTATTTTGACAAATTATATAAAATTCAACAATAATCAAATCTTTACAAAAATTTCTAGTCTAGTAAAACACATATATAGAAGTCATCCCACCAAAAATCACAACTTTTTAATGAGTTAGATTGATCAAAAGCAATTTAATTTTCTTACTCTATTCTAAAAGTTGGAAATCTCCGTTTTTCAAATTCAAATTTGAAAAATCATAACAATTCCTACAAAGCTTTGAAAGCCATGAAATCTTCCAATTTAAAAGGAAACATATTCAAGATCTTACACACAAAAAATCAGGGGTTTTTATGAAGAGCAAGTTCCTCAAATAAATTTTGTTCCTCGTGCTCTGTTTCAAAACAGGTGAAGTTCAATTTCATTTTGGCAGATTCAAAAATTTGCCATAAATATCATAATTCGAATTTTTCGAATTTTTCGATGATTCAAAATTTTATATAATCCTTAACATGTCTAGTATATCATATAAAAATTTTAGAGCCAGAAAATAATCTTAGAATTTATAGAAATTTTCGGACTAACAACTATTCAGTAAACATACCTGTAGAGTTCTAAGCTTAATCATTATTTATGGCATTCCTACATCATCCAAACCATTTGTATCTTCTATAATCTATGACAATTCATTATTTCCAGCATATTTAATAGTACACATGTTATCAAAGTACCAATAACCACTTCCCAACACAAAACACCAAAGCCAAGACTAGAATTTAAGGAGAAGGATGAGTTTTACCTCTTTTCTGCCTAGATTCTCCTTTTTCCTTTTTCAATTTGTTGTGAATTAGGGAGAGAAATGAGAGCTGGGAATGGTGGGGAAATGGAAGCAAATGAATGCTCTAGAGACCTTAACCCTATTCCTTTATATAAGAAACACATATTCACAATTTCAATACAGGCCTCCCAGTCCTTAATTTTTCAATTCCATCCTCTCTCATTTAATTTATTATCATACTACTCTAGACCACACACAAATATATATATACACATCCATTATAAACACCTTAAAGATATAGCCACTTACAAAATTTGGCCTGTTACAGTTGAAGAAGGAGCCAAAGTTTTGGGTGTGTTGCATTTGACTGAGGAGGAATTTTTGGAGAAGTTTGTTTTAAAGTTTAGAGATGATGCGGAAGAATTGGGGGTAGCTTACAAGGTTCATAAGCTAGATTGTTCTTCAGCATCATCAGAAGAAAAAGATTCAGAGGAAACAGAGTCTTGATGCAAGTTTTTCTTTTTCCATTTCTTTATGTTTATGGGGACGCTCAGTCCCTTTGGAGTTATGTTATTACAATGAGAATTGTTGATTTGAATCGCCCTCGTTTGACTGAAAAGGCGAAGTTCTTACTTCGAAGAGAATTTCCTATTCTGACATTTGGTTGTCATGGAATGAGTTGTTCTGATACCATGGACTAATTGAGGTTGGCTGGAAGGGAATTTTTGGAGCATTTCGTGACAAGGTTGAGTGAAGATTCTCGGAAGTTGTTTGTAGTTTACAAGGGTCAGAAGTTAGATTCTTCTTCTTCTTCTTCAGCAACATCAGAGGAAGATTCAGAAGAAAAGGAGTCTTAACCCAAATTTCTCAATTTGATTTTAATTTTTTATTGGGAACCCTGAGGCCATTTGGAATTGATATTACAGTGATGATTGGAGTTTTGGATCACACAAGCGCTTCTGAGCCTTGGTAGAGAAGGATTTGGATTTGGTCCAACATTGACCAAAAAGTGTAGGACTCTTGAAATAGCGAAAGCTAACTTTAAAGTGAGTTGTTTCAATATCATTGGGTCATTTGGGGATTCAATGATTCTGCAGCAATGTCTTAGCCGCTGACCTTTTCTCCAGACAGTTAACAAGGCTTTCTTTCTTTATTTGTTTTATTTTATCAGATGGGCGGTGGAAACTGGGACAAAGAAATGAACCAAAGCGGATTACCCAGCAAAATTGATCCAGTATGTCAAGATAAAGACTATCAGATGCAGAGAACCGGAAGTCCTTTTCTGCTCTCAATTTGCTGCTCTGCTCTATTTTAGATGAGCATGCAAGTCTAGTTTTAAGTTAAAAATTTAAGTCAAAGTGAGCGTGTATGTGTGCGCGTGCATATATATATATATATATATATATATATATATATACACCTTCTAATTAGTACTTTGTGTTCAGCGGACTAGCTTTTAGAGTTTTTATAACTTTATTAAACATAAACTTTAGTAACAGAATAAAAATAAAAAATGAAAACTTTTTGTTCGAGGAATTTTGAACAAAGAAATCTCCATTAAACTTAAAGAAGAAACCACCCCCCTTAGATCAAGGTTAATTGTAAGGGAAAAATGTATGAAAACCAAATTCTCTTGGCTCAAAGTTTCAGAAAAATAATTCAAACGAGTAGTGTAAAGCTAAAAAGTGGAATCAGGTTATACTAAACAGAGTTAAAGCTTTCAGTCGCCATTTCTAAATTGAGCCTCCAAAACATCTTGAATTATATTACAAACTTGACTCAAGTCGATGCTATTCCAATACCGTTGTATCAAAAACAGGTACAAGCTCAGTTGCTGAAAAGGATATCATAGAACCCATCTAATGAATGGATATCTGCAAATTATCTGAGGCCTTTGTGAACCGGAGCACTAATTGAGCTCTTTGTAAGAAGTAAGCTTCCCCATTATTGCCACCATTTACATCAACTTCCTCTGAAATATAGATGTTAACTTCTTCCATGATGCTTCCAAAGCCTACCAGATACTTCAGCAACAACAATTCATACACTGATCCCCTGAAACCGTTCACCTCAACAACTCTAAGAGTTTCTTCGATGCACTCGTAGACTAAAAAGTGCTTGATCCAAAATTCTTGAGGGTTAAATCGACGTCGAGGATCATAACCCTATCAAACAAAACCAAAGCAACAACTATTAGTAGTGCCAAGTGTATATAATACCAAGCGGACAGTATTACCAAAATAATCATAGTCCTTACATGCAAAATCCTAGGAGGGCAAATGTGGATGGTGAGAGTCTCAAGATCAGGACAACTCGTAAGCATGAACATTATTCCACAGAATTCATTAGAGTGCACTGCAGTCTTTAAACTGAGATGGCTTACGCTCAGTCGAGTGGACAACCCAAATTTGTCATTGTCAACTCCACGGGGAACAACCTATATATATACCAACATACACAAGCGAAGCAAAGCAGTTGTTAGTTCAAAATTCTATGCAGCACCATAAACAGAGACATTTTTCGCATCTCGTACTCGTTTATATGAATACAACATGCAACGATGCCAGTCATCAAGCGGCATTATATACAGCTAGCAAAATGGCAATTTTTTTCTCTGTTAGTGAGAAAATGACCCAAGACCTAGTAATGTTTGCTACATGTAAGGTTCATATTATTATGCTCTTTATTTTTATTTATCTTTGATGGTACAAGTACAATAACAGATTTCGTATAAGCATAGCACATTTTTTTGATAGCTATGTCATCTAGTATTAACCAATATAATGGCTTCATTTTAATATGAAAATTTGTAAATAAGTTTGAAAGGCTACTAATACTCAGTTAAAGAAAACATAGATATAGAGATAATTAAAAAGATGAGAAGGGATTTTACCTGAAGCAAATAACTGCAAACTGTCAAGACGCTTACAGAGGTAAGTTCTGCTAAGAGCGAAAGAAGAACAAAACGACCCCCAAATCTAGATTGAAATTGAAACTCTATTGCGAAGTCAAGTTCTGCCTCAACTAATGATAGCGGAGTCTCAAAAAAGTTAAAAAGACCAGCTCTTCCACGGTACCTGAAGACCCTTAAATTTTGTATCCCAATTCCAAATGTAGATTCATGAAAATTGCACTTGTCAATAACCAAAGTTTCAAGCCTTGCATTTGGCCCAGGAATGTGAAGATGATCATTGTTCCAACATTTCTTCAAACTCAAACTCTTTAGCAAGGAACAAGCATTCAGCAAGTCTTTGATAGTATCCAAACTTAACTCAATCCACCCCAGAGAAAGTAGCTTCAATCCTTTGAAATTGTTCATCTCTCTTGCGAAAAACCCACAAGAAAACAACTTGAGAGACTCAAGGGCGGTCCAATTGCAGTAATGTGCCTCGGTTGACAAAGTAAACTCTGCTGGATGGTTTTCAAGATCATTTTCTGCCCAAATGGGATTGTGAAAATCAAGGCTTAGATCCTTCACACCACGTGTACCGGCAAATTGGATGCAATTCTCAATGTCCTCACGGAAGCTTGTAGGAGAGGAGAACATGAGGGAGAACGTGTCTATTTCTTGTGAGTTGTAGTTGGCCATGGATTGGCGTATGAAATCCACAAAAGCTCTTTTGTGCAACTGCTTGTCCTCTGCAGAATCGTCAAGCTTAACGAAGGAAGTCTCAAGAAACTCTATGCTCTTGTTGGTGATGAGTTCATCGGAAGATGAACTTGAGATCGTGTCCACGTTATCAGCCATGCCGAGGTGAAGGTTGGAATGTGTGTGTTCGTTTCTTGGATATGATAGTTGGAAAATCCAAGAATCTTGGATATAAGACAGGGAAAATTCAAGAATGTTGAAATTAGTAGTTAAGGGTTGTGTTGGGTTAAAGGCAACATTGCCAAGACGTCTGGATGCAGTTGAGACGGTTGGGCTCTTTGGGCAAAGTTTTGTTTCTCTTGGAAGAGAATAATAATTATGATATTAACAATAATAAGAACAACAACAACAATAATAATAAGCCTTCCCATTAATCTTCTAAAATGAGGAATCAAGGTGGATATTTTAAAATCAACTTACAGTTGGACTTAGAAACCAAGTCAGTGACAACATATATAATATCATGTATACTCTCTGTTACCACATGAATAAAAGATATCGATTAACAGCATTTTTAATTAAATAAACAGGAGATAATTTGCCAAATATTTTAGTCTATATAGATATATATCACGCACAATATTATAATTGAGTTTTTTCTACCTTGCTTAGCGAAATGATTAGTCTATCTAATTCTAGTTTCCCATGCATCCCAAATTAATAGTTAACCACAAAGTAATTATTAAAACATTATATAATTTCACCTCAAATTTGATATGAAGTGATAGTAATTTTTTAAAATTAGAATCTTGATTTTGATGGTTGTACAAACCGATTGAAACCAACTTTGCCTCTAAGTATTTCTTCAAATTTTCATTGCTGCCTAGAAAATATATGAGGTGTGATTTTATTAGGCGAGTAATTTTTAATCATTCGTTATGATTTCCTTTCTTCATATTATCATTTTTTCACTTATTCAGAAATATTTTGTCAATTCAAATTATATGGAATTGATTGTAATAAATGATTGTATGTGTAACATTACTATTATAAATTGGACAAATATTAAATATAACACAAGTCAAAACCTTAGATGCAAGATCAAGGGCTGTATCAATATGTTGACCCAAAACTCATTAAACTTCTATATTTTCTTCAAAGAGAATAAAATTAAACTTCTATATGGAATGGGATTGTGAATCTGAGGCAGCTGGCTTTTCTTTGACAGCTGCGTTAGGAAAGTTCTCAAATAAATTTCTCAGAATGTTTCCATAAATTTTATTATATGGAATGTTTCTTTGACGCTTCAATTTCTCTAGATGTGATCTTGGTGGGTTCAAGTGCTTGAAGAGCATATCTACTGAAACAAATATGATTACCTAGATAAGATACTCCTTTCATTCTTCCTCTATGTTGTTTACGGAATCTTGTTCTTTCGGGGTTATAGTTGAAGGTTCTTTCTCAAGTCCATCTTGTTAGCCCTAAGGCTATATGATAATTTTGATGATAACAATACACATTGATTCATTGAGATTTACTAATATATTTATTTATGTGCAAGAATAAGATTATTGAAATAATTATAAAATCAAGAAGGGGCTTATTAAAATGAAGTGTTGACGCTAAGGAGAAGACTACATGTTAAAGGCATCAAAGTTTAAGTACAAGGTTTGATTCAAGGAATGTGATATATGAGCAATGTTCTATCAATTGGTCATATATTTCTCTACAAATATCCAAATAACGTGATTCTTAAGCCTTTGGAAAGCTTACTCAATTTATAACATTTCATATGTTTTAAAGAAATTCAAATTTGAAGTGCAAGATCGTCCAAATCATCATGCAAGTTACAAGACAAATGGAAGCAGCTGACATGAGCACTGAATACTCTTTTAGACATATCTTGAGCTAGAAAAATTAAAATGACTTGATTCTTATAGCATTGGAAAGAGACTTAATGGGTAACATTTCATATGTTTTGAAGAAATTCAAATTTCAAATGTAAGGCTGACATAATTGACATGCAATTCGGTGGACTGACACAGAGAAGAAAAATCAACTCATATGAGCACCGAATGATATTTTGTCCATATCTTGAGATAGAGATATCCAAATGACTTGATTCTTATGGAATTGGAAAGATGATTCAACGGAGCACATTTCATATTCTTTGAAGAAATTCAAATTCCAAACGGAAGGCTGACATAATACACATGCAAGTCGGTGGACTGACACAGGGAAGAAAAATCAAGTCACATGAGCACTGAATGGTGTTTTGGCCATATCTTGAGCTACAAATATCCAAATGACTTGGTTCTTGATGCGTTGGAAAGCTTATTCAAATGTGCAGATCTTTTATGTTTTGCATATTTTCAAATTTCAAACGTAACATTGACAAAAATGGTAGAAAATATTACGGTTTTTATAGTGGGCAGAAAATGTGGAGTTGGTGTCTTCACTTGATCAAGTTCATCTCATTTGCCTATAAAAGGAGCCCTTCTCCCATGCATTCAACAAGAAGAAAAGAAGCATCTATCAAGCAAAAAACAAGGGAAATATCAAGTCTAGAGAGCTTTTATATTCTTTATCTACTCTTTGAAGAGAGTTGTACTTTTGTTGTAAAAATTTTCTTTGTTCTTGTATTGTGGTGAGAGTGAATTCTTCTTGTAAAGGATAGTTGTTATCCTTGAGAGAACTCTTGGTGTGTGTTATCAAGAGTTGAAGGAAGTTTCCTCGGTGAGGTTGTTCATCAAGAAGAACTCTTGGTGTGGTGTTATCAAGGGTTGAAGGAAGTTGCCTTGGTGAGGTTGTTCATCAAGAAGAACTCTTGGTGTGGTGTATCAAGAGTTGAAGGAAGTTGCCTTGGTGAGGTTGTTCATCAAGAAGAACTCTTGGTGTGGTGTTATCAAGAGTTGAAGAAATTTGCCTTGGTGAGGTTGTTCATCAAGAAGAACTCTTGGTGTGGTGTTATCAAGGGTTGGAAGAAAAAGTCTTGGTGAGGTTGTTCATCAAGCAAGTTGTAAAGATTTCTACAACTTAGTGGAAAGCTTGGCTCGTGGAGCTAGGAGCCCGTGGACGTAGGCAAGGTTTGCCGAACCACGTAAATTGAGTTTGCACTCTCTCTATCTCTATCTCTTTACATTTACTTGCACTTGTGATTGTTCTTTATTGCCATTCTCTTAATTGCATTCTATTTTCATCTTCTTCACCTTTGTTCTCAAAGAAAGATTTAAATAATTTTGATCTTTCAAGAAAAGTTTTCTAAATCCTTTTTTATAAATAAAAACCCAATTCACCCCCCCTCTTGGGTTGCCATACCTGGGTCAACAAGTGGTATCAGAGCAAAGTTGCTCAATTTTTAAATCTTAATCGATTTTTGAGCTACGGTAACTTTTAATTCAACTTCATATGCTGAGGGACTTTCTATCTCTAGACCTCCATTTTTTAATGGAAGTGATTACTCTTATTGGAAAACTAGAATGAGTATTTTCTTGAAATATTTTGATTATGATTTGTGGTCTATTGTTTTGGAAGGACCTTTTGTTCCTACAAAAATTGAAAATAGGGAATGCATGCTTAAAGAACCTAAAGAGTTTAGTGAAGATGATAAAAAGAAATTGAGTTTGAATGCTAAAGCTATGAATGTGTTATATTGTACTCTAGATAGAAATGAGTTTAATAGAATATCTACTTGTTCTACGGCACAAGAATATGGCACACACTTGAAGTAACTCATGAAGGAACTAGTCAAGTTAAAGAATCCAAAATTAGTATGCTAGTTCATAGTTATGAGCTTTTTAAGATAAAATCGGATGAATCAATTTCTGAAATGTTTACTAGATTTACGGATATTATTAATAGTTTGAAATCTCTTGGTAAATCTTATTGTAATGTTGAAATGGTGAGAAAGATTCTTAGCTGTCTACTAAAATCTTAGGAGCCAAAGGTGACGGCAATTCAAGAAGCAAAGGACCTCACTAAACTACCATTAGAAGAACTTATGGGTTCTCTAATGACTCATGAAATCACCTTGAAGGAGAATGAAGAAGATTGTGAAGTGGCAAACATGTGCTTCATGGCTTTAAAAGAAGATGAGGTAAGTGTTCTAAATTATGATACTAAACTTTCATATGATGAATTACTTGAAGCATTCAAAAATTTACATGTGCAAGTTGATAAGCAAAATTCAAAAATCAATGCTTTCAAAAAGAAGTCAAAAATCATGTTATCTCAATTAGAAGAGTTGGTGGAAATAAATGAAGCTTTAGAAAATGAAAATGAAATTTTAAAACAAAAAGATTTTGAAAATTTGGAAAGTCAAATACATTTATTAAAAACTGAAAATGACACTTTAAAACAAAAGGATTTTGATAAATTGGAGAAAGAAAATGCTATTTTGAAAAAGGAAAATAATGATTTAAGAAATATTGTTAATAGTTTTACAAAAAGCACAAAAAATTTGAACTCTATGTTACAAAACCAAAGGTGTGTTTTTGATAAAAGAGGCTTAGGATATAAAACTCATAAAAATCAAAAGTATTTTAAAAACTATTTTGTTCATGCATCTTCTAGGAATAATCCTAATCATTCATGTACTTATTGTGGAATAAAAGGACACAAAGTATATTCTTGCTATATTAAAAGAAATCCTAATTTGAAACAAATATGGGTTCCAAAAAGTACTATAACTAACCCCCAAGGACCCAAGAACATTTGGGTACCAAAAAGTCGCTCTTTGAATATTGATTGTAGAAACAAAGGAGTGGCAAACACAAGTGGTACTTAGATAGTGGATGCTCAAGGCATATGACCGGATATGCCTCCAAGTTCTCAAGATTAATCATGAAGAAAGGAGGATATGTGAAATTCGGTGATAATGCCAAAGGAAGGGTAATTGGACATGGTGATATTGATAACCCTTCTTCACCTATTATTGAAAATGTTTTGCTTGTTAATGGTTTGAAATATGATTTGATTAGCATTAGTCAATTATGTGATAAGGGATATTTTGTTGTTTTTGAGCCTAATAGATATGTGATTAAGGATGTTAGTAACAATAAGACATTATTAGTTGGTAATAGATGTGGTAATATTTATACAATTGACATTGATGTTAATGATCATGTAGAAAATTGTTTCATTGTTAATCATGATGCTTGGTTATGGCATAGAAGATTAGGTGATGCTAGCATGGACACAATTTCAAAAATTTCTAAAAATGATTTAGTTAATGGTCTTCTAAAAATAAATTTCGAAAAAGATAAGATTTGTGATGCTTGTCAATTTGGAAAACAAGTGAGAATTTTTTTTAAACAAAAGAAATTTATTTCAACAAATAAACATCTACGATTACTTCATTTGAATTTTTTTTTTGGACCATCAAGAACTTAAAGCCTTGGTAGAAAGTATTATGTTTTCGTTATTGTGGATGATTATTCATGATTCACTTGGGTGTTATTCTTGAAAACTAAAAATTAGATTACACAAGCTTTTTCAAAATTTACAAAAAGAGTCCAAAATCAAAGACGATTTTCTATTGTGTCCATTAGGAGTGATCATGGTGGTGAAGTAAACAATGTTGCATTTGAAAATCTTTGTGATGAAAATGGTTTTTAACGTAATTTTTCTGCACCTAGAACTCCACAACAAAATGGTATTGTTGAGAGAAAAAATAGGACTATTCAAGAAATGGCTAGGACCACGTTACTTGAAAATAATTTGCCAAAATATTTTTGGGCCGAAGCCCTTAATACCTCATGCTTTGTAATCAATAGAGTCCATATTAGAGCTTTAATAAAGAAAACTCCTTGTCAACTTTGGAAAGGGAAGAAAACCCAACATTGGATTTTTTAAAGTTTTTGGATGTAAATGTTTTATTTTAAACACCAAGGATAACCTTGGAAAATTTGATGCAAAAGTCGATGTTGGAATTTTTGTTGGCTACTCTAACCATAGTAAAGCATATAGAGTTTTTAACAAAAAGACTCTTACTATTGAAGAATCTATGCATGTTGAATTTGATGAAACTAATATGATTTCTTCAAAGAATTTAGATGATGATATTGTTGAGGTAGAAAGGCAAATCAAGGAATCAAGGCTTGATGAAAAGAGTCAAGATGAATTACAACTTCAACAAGAAAAGCTTGAGGAAGTAAATGATTCTTCCCAAGAATTACTAGAGGAATTGAGGTATGCAAAAGCTCATCCTAAAGATCTTATTATTGGTGAACCATCACAACGTATGAGAACTATATCTTCTTTTAGGAACTTTTTCATTTTGTATTTGTCTCTCAATTTGAACCAAAATCTTTTAAAGAAGCCGAAAATGACGAAAGTTAGATTTTGGCTATACAAGAAGAATTGAACCAATTTGAGAGAAATCAAGTTTGGGAATTAGTCCCTAGACCCAAAAATGACTAAACCCCTTAGTCAAGATAGATTCTGCATAATTAGAAGAGAATTAGGCATATTGGATATGTCTTAATTTTGCTTTTATCATAACCTTTGAATGGTAGCATATGTTAAGGGGGAGAATATATTTATGGGGAGTAGTTAATTTGATTACATCTTTTTTATGATAACAAAAAGGGGAGAAATGGTTGGATTGCTTACATAACAATTGCTTATATTCATAATAAGTGCCATCTTTTCGTTTATTCTTTATTTTATTTTCATTCTTGATTTTAGATATTATTTTAAAGCAATCAATGGTTTGTCATCATCAAAAAGTGGGAGATTGTTAGCCCTAAGGCTATATGATAATTTTGATGATAACAATACACATTGATTCATTGAGATTTACTAATATATTTATTTATGTGCAAGAATAAGATTATTGAAATAATTATAAAATCAAGAAGGGGCTTATTAAAATGAAGTGTTGAAGCTAAGGAGAAGACTACATGTTAAAGGCACCAAAGTTTAAGAACAAGGTTTGATCAAGGAATGTGATATATGAGTAATGTTCAATCAATTGGTCATATATTTCTCTAAAAATATCCAAATAACGTGATTCTTAAGCCTTTGGAAAGCTTACTCAATTTATAACATTTCATATGTTTTAAAGAAATTCAAATTTGAAGTGCAAGATCGTCCAAATCATCATGCAAGTTGAAAGACAAATGGAAGCAGCTGACATGAGCACTGAATACTCTTTTGGACATATCTTGAGCTAGAAAAATCAAAATGACTTTGATTCTTATGGCATTAGAAAGATGACTTAATGGGGCACATTTAATATGTTTTGAAGAAATTCAAATTTCAAATGTAAAGCTGACATAATTGACATGCAATTTGGTGGACTGACACAGAGAAGAAAAATCAACTCATATGAGCACCGAATGATGTTTTGTCCATATCTTGAGATAGAGATATCCAAATGACTTGATTCTTATGGAATTGGAAATATGATTCAACGGAGCACATTTCATATTCTTTGAAGAAATTCAAATTCCAAACGAAAGGCTGACATAATACACATGCAAGTCGGTGGACTGACACATGGAAGAAAAATCAAGTTACATCAGCACTGAATTGTGTTTTGGCCATATCTTGAGCTACAAATATCCAAATGACTTGGTTCTTGATGTGTTGGAAAGCTTATTCAAATGTTCAGATCTTTTATGTTTTGAATATTATCAAATTTCAAACGTAACATTGACAAAAATGGCAGAAAATATTACGTTTTTTATGGTGGGCAGAAAATGTGGAGTTGGTGTCTTCACTTGATCAAGTTCATCTCATTTGCCTATAAAAGGAGCCCTTCTCCCATGCATTCAACAAGAAGAAAAGAAGCATCTATCAAGCAAAAAACAAGGGAAATATCAAGTCTAGAGAGCTTTTATATTCTTTATCTACTCTTTGAAGAGAGTTGTACTTTTGTTGTAAAAATTTTCTTTGTTCTTGTATTGTGGTGAGAGTGAATTCTTCTTGTAAAGGATAGTTGTTATCCTTGAGAGAACTCTTGGTGTGTGTTATCAAGAGTTGAAAGAAGTTGCCTTGGTGAGGTTGTTCATCAAGAAGAACTCTTGGTGTGGTGTTATCAAGAGTTGAAGAAAGTTGCCTTGGTGAGGTTGTTCATCAAGAAGAACTCTTGGTGTGGTGTTATCAAGAGTTGAAGGAAAGTTACCTTGGTGAGGTTGTTCATCAAGAAGAACTCTTGGTGTGGTGTTATCAAGAGTTGAAGGAAGTTGCCTTGGTGAGGTTGTTCATCAAGAAGAACTCTTGGTGTGGTGTTATCAAGAGTTGAAGAAAAAGTCTTGGTGAGGTTGTTCATCAAGCAAGTTGTAAAGATTTCTACAACTTAGTGGAAAGCTAGCTCGTGGAGCTAGGAGCCCGTGGACGTAGGCAAGGTTTGCCGAACCATGTAAATTGAGTTTGCACTCTCTCTATCCCTATCCTCTTTACATTTACTTGCACTTGTGATTGTTCTTCATTGCCATTCTCTTGACTGCATTCTATTTTCATCTTCTTCACCTTTGTTCTTAAAGAAAGAGTTAAATAATTTTGATCTTTCAAGAAAAGTTTTCTAAATCCGTATTGATAAATAAAAACCCAATTCACCCCCCCTCTTGGGTTGCCATACCTGGGTCAACACATCTCTACTACAGAACTGGACATGAGAGTTTCTTCTCATCCAGCTCCTCGTGAATGAAACGATTAAAAAAGATTTTATCAAGATATGCATATATTTAATAAAGAATATACTTAATCACAGTCATAGGATTCTTTTAAATTTCATCGACATCTAATTAATCTATTCGAATTTTGTATATCATGTTTAGATCTATAATGAAACATGTATTCTATTTATAGTTAATGTTAATGTCATTTTTTTATAACGTTATAAGGAATCCTTATTTGGTTTTGTCTTTTATCATATACGATCGACCAAAATTTATCAATCCAGTAAAATAAAACTTTCACGGGCGAATATTTACTCTTTCAATATCTATTTTCGTTGTAGGGTTAGTCCACGACCTCTCAGAATAAAAGAATAGGTCCTTGGTTTGTTTCGCCATCCCACCCAATGAAGGTAAGGAAAAAGGGTGTCTCTAATCTCAAGAGTTTGTGAGCTCTCTTCCTGCAATGCCACTAAAACTGATCAGCATTAGAACAATCAGAATTGAAAAAATAAAAAATAAAAACAGTAGCCAAAATGAAGTGTACATGTTGCATTCAGACCTACAAGATACAGAGATTTGTGAACAGAATTAAGCCTTGAAACCAGGTGGTCAGTCAAAAGATCTGATGGTTCTTGCAGCAACTGCCTTGATTCATTAATTGATCCCCCGAAACCTTTTTACCTCAGCAACTTCAAGAGTTCTTTCGAAGGACCCATAGCCTAATAAGTGCTTGATGCAAAAATCTTGAGAGTTAAATTGACATGGAGGATTGTAATCATATATCAAACAAACCAAATAAAGCCAAACCAACAACTACTATTATTGTTGAGTTTATATATAAAACCAACCAGAAAATATTGCCAAAATAGTATTAATTATAACATCTCCTTTGAAAGCAACAAAACTGAGCTTTAAATTTTATGTTGTTTATACATAATAATACTTACTTGGGAAAACCTGGCAGGACCAATGTGGATAGTGTGAGTTTGTAGAATAGGACAACTCTTGATGTCACACCCCAAATTCAAAAGGATCCTGATTGCAACTAACAATAATCATTCATAACAATCAACATTATTTCAAAAACTAGAGTTCTCAATAACCGTTTTTGTAACAACCGGTCCCCTGCCTGGACGCACCGCAGCATCGGGACCTTACAGTTATCCTCGATCGTATAACAGTTAGTATTGTCCGCTTTGGTCCGTCTCCCTATCTTTCAAGGGTGTCATAGACCGCATGGTTCTGTTAGCCCACAGGCCCAGGATGCGTCCCCCACCATTCGAACCCAGGACCTCCACTTCACCTCAAAGGTACCCAAAGTTCAACAACTGTAAGGTCCCGGTGCTGCGGTGCGCCCAGGCAGGGGACCTGTCATTACAATGAAAGTTGCCCGAATGGTACTCATGTTGAACTTTGGGTACCTTTGAGGTGAAGTGGAGGTCCCGGGTTCGAACGGTGGGGGATGCGTCCTGGGCCTGTGGGCTAACAGGAACAAAACCGTGCGGTCTATGACACCCTTGAAAGACAGAGAGATGGACCAAAGCGGACAATACTGACTGTTGTACAATCGAGGACAACCGTAAGGTCCCGGTGCTGCGGTGCGCTCGGGTAGGGGACTGGTCGTTACAATAAAAGTTGCCTGAATGGTACTCATGTTGAACTTCGAGTACCTTTGAGGTGAAGTGGAGGTCCCGGGTTCGAACGATGGGGGACGCGTCCTGGGCTTGTGGGCGAACAGGAACAAAACCGTGCGGTCTATGACACCCTTGAAAGACAGGGAGACGGACCAAATCGGACAATACTGACTGTTGTACGATCGAGGATAACCGTAAGGTCCAGGTGCTGTGGTGCGCCTGGGCAGGGGACCGGTCGTTATAGTTTTTCTACAGCACACTATCATATACAGCTGTAATTCAAAAAAAATGGAAATAATGATAAACAAAAGAAATGTTGATGAAGTGAACAGATGGTTGCTAAGGAAACTTTGTCATCTCTATGCCAAAAATCCTCCAACATGTGGAATATCATTAGTCACATGAGGTACACAATAGACTAATAAGTATTAACTCAGTAAGTAGCTAGGTTAGTGCAATAACAATTGTCAACAAAGATAAGATCTTACATGGAATACAATTTGTAACCATTTTATCACCCAAGTAACTAATTGCTTGTCACACAAGCCATATAAACAATTTATAAATAATAGAGGTTGTGCTCCTGCACAAGGGACCTTGTGCGCATGCGTAAAGTCTCTGCTTCGGTGTAAGTTGCAAGCCATAAAGGTTGCACTCTTGTACCACACATGTTGCATGCTAGAGCAAGGTTTCTATCTCGAACATTTATGTTAGCAAATGTTGGGCTTTCACGCAACCACACTTACGGTCCTATGCAATATTTCTGTCTAATTTGCCTCCTCTGGGTCATTTCTCTTTTTATGCATCAATACACTTATACTTAACACATATCAAACATTACCTTAGGGATATACATCACTTATTATCACAAACTGATGCTAGTATGACAATCTAGGTTATATTGGGTCAATGCTACTGAATTCTATGTAAGGAAACATATAATCCA
Organism: Boswellia sacra; assembly: GCA_013180625.2. Classification (NCBI taxonomy): domain Eukaryota; kingdom Viridiplantae; phylum Streptophyta; class Magnoliopsida; order Sapindales; family Burseraceae; genus Boswellia; species Boswellia sacra. Next base: position 405,654 of record SNVD02011071.1, read on the forward strand.
AATCTTTCCTCATTCAATCAATCATAATGGTCTACATGTGGACTTTGTGATTTCTATGAAACTTCAAAAGATAACCCTCATACAATTTCAAGAGGTGTTTCCCATGCAATCAATCATAATGGTATGAAATCAATCATAATGGTCAAGACCTTCGCTCATTCAATCAATCATAATTGTTTGCACGTGACACTTTGTATTGTATGTGGTACTTTGTGGTTTCCACAAACCTTTAAGAGATAACTCCCACACAATTTCAAGAGGTGTCCCCCATGCATTCAGTCGATCTATGAGAGCTTGTTGCCCTAAGGTTTTTGGCATGAATCTTCATTTTCATAGCATATCACATATAATTTTCACCTCAGTTCATGCCATCATATATCAAATCCATATGCAAAAGATCGCAATCAAGCTTTCGATCAAAACATAACTTTCATATTTATGCAATCATATGGAAAATCACACATCCAATAAAACAATAATATCCATTATGACTCAGTTAGGAGTCTAGCTTACTTACCTTATTAAGGTTCACTACAAAGATCCTTATTTCAACCTAGAAATCATAAAAAATTTCCTTAAAGATCATCAAACACAATAGCAAAAATGTGACTCCTTTACTGACTCAATATTGCACACATTTAATTGGATGATTTTTAGGAAGTTGATGTTCGTCCCAATTCTTAGAAAAATTTGCAGAAATCACTTACACACATATAAAATGCATTATTCATATTATCATATCAAAATATGATCATATAGCCCTTGAAACTACTTAGTTTTGTAAAAATTCAAATTCTGCGCACTAGCCTTTGGATTGAGCAGCATGATTTTGAAAAATCGTTACAAAATTCTCCAGTCTAGTAAAAGATATATGCAAGATTTATCCATCTAAAAATCATAACTTTTTGTTGAGTTTAGGTTTGTCAAAAGCACATCGTTTTGCTTAATTGTTATGAAAATTGAAAATTTCAGATTTACTAACACAAATTTGAGAAATCATAACAATTTCCATAAAGCTTCAAAAATCATGAAACTCTCTAGTTTATAACAAAAAATTCTCAAGATTTCAAATTCAAAAAATCAGGGGTTTTCATGAAGGAAAAGTCCCTTATCTATAGTTTACTTCTCATCCTTTGTTTTGAAACGAGGGGATTTTTAGATTTCTTTCAGTAGAGTTCAAAAATTCAAAAAAAAATGCATAATTCGAATTTTTAGGTGGATCAAAATGCTACATGATCCTGAACATGTCTAGTTTAACATATAAAAATTTTGTAGCAAAAAAGAAACCCTAGAATTTCTGTGAATTTTTAGATTTTAAACTGCTTAGCAAAAGACCCTCCAGGGTTTTTGGTTCAAGCATGACCTATGCTTCTTAACATCATCTAACCCTTTGAATCTTGTGTAACTTCCTACAAATCATGATTTTCAGCAAGTTCCAGAGCATATGTGACGTAAAAATACCATAAAATACTCCATAACACAACAATTCATAACAAAATTCATGTGTCCATGCTAGAACCTAGAGAAAGGAATGAGTTTTTACCTCTTTTTTCCTAATTTTCCTTTCTTCTTTTTAGTTCTCAGCAATAAAGGGAGAGAGTTGGGGGTTTTTACAAAGGAAATGTGTTTCTAGAGAATGCCTTAAACCCCTACCTCTTTACACACACACACACGCGCGCACACATACACATTTTTCAGGTTAGGGACTATATTTCATGAAGCTTTCAATTTGGCCCCCTTAACATTTATTCCAATATCATGACACTTAGGTACACGAAAAATAATATAGATGTATTTTAAAGCAAAATAAGGTTTTGGGAAGTTCCACTTGAGCATGAACAAGATTCCACAAAACTCATTCGAGTGCACTGTAACCTTTAAAATGAGATGCCTCACAGTAAGTTGAGTTGGCAATCCCAATTCGTCTACTCCACAAGGAACGACCCAACTATATAGACATATATTTACCAACATACACATAACTACAATTCCAATTCTTTTATAGATGCAATAGCAATTTCGTTTATGTTTGATTAGTGATCATATATACTATTTTTGCATGAAAAATATAACTAGCAAAATTATCTAGTTATTGAAATCAAATTGTGATTGTAGGTGATTAACTTGCAGTGTTTTTGGGCAATATAGTAAAGTTAGAAAGTAAAATTAGGTACTCATTAGAGTTTTAAATCTTTCAGTTGACATTTCTCAATTGAGACTCTAAAACTTCTCGAATTGTATTACAAATTAACTTGACTCAAGTAGATACTTTTATATTACTTAGGGATATTTATATTTTACCTCCTAAGGTAAGGTCTAATGACAATTTACCCCCTCTATTATTTAATATTACAATATGCCCCCCCGATTTCAAATTGTCCCGTTAACTTAAACATTGCTGCAACCTCTGTCAGCGTCAGGAGCAAGAGAGAGAAGAAATTTTTCATGTTATGACAAAAATACCCTTATACCAAGTGTTATGACTTTGAAAAATAATATAAAATTTTAAAAAGGTAAAAAGTAAGTAAAAAGTGTTTTGGTTTATGACAGAAATACCCTTATTTGCATGGTTTTGGCCTTCATAACCCTTGCACGTGTAGATTAACATTGAACAAGTAAAATAACTGAAATAAATGATTGAGAATGCAATATAAAAAGTCAGAAGCTCTATCCCAAAGCAGACCCTTGCTACTAACAACGGTCACAAGGGCATCACTAACTATAAAAGCTACATGTGGGTAGCAACAGCCAGCTGCTTTGAAAGCTTCATCCTCCAACATTCTCTACGAAAAATACTTACACCCTTCCATTGAAAGCTTGTCAACTCCAGGTTGCTAACACGACTAAAGTCTGATCAATACAGCCAAAATGTCTTCAAGCAACTCAACAGCAAACATCAATGCAATCAATGGGGGGTTGATCAAGTTTAAAAACAGGAAATGTAGATGTGGAAGGAGGGCTGCAGTTAGGATTTCTGAGTCAGAGGCTAATCCAGGCAAATTGTATTTCAATTGCATGAACAGAGAGTGTTCATACTACTCATGGTGGAATCCTGGTGAGGATGAAATACATCCAGCAACTGACTTACACATGCTGCTACCATCCAGAATGATGCAAATGCAAGTGCAAGAAGTCGTTGATGCTGTGCAAGCCATAGATCACTATGCAAGAGAGGTGAAGAAAGTGGCTGAGAAGATAGACATAGTCTTAGCACAGCAAAAAGCAATGAAAAGGCTTATTTGTTTTATTGTTGTAGGGGCTGTTTGTGTGAAGCTAGGTATATTCTAAGTTAGTAAATGTATGCAATTTACCCACCACTATAGCTTTCATCGAAACAAAGGCTTCTACCATATTACTACCAACAACCATATCACAACAATACATTCCATTTATCAAAAGAGTAGGTAGGCAGTGCATTTACCATTGTAAAAGCTAGGTACAAAGCAAAAGAAAGGCCTTTAAATAGTTTGGCCATGCCAGTATTCATTTTGCATGCATATAGTGAATGTATGTAGCATAAATACTCCTAAAATCCATAGAAAATCTAATATTGTTGTGACATCAAAGCTATTGCAAAAAAGGGAATATAATACCCCCAATATAATTCATAAGATAAGGTTTTTACGATCGATCTTGTTGTTGTGTTGGCTGAGTGTAGGTTTGGCTGAGTTGAGGTAGCTGGAATCTCCTCTTGATCTCCATGTTGAACTGCAAATCTTCTGGATCCCTGGACATGACATTAATGAAGCATTTTGTTATTTGCAATGAAAGTATAGATGCAACTAAAAAGGAAAATGAAATAATCATATTTACACTTCTGTTGTGAACTTGAGTAGGCTGATTTGCTCTTGTTACACCCGCTGGAATTTGCTCTTGTTATTCTACTGCAGACCTTCTGTTGCCCTGCATAGCAAATTGAAAATCAAAATAATCAGTATTGCCCTGCATGGCACATTGAAAATCAAAATAATTAGTATTTCTTCATAAGTCATAAAGTAAAACTGGAAGCATAATCAGTGCATTTTTTGCCTGCAAGCAGTGCACCAACAAATCCATAATTAGCAGTATCTAAATCGTTAATAGAATTCAAATGGAAATAATTGTAGGGTAAGACTTACCCTATTCCTTGATACCTCCGCATTTGATGGAGCAAGCCTGCAGGTCCTTCTATTGTGGCCTTCCTTATTACAAAAACTACAATGGATCATAAATGATCTCTTGTTCTTTATAACAGGCTCATGTGCCTCTCTCTTTCTAATTTTCTTAGGCCTTCCAGGCTTTCTCGATTTCAAAAGGGGTAGAATTGGTGATGCATTACCCCCAGGCCAAACACCCTGATCTGGTATTGGATGAATCATACCAGCATAGGTTCTCCTATATGGCTCCATAGTAAGCAAATGGTCAATGTAATCCTCAGCATTCAACCTTGAGTAGCAGATTGCCCCCATAGCATGTTTACATGGAATTCCACTTAAGCCCCAAGCACCACAGTCACAGAATCTATGTCCTAGTTTCACCTCAAATGTCTTGATTCCATCATAAACCTCAAACTCCAAATCACCACTATGAATAAGCATCAACTGTCTTCCTTCATCTATCAACTTGTTAACCACATTCCTAACATTTTCAGGCAGTCTATGGTTCCAATTGGCAGCCAATTGCCTTCTTTTTTGCAATGACTTCATAATTTGTCTTCTAATATGATTCAATAATGATAGTACTGGCTTACCTTTCCATTCGCCCAAGAAACTGTTGTAGCTTTCTGTGAAGTTATTAGTGATGTGATCTGTCTTTGCTGAGGTCCACTGCCCACTTACACCATACAGATGCATCAATGTCCATCAACCATTTTCCTGTCGATTCACTTGCAGTTTGTATCTTGTTCATGGCTGTCAACCAGTCAGCCTTGTTGGTGGCTCTTCCAGCCTCCCAAAACAGTTCATCCATCTTGAGGCCTGGGAATTTTGATTTAAAGTTTGAATGAATGTGCCTAGCACATCTTCTAAACTTGGCAGTGGGCCAATGCTTCTCTAAGGCATAAATTAAGCCTTTCTGTCTATCACTCATCATAGTGATAGACCTCCCATCAAGTCTGCCTACATAGTCATAGAGTTTCTCCAAGAACCAATACCATGATTCTTCTCTCTCAGCCTCACATATGCACACAGCCACTGGAAAAATAGAGCCATTAGCATCCAAAGCAATTGCACTAAGCAGCATCCCCCCATAAGGCCCCTTCAAGTGCCAGCCATCTAGTCCCATAAATGGTCTGCACCCATTTATAAACCCATCTCTGTAAGCTGGAAAACTCATAAAGCATCTCTGAAATCTTTGCTGCTCAGTGCCTGATACCCTTACAGTTTTAATAATGACCATACTCTCCGGGTTCCTCAACTGTATTATTGCAGCAAATTTGGGCAGCAAAGAGTATGATTTAGCATGGTTTTCACCAAGGTTACCCAGGGCAATTGCTTTAGCCCTATACACAGGTAGTTTTCAACATCCACTCCCCATTTCAGTTTTGCATAAGCTTTTATCTCAGTCACTGCTATCTTGGGATTGCTCTTCACAAATTCAACTATCTTGCTTGCCAGCCAAGGTGCTGTGGCTTGATGATTGGACCACACCCTACTACAGTCATGGACATCATGCATTGTCTTAATCATAAAAGTCTTAATACTCCTGGCCACTTGTGAAGCATGGATTCTCCAAGGACACTTCTCTCCTTTGCATTTGGCTGTCACCCTATCAATATCATTCTTAATCTTCACTAGTTCGAACCCTTTCCTAACAGCATAATCCCTTAAAATCTGTCTAAAGTGATTTACATCTTCAAAAACATCACCAACCTTCAAACTGAAATCCCTGTCTGTGTCAGCTGTGAATTTTCTCCTCTTTATTTGTCTAGACATTCTCCCAAGAGGAGTGTTGTCCTCATCTGAGCTACTGCCTACAAACTCCTCATCTGTGGAATTATAATCAGATGGAGGGCCAGCAGAACTATCACCAGATTTAGAAAAATCTTCTGAACCAGCTTCATCATCAGCATCAGTTACATGTTCACCATTTCCATCATTTTCCTCTATATCGGCTTCAACAACAGCATCCATGCCAACTTCAACAGCAGCTTCATCTTTCACTATGTTGCCATCTTCATTATCGATAATATGGGAATCCAAATCATTCACACTAGCATCACTTAACCGCACCTACCCCTCTAACAAATTATTATCAACCAGTTGAGAAGCTGCATTGAAAATAGGAGTTGCAGCTTTTAAACTGAATCCTGCTTGCTGAGGTTCTCCAGTTGAAGGTTGAGCATTGACAGCTACTTCTGCTAGATCTAAGCCAACTACAGGATCCAAATCAATTATCATGCTGTCAAACCCCATCTCCTCAAATTCATTGAATAGCTTCATCAGCTGAGCATCATTCTCCACGACAGGATTTTGTGGCTCCCAATGGACAACCACTGTCATACGAAATTCCTCATCTTTTTGCACTGGCACACCCCGTGTAGCCATGCAAGCTTCTGCAATCAACTTTTGTCTAGTGTAAAAAAAAGGCTCCACCCCATGCAGTACATGCAGCTTCCCATCCATTCTAATTGTTATCCTGAATACACTGCATAATATGCATGGGAATTAACAGTTGCACAATAATATACTTTTACATAGTTTAAAAACATGCATAACATGGAATCAACATTTATACCACAATATGTATTCCACTACTGCTTTGACTAAAAGAAGAAAATGAAATTGTCACACAATACACAAATATCAACCCATTTGAAATAACAAGATCTGGACTCAATAACCAAATATCTCACCCTACGATGGTCTTTCAAACTATTATGCAAAAAATCATCACGAGACCACCATGCAATACATTAGGCTAAAAGTTCAGAACTTTTTAGGCTACAAGCATGATATTCGTGTACTTTTCCACCAAAAGACCACAACTTTTAATAATGCATCAAGATACTCCAACCATGTACTAAAAAAGAACAAACTTTTACATATAAAAACCCATGCAAACGATGTTTATTTTGAAACCCACTTTCGATTACACCCCTGTCTACACCCAAACAGAAACACTTTTCATACATGCATAATAAAAATTACATGCATCTAATACCATCATTTATAGTGATTCATACATAACCAAAAGCTTTCCATAACCAAGAACCGTGATGTAAAACAGAGCATTACCTTGAGTTCATGGCCGACGACGAGCTTCCTCTCGAATGGTCCTGTGTCACTGACTCGCTAGCGTACTTCACCATTACAGGCTATGGAAGTTATGGAAGTTCGCTATGGAAGTTATGGAAGTTCAATGGTCAGTTCCAGGCATCACCTTCCTGCGCTATGTGTTATTGAAGAAGATAAAGTTTACACTTTTACACCAGTTACAACAACACGCTTTAGCCCTGGGTTTGGGGTATTTGCTAACTATGGTTAGTGTTTATTTTTACTATAGTTAGCTGACGTGGCATGACTTCATTTACATAATCCCATTTCTTGTTTCCCATCTAATCCTAACGAAGTATCGCTTCCCATTTCGCTTCTCATTCTGCCCTTACAGCGTTTAAGTTAACGGGACAATTTGAAATCGGGGGGGCATATTGTAATATTAAATAATAAAGGGGGTAAATTGTCATTAGACCTTACCTTATGGGGTAAAATACAAATATCCCTTTTTTTTAACACTAGATAGAAGTTGATTGCAGAAGCTTGCATGGCTACACGGGGTGTGCTAGTGCAAAAAGATGAGGAATTTCGTATGATAGTGGTTGTCCATTGGGAGCCACAAAATCCTATCGTGGAGAATGATGCTCAGCTGATAAAGCTATTCAATGAATTTAAGGAGTTGGGGTTTGACAGCATGATAATTGATTTGGATCCTGTAGTTGGCTTAGATCCAGCAGAAGTAGCTGTCAATGCTCAACCTTCAACTGGAGAACCTCAGCAAGCAGGATTCAGTTTAAAAGCTGCAACTCCCATTTTCAATGCAGCTTCTCAACTGGTTGATAATAATTTGTTAGAGGGGCAGGTGCGGTTAAGTGATGCTAGTGTGAATGATTTGGATTCCCATATTGTCGATAATGAAGATGGCAACATAGTGAAAGATGAAGCTGCTGTTGAAGTTGGCATGGATGCTGCTGTTGAAGCTGATATAGAGGAAAATGATGGAAATGGTGAACATGTAACTGATGCTGATGATGAAGTTGGTTCAGAAGATTTTTCTAAATCTGGTGATAGTTTTGCTGGCCCTCCATCTGATTATAATTCCACAGATGAGGAGTTTGTAGGCAGTAGCTCAGATGAGGATAACACTCCTCTTGGGAGAATGTCTAGACAAATAAAGAGGAGAAAGTTCACAGCTAACACAGACAGGGATTTCAGTTTGAAGGTTGGTGATGTTTTTGAAGATGTAAATCACTTTAGACAGATTTTAAGGGATTATGCTGTTAGGAAAGGGTTGAAGATTAAGAATGATATTGATAGGGTGACAGCCAAATGTAAAGGAGAGAAGTTTCCTTGGAGAATCCATGCTTCACAAGTGGCCAGGAGTATTAAGACTTTTATGATTAAGACAATGCATGATGTCCATGACTGTAGTAGGTTGTGTAGAAATTCTACATTTAATGATCTGATTTTCAGGAATCAGTGTTCTGATTTTTAGGAATCAATGTTTTGATTTTTAGGAATTAATGTTCTGATTTTTAGGAATTAATTTTCTGATTTTCAGGAATTAATTAGCTGAAATAAACAGATTTAGTCCTTGACTAAATCTGGTTGATTAGCTGTCTTTATTATATATCCCTTAATCAAAGGGATTATTATTTTCTTTCCTTATTTATGGGAGATTTTCTCCTATAAATTTCCTTGTTCCTTGTACTGGAAATTGATTCAGAAATAAAGTTAATACATTTTCTTTTCCCTAATTATCTTTATGGTATCAGAGCGGGAAATCTGATTTCTTCTCCCAAAAATGGTGAAATATGGGGCTGCCATGATAGGAGATAATCCTGAATCTCCAACTTCCGGCCAGTCCCATGAGACACCTCACTCTTTCTCCACCACTCTTTCCGGTGGTGATCTTTCTTCTCTTCATATCACAGCCCACAAGTTGAATGGAAAAAACTATCTACAGTGGGCACAATCTGTCAAAATTGTTATCTGCGGTCGGGGCAAACTTGGTTATATCACAGGTGAGCTTGCTGCTCCCTCCCCAAATAGTCCCATCTACAATACTTGGATGGCTGAAAATTCTATTGTTCTCGCATGGCTTATCAACTCCATGGAGCCCAAGATTAGTCGTCGCTATTTGTTCTTTAAAACGGCTAAAGAAGTCTGGGATGCAGCCGCAGAATGTATTCAGATCTTGGCAATGCTTCCCAAATATTTGAACTCCGGTTAAAACTAAAAGCTTTAAAGCAAGGTACAAGTTCAGTTACTCAGTACTTTTCTGATCTCCAAGATTTATGGCAAGAACTTGACCTATTCAAAGATGATGACTCATGTTGTGCTGAGTGTATTGTTAAACAACGGCGCAAGCTTAAAAATGAACGGGTGTTTGATTTTCTGGCCGGGCTAAATCAGAATCTTGATGAAGTTCGTGGTCGTGTGGTAGCTCGAGATCCTTTTCCTTCAACAGAGGAGGCATTTGCTGAAGTACGACGTGAAGAGGGACGTCGTAAGGTGATGTTATCTGATGATCCTTCTCCTCTCACCTCTAACTCAGAAGGATCTGCCTTGGTGTCCAAGAATTTTACTTCGAATGGGAGATCCAATCATGATCCACGCATGAACAAGCGAGGTGAACGACCTTGGTGTGATCACTGCAATCGACCTGGTCATACCCGTGAGAAGTGTTGGAAACTCCATGGCAAACCTCCAGATTGGAAGCCAAAGGGAGCAGCAGAAAGTCGTGGTTTTACCTCAGCCGGAGAAACGCCACAACCGACACCTGAGACAAATCTATTTAGCAAGGAACAGTTAGAACTACTTAAAAAAATGTTCAGTTCCTCTTCAATAGCACCACAGTCCTCTCAACATGATCTTATTGCAAGCACAAGTTTGGTGGCGCAAAGAGGTAATCCTGTAGTAGCTTTTAAATCACATATGGAAACCTCAACTTCTTGGATAATAGACTCTGGTGCGTCGGATCACATGACTGGTAATGCTTCACTTTTTCATACATAAAAACCCTATTTAGGAGACTTTCTGGTGAGAATAGCTGATGGGTCTCTATCCAAGGTGGAAGGAATGGGTTCAGTGGTCATTTCCGATAATCTGACCCTAAAATCTGTCTTATTGGTTCCCAAATTATCTTGCAGCCTATTATCTATTAGTGAACTTACAAGGGATATGAACTGTGTTACTAAATTTTTCTCTACTCATTGTGAATTTCAGGACTTGGAATCGGAGAAGACGATTGGCAATGCTAAGGAGTGTGGTGGACTCTATCTTCTCAAGACTCATAGTAATCCTGATGAACAAACTCTATCTGCTAGTAGTGTGTCATTTCCTGGTTTGTCCAATAACGAAAATGCTATTATGTTGTGGCATTATAGATTAGGACATCCTAATTTTATTTATCTGAAAAAGTTGTTTCCCAGTTTATTCAATAATAAAACCATCAAACACTTTCAATGTGAGGCATGTCAAATTTCAAAACATGTGAGAAACAATTATCCAATCCAAGGTTATAAAACATCTCATCCTTTTTCAATCATTCATAGTGATATTTGGGGACCTTCTCGGGTTAATAACGTTTCTGGATTTAAGTGGTTTATCTCTTTCATTGATGATCATACAAGAGTGACATGGGTGTATTTAATGAGACAAAAATCAGATGCAGGTATTATCTTGAAAAATTTCTTTAGTATGGTCCAAAATCAGTTTCAAGATAAAATCAATATCCTTAGGACTGACAATGCCACAGATTATTTCAATTCAATCCTGAAAGATTACTTTTCAACCCACGGAATAATCCACCAGAGTTCTTGCGTGAATACACCCCAACAAAATGGGGTTGCAGAACGAAAGAACAGACACCTCTTGGAGGTGGCCCAATCTATTATGTACACCATGAATGTCCCAAGTTATTTTTGGGGGGAGGCCGTCCTCACAGCTACATATCTCATCAATAGAATGCCATCTAGAGTTATTCGTTTTCAAACACCATGGCAAACACTTTACCAATCCTATCCTCAGCTTCGAATATTCTCCTTCCTTCCACTAAAAATATTCGGGTGCACTGCTTTTGTCCATAACCACCAACCTAACCCTAGCAAACTTGATCCTAGAGCCATAAAATGTTTGTTTCTAGGATATTCCTCCACTCAAAAAGGGTATAAATGTTACTCTCCTGTTACCAAGAAAACCTATATCACTATGGATGTAACTTTCTTTGAGAATCAACCCTATTATCGTAAAACCCACATTCAGGGGGAGAACTCAAACACAAATGAATGTGGTTTTTGGCTGCCTAATGTCACAATACCCGAGCCTGCCTTTACTCCTGCCACTAATGTTCCAACGGTTAATCCGAGCCTACAAAATGAGTTGGAAACTGAGTCTCCTTCAAAAAAGACATCCTACGGACCATATAGACCTTCATCTGAGCCTACCCTGCCTATTCTCACACCAGAAAATTTAGAAATGTTTCCCAATACACTCACTCCAGAAATCCACAATACTACCAACAAAGAGTTACGTGTTTATTCAAGGAGGGAAAAGGTCCTAGAAGAGGAGTCCCCAACATTTTCTGAGCAAACTCAAGAGTCCAATCCGACTAATCCAAGTTCAGAACTTCCAGGTAACACAACTCATAACTTTCACACTGATAATGACTTAGGCATCCCTATTGCATTAAGGAAAAGAGTAAGATCCTGCACTCAACATCCTATACATCGGTTTGTTTCATATAAGGGATTGTCCTCTCAATATCGTGCCTTTGTTACTAATATGTCTACTGTTGAAATACCTAGAAATGTTCAAGAAGCTCTAGGTAAGCTTGAGTGGAGGGCAGCTATTGAAGAAGAGATTAGAGCCCTTATGAAGAATGGCACATGGGAACTCTCTGAATTACCACAAGGAAAACGACCAGTGGGATGTAAATGGGTCTTCAACGTCAAATACAAACCAGATGGAAGTATAGATCGGTATAAAGCTAGATTGGTAGCAAAAGGATTTACTCAAACTTACGGTATTAACTACCAAGAAACCTTCTTCCCGGTTGTTAAGTTAAATACCGTTCGTGTTCTACTCTCACTAGCTGCTAATCTTGACTGGCCACTGCATCAAATGGATGTCAAGAATGCATTTTTAAATGGAGACCTAGAGGAAGAAGTATATATGGAGATTCCACCTGGATTTGAGACCAAGAACAACGTCCACAAAGTGTGCAAACTTAAAAAATCACTTTATGGACTTAAACAATCACCAAGGGCTTGGTTTGACAGATTCACAAGAGCAGTCAAGCAACATGGGTACATACAGGCGCAAGCCGATCATACCATGTTTGTCAAACACTCGACAAATGGGAGGATTTCTATTCTTATTGTGTATGTGGATGATATAATTATCACCGGAGATTTTCATGAAGAAATTGAGAATCTAAAGAAGGGACTCGCTAAAGAATTTGAAATTAAAGACCTAGGATATCTCAAATATTTTCTAGGAATGGAGGTCGCTAGATCAAAAGCAGGGATTGTTGTTTCTCAACGAAAGTATGTCTTGGACCTACTCAAGGAGACAGGTATGTTAGGGTGTAAGCCAGCTGACACGCCTATGGAACTTGGTTACAAAGCATGCTTAGAAGAAGAGAGTCCACCCATTGACAAAGGAGGGTACCAACGCCTAGTGGGAAAACTCATTTACCTCTCCCATACTAGACCTGACATTGGGTTCGCCGTTAGCTTTGTAAGTCAGTTTATGAATGATCCGAAAGAAGTTCACCAAGAGGCAGTAAATAGAATTCTTAGGTATCTCAAAATGTCACCGAGAAAAGGGTTGTTTTTTAAGAAAAATACCGCCAAAGAGATTGAGGTTTTCACTGATGCTGATTGGGCTGGAAGCATAACTGATAGAAGATCTACAACTGGCTATTGTACCTACGTTTGAGGAAATTTAGTCACATGGAGGAGTAGAAAATAGACAGTGGTAGCAAGAAGTAGTGCTGAAGCAGAATTTCGAGCCTTAGCACAAGGAATCTGCGAAGGAATGTGGCTGAAGAGAATACTTGAAGAATTGAGAGTTACAAACACTTCAATGAAGGTATTTTGTGATAACATGGCTGCAATAAGTATTGCTAAAAATCCAGTCCATCACGACAGAACTAAGCATGTGGAGCTGGATCGGCATTTTATCAAGGAGAAGATTGAGGGTGGCATACTTAGTCTCAGCCATACTCCAACCAATCTTCAAATAGCTGATGTTCTTACAAAAGGCCTTCCAAGAATTAAATTCGAACTACTGATATCCAAGCTGGGAATGATTGACATTTACTCCCCAGCTTGAGGGGGAGTGTAGAAATTCTACATTTAATGATCTGATTTTCAGGAATCAGTGTTCTGATTTTTAGGAATCAATGTTCTGATTTTTAGGAATCAATGTTCTGATTTTTAGGAATTAATGTTCTGATTTTTAGGAATTAATTTTCTGATTTTCAGGAATTAATTAGCTGAAATAAACAGATTTAGTCCTTGACTAAATCTGGTTGATTAGCTGTCTTTATTATATATCCCTTAATCAAAGGGATTATTATTTTCTTTCCTTATTTATGGGAGATTTTCTCCTATAAATTTCCTTGTTCCTTGTACTGGAAATTGATTCAGAAATAAAGTTAATACATTTTCTTTTCCCTAATTATCTTTAGGTTGTGGTCCAATCATCAAGCCACAGCACCTTGGCTGGCAAGCAAGATAGTTGAATTTGTGTAGAGCAATCCCAAGATAGCAGTGACTGAGATAAAAGCTTATGCAAAACTGAAATGGGGAGTGGATGTTGAAAACTACACTGTATATAGGGCTAAAGCAATTGCCCTGGGAAACCTTGGTGAAAACCATGCTAAATCATACTCTTTACTGCCCAAATTTGCTGCAATAATACAGTTGAGGAACCCGGATAGTATGGTCATTATTAAAACTGTAAGGGTATCAGGCACTGAGCAGCAAAGATTTCAGAGATGCTTTATGAGTTTTCCAGCTTGCAGAGATGGGTTTATAAATGGGTGCAGACCATTTATGGGACTAGATGGCTGGCACTTGAAGGGGCCTTATGGGGGGATGCTGCTTAGTGCAATTGCTTTGGATGCTAATGGCTCTATTTTTCCAATGGTTGTGTGCATATGTGAGGCTGAGAGAGAAGAATCATGGTATTGGTTCTTAGAGAAACTCTATGACTATGTGGGCAGACTTGATGGGAGGTCTATCACTATGATGAGTGATAGACAGAAAGGCTTAATTTATGCCTTAGAGAAGCATTGGCCCACTGCCAAGTTTAGAAGATGTGCAAGGCACATTCATTCAAACTTTAAATCAAAATTCCCAGGCCTCAAGATGGATGAACTGTTTTGGGAGGCTGGAAGAGCCACCAACAAGGCTGACTGGTTGACAGCCATGAACAAGATACAAAATGCAAGTGAATCGGCAAGAAAATGGTTGATGGACATTGACCCATCTGTATGGTGCAAGTGGGTAGTGGACACCTCAGCAAAGACAGATCACATCACTAATAACTTCACAGAAAGCTACAACAGTTTCTTGGGCGAATGGAGAGGTAAGCCAGTACTATCATTATTGAATCATATTAGAAGACAAATTATGAAGTCATTGCAAAAAAGAAGGCAATTGGCTGCCAATTGGAACCATAGACTGCCTAAAAATGTTAGGAATGTGGTTAACAAGTTGATAGATGAAGGAAGACAGTTGATGCTTATTCATAGTGGTGATTTGGAGTTTGAGGTTTATGATGGAATCAAGACATTTGAGGTGAAATTAGGACATAGATTCTGTGACAGTGGTGCTTGGGGCTTAAGTGGAATTCCATGTAAACATGCTATGGGGGCAATCTGCTACTCAAGGTTGAATGCTGAGGATTACATTGACCATTTGCTTACTATGGAGCCATATAGGAAAACCTATGCTGGTATGATTCATCCAATACCAGATCAGGGTGTTTGGCCTGGGGGTAATGCATCACCAATTCTACCCCCTTTGAAATCGAGAAAGCCTGGAAGGCCTAAGAAAATTAGAAGGAGAGAGGCACATGAGCCTATTATAAAGAACAAGAGATCATTTATGATCCATTGTAGTTTTTGTAATAAGGAAGGCCACAATAGAAGGACCTGCAGGCTTGCTCCATCAAATGCAGGGGCATCAAGGAATAGGGTAAGTCTTACCCTACAATTATTTCCATTTGAATTCTGTTAACGATTTAGATACTGCTGATTATGGATTTGTTGGTGCACTGCTTGCAGGCAAAAAATGCACTGATTATGCTTCCAGTTTTACTTTATGACTTATGAAGAAATACTGATTATTTTGATTTTCAATTTGCCATGCAGGGCAATACTGATTATTTTGATTTTCAATTTGCTATGCAGGGTAACAGAAGGTCTGCAGTAGAACAACAAGAGCAAATTCCAGTGGGTGTAACAAGAGCAAATCAGCCTACTCACGTTCACAACAGAAGTGTAAATATGATTACTTCATTTTCCTTTTTAGTTGCATCTATACTTTCATTGTAAATAACAAAATGCTTCATTAATGTCATGTCCAGGGATCCAGAAGATTTGCAGTTCAACATGGAGATCAAGAGGAGATACCAGCTACCTCAACTTAGCCAGCAACCTACACTCAGCCAACACAACAACAAGATCGATCGTAAAAACCTTATCTTATGAATTATATTGGGGGTATTATATTCCCTTTTTTGCAATAGCTTTGATGTCACAACAATATTAGATTTTCTATGGATTTTAGGAGTATTTATGCTACATACATTCACTATATGCATGCAAAATGAATATTGGCATGGCCAAACTATTTAAAGGCCTTTCTTTTGCTTTGTACCTAGCTTTTACAATGGTGAATGCACTGCCTTCCTACTCTTTTGATAAATGGAATGTATTGTTGTGATATGGTTGTTGGTAGTAATATGGTAGAAGCCTTTGTTTCGATGAAAGCTATAGTGGTGGGTAAATTGCATACATTTACTAACTTAGAATATACCTAGCTTCACACAAACAGCCCCTACAACAATAAAACAAATAAGCCTTTTCATTGCTTTTTGCTGTGCTAAGACTATGTCTATCTTCTCAGCCACTTTCTTCACCTCTCTTGCATAGTGATCTATGGCTTGCACAGCATCAACGACTTCTTGCACTTGCATTTGCATCATTCTGGATTGTAGCAGCATGTGTAAGTCAGTTGCTGGATGTATTTCATCCTCACCAGGATTCCACCATGAGTAGTATGAACACTCTCTGTTCATGCAATTGAAATATAATTTGCCTGGATTAGCCTCTGACTCAGAAATCCTAACTGCAGCCCTCCTTCCACATCTACATTTCCTGTTTTTAAACTTGATCAACCCCCCATTGATTGCATTGATGTTTGCTGTTGAGTTGCTTGAAGACATTTTGGCTGTATTGATCAGACTTTAGTCGTGTTAGCAACCTGGAGTTGACAAGCTTTCAATGGAAGGGTGTAAGTATTTTCAGTAGAGAATGTTGGAGGATGAAGCTTTCAAAGCAGCTGGCTGTTGCTACCCACATGTAACTTTTATAATTAGTGATGCCCTTGTGACCGTTGTTAGTAGCAACGGTCTGCTTTGGGATAGAGCTTCTGACTTTTTATATTGCATTCTCAATCATTTATTTCAGTTATTTTACTTGTTCAATGTTAATCTACACGTGCAAGGGTAATGGAGTTATGAAGGCCAAAACCATGCAAATAAGGGTATTTCTGTCATAAACCAAAACATTTTTTACTTACTTTTTACCTTTTTAAAATTTTATATTATTTTTCAAAGTCATAACACTTGGTATAAGGGTATTTCTGTCATAACATGAAAATTTTCTTCTCTCTCTTGTTCCTGACACTGACAGAGGCTGCAGCAACGTTTAAGTTAACGGGACAATTTGAAATCCGGGGGGGGGGGCGCATATTGTAATATTAAATAATAGAGGGGGTAAATTATCATTAGACCTTACTTTAGGGTGTAAAATGTAAATATCCCTAAAATTTAGGATTTGATATATATACACAAAGCAACTTCGTATCATAAAATAAAAATGAATGAATATATAGAAGGAATGAAAATGCATAGAAATAAACTCAACTAGGTTGAATAAAGTCACATGCACAACATAAATCTTAAGGAAGAAAATGGGTTACCTTAATTTTGAATGAAGCAAGCTACGAAATCCAAGTAGATCGGTTGTACATTAAATCTGATAATAACTCAAAACTGTGTAAACAGCAAGGATAGAGCTATAAATTTTGCCAAGGAGGGCCAATAAATTAAAGAGCAATAGGTATAAGAATTTTTCTCAAGTAAGAAATATGAATACTTAATAAAAGTTAATAAAACATTCATTGATCTATAGTTGTTCATGACATTTTTTCATATTTTGAAAGTGTTATACAATGGTTTCGTTTTCAATACTACTAGTTATATCTTTCTCCATATATACAATCAAAATGTCATTCATCCATTGGTCATTCATCCAATTTTGTAATCGGTTCTTCACAATATTCATAGCTGAAAATACCATCTCCATATTGGTTGTAGCAACAGGTAGGATCAAAACCAATGTCACAAGCATGTAAACTAGTGGATGTACCTTATCTCTTTTAGTTTCAACCATACGCCTTGCAAGATCACCAATCCTCTCAATCATGAAAACTCAACCCCAGATTGCATATCCATAATATAAGTGTCAACTTGAAACTCAAGTGCCATAAGTTTTATTTTAGAGAATTCTTTAGGATGAAATTACGCAAAACGTAGTTTTTTCTTATCAGAAGCAAAAAATGATTATTTGTAGACATGCCACACATAGAAACTCAGTGTTAGCCTCATAGAAACGACTGTTCAACTCTTGAAGTTGCATATCTAAAATGGAATAAAACAACTAAACACGATAATCATGCAAGTTTGTGATTTCTTGAGCATTGCGTTGTGATCATCTTGGATTTAGATACACATCCTTTATCTTTGGAACATGAACACACTACTTAACACAAAAAGAAGTAACTTCATCAACTAAAGAATCCCACCCACTTTCTCTCATTGTTTGCAATCGTTGTTTACATAATCTAACCAACCTCTTTGCATTCACAATATCTTGACCCCTTCTTTGTAATGCTTGTGACAATTCATTTGTGACACCTATTATTTCTTTCATCAAATGAAGAGTAAACACAATATCAAATGATTGCATCCATATTAGCAATGTCTTTGCTTCATTTTTTTTATTATCATTTGTAGCATAATTGGCAACTATTTCAAGTACATTAATTATTGCAGAAAACATATAAATTATGCTCACTGAAGTACCAAAACATGAACCCCACCTCACCACGATGTTTCAATGTAGTCTCTTGATTTAATCCTTGCCCACTTGAAAGACTACCATCATTGAGTGCTTGGATAAGCTCAATAACTTGTTCTCTTGAAGAATATCATGGCATTTAGATGATACCCCAACAACATTCACAATATTAGTAACAACACTAAAAAGAGTTTCAACTTCAACATGATTCCTTGCAATAGCAACTAATGCTAATTGAAGTTAATGAGAGAAATAATGAATATAATAAGCACAATTATTCTCATTCATAATTAATGCTTTAAGACATTAATCTCACCTTTCATATTACTAGCTTTATCATAACCTTGCCCACACAATCTAGAGATGCTTAATCTATGCCTTGAAAGAGGTTATCCACTAATGTTTTAAGTGAAAGAGCAGTAGTACTACCAACATGCTCAATTCCTATGAACCGCTCAACTACAAGTCTATTCAAATCCACATAATATAATACTATAGCCATTTGCTCTTTCATTGATATATCCCCAGATTCAACAATCAAAATGGAAAATAATGCATCACCCATATCTTTAATAATGGCATTAGTGGTTTCAATTGCAACAGTTTTAACAATGTCTTTTTGAATCTCAAGAGATGTCAATTTAAGGTTATCATGAGAATTTTTCAAGGTAACAACTATAATATTCTCATAATGATGAGCAAGAATTGTAAAAGCTCAAGAAAGTTACTTGGATTGCATGAATCTTTAGATTCATCGTTACCCCGAAAAGCAAGCCCTTGTTTTAAAAGAAATCGAACACAATCAATGGAAGCAATCAAACGAGTTCGATAGTCACCTTAAGCTTGATCCGAATGCTTGGAGAAAAATGTTTCAATATATTGGTTTTGATTCATTAATGTTTCACAACTTCTCCTAGCTTCATTCTGAACGCTAGTGGGGCCTCCAACATTTTTTCTAAGCTTTCTTTCTTTTTTCAATTGGAAAAGCCATCACCAACAAAACACTCACCACCTCCTTGATCACCCATTTGTGGCTTGAAAAGATAACAATAAAGACAAAATGTAGCATTCTTTGCTATACTATACTCCAACCAACTAGGATATTCATCAAACCAAGAATAAACAAATTGTCTTGATATTTGTCCAAATTTTTTGAAAGGAAACTCATGGTCTCTAGGTTGACATGGACCCTTTTGCAAGTATGCCTTCGAACTTGTTCTCAAATATTTGGATTATAATATAAAATCCGAGGTCATAAACCGGGGTCTGTAGAAAGATTAGATAAAATGGTTTCCACATCATCTTTATTTGAACCATCTTGATTTGAACTATCTTGATTTTTCTCTAATGGAAATGGTAATGTTGACGTTCTTTTGAAATATTTCTCCATCACTACATCAATTTAAATAAAATAGCATAATAAATAAAAGTTTAACAGAAAAATGACTTTGGTTTTGTTATTATAAAATTTTAAATAATATATAGAAAGTTAGAATGAGAAATAGAAAGAGAGATAGAAAGAAAGGAGTCAAATAGAGAAAAAAAAAAGATACAAAAGAAAAAATTAGAAGGAGAAACTAATATTTATTAATTCATATTCAAAATCTACAAAACATAACAATAAAAAAGGCTTTATAGTAAAAAACCTTAAAAGAAAAGGAAAAAAAATGAAGAAGCAAATAACTTAAGATTAATCCCAATTTTAATGCAAATTAAAATCTTTGAAGTATCTTTAGCTTGTCCTACATTACAAAGAATGTAACACCCCAAATATGATAAATGAAAAACACATGCCAAACTGGCAACTATATTTATTCCATAAAATATTAAGCTAGAAAAATATCTCAAATAAGTGCTACAAATCGAGGGATAAAACAATTCCATTATAACAACCCATAATTTAAAATAAAAAGTTTTAGGTTTCAAACATGAAGTTGCAAAATTCTACTCGAGCTTTGACTAATAATCTGTGAACTCGCTCTAAACATAAAATCCCTTCAAACTTATGTCTAGGAGGCATACTCTATAAAAAATGTTGGTGATGAGGGGGTAAGCCATCAACTCAATAAGTAATACGCACACTAGTGTTCAAAAAGAGAATAAATAATAGAGGTTTACATAATATCATAATAATTTCATAAAACACATCCAAAGCACAATTTTATCTCATAAAAGAGTAATATAATGAATCATCGAATTAAGTTCATAAAATAAACAATTTTCGTAGTAGCTCATGTCAAACAGCCACATCATATTAGAGGATTGATTCACAATCAAACATATCATATTATATTTGTGCATATCAGAAAATATATCCAGTTGAAATCATAACATAACATACCATAACATAGGGTTGCCACAGACAATAAGCCAAAATTCATAACTTAGAACACAAAGCTTGTTTGAACATTCCCCATAAATCATAATTTCTCCAACATAGAGTAATTCTTAAAATAATAATAGTTGTAGACGTAAAATTTATATTTTAAATAAATAAGATTAAATAAATCAGATAGAAAACAATAAAACTTATGGTAAATAAGTTATAAAGAATTAAGAAAAGATTGGACTACAGCAGTTCACATTTAAAGAAAATGTTGAGATAAAATGTTTTCGTAAATTTTTTTCCTTTGATAAATAAATAATTTAATCACAAAGGCAGCTTTTTTCCAAATAAATTATTTTATTAGATATTTAAAGTAAATAGAACTGAAAATATAATTTGTTGATTGAAACATAAATGATTAAAATAAACTTCAAATTTTCTAAAGAAACTATACACTCTTATATAATGGATTCATAACGGTTTTTCATACATGACAAAACGAAATAAACTAGTGAGAATATTAGTTTTCTCCAACCTTGATCAATGAACTTTACTTCTAACAGCTCAGATGATTGCAAAATCCTAAAAATTAATCAAGTAAATAATATAATTAAATTCAACTCCAAAAGTGTTCTAACTGTTTAATCCTGGAATCTGAATAGTGATGAATTTACGAATTTTATCTCTTAATTCCCTAGTCCAATGACCCTTAAAATTTATAGATGAATCCTAGACATGTATATGCTACCTTATAATTTTTGGTTTAACATTTTGTCGTCGAACTCTATTTTATTTAAAATAAATTTCCGAGTACTAGAAAACTGTCGAGCAGTGAAATTTAATTAGTCAGTTAAATTTGAGAATTTTTATAAAATTGTATAGTCAACGAAAAATTATGAAATTTTGGAAAATGACTATAAACATGTTGATAAACTACTATGAAAACGTTCAGGATTTTTGAAGGTTATTTAGTAATTAAATAAAATCCATGAATCTATATATGATTTTGTAATAAACAGTTTTGCAGCATGTAAAACCAGTTCGAAATTCCTTAAAAATATATCATTATTATATCCAGGCAACAAAAAAAATATATCAACACATTTCTTATGCATAGAAATCATGATAAAAATTTTGGTTTATAATTCTTTTGGTAAAAATATATAAAAATCGATTAAGATAGCATATCTAGAATTTTTGTACAAAACTAAATCTCTCCTTTAATGATTTCACGCAACCTATCAAAATTAATTAATCTAAAACAGACATAGAAGTTGATTATTAACGTGATATGTATCCTTTACTTATCAAAATTATCTGAAATTTTACGTACTACAATCCACACCCAAAGAGACTTATAATGATAGTCTTACCTCTTATCAACTTGAACCAAGGAGAATTGTATTTTGAGTGATACTCTTCCCCTTTGCTCAATGTGAAAAGTCCTTTATGCACAATAAAGATAAACTCGATCTTATAAAAATTATCTCTAACATGAATTCAATCTCAATGTAAAAGATATATCACTTACCATAACTCAAATCCTAATCAAATCAATGTCAACGCCAGTGTCAGTAAGACCATTTCAATGTTTCTTCACTGGCCAATGTTTCTTCACAGTGGTGTATACTCTAAACCCTAGAGCCATAGAAGCATATTTTACGTATAAGAATTTTGATCAAAATTTGTCTTATAAAACCTTGTCCAAATAAGGAATAAACAAATTAATTGGAGACAAATTATTTTCCTTTTCCTTTTTATTCCAATTTAGCTTAATATGATTCCCTTGACAATCAATTTAATGAGATTAGCTCAATCAATAATTATTTGATCAAAAGAATTTCCTTTTTTTTGTCAAATATATTTTGCCAACCAATATCACTACTAAAATAGGAAAACTTGGATATTACAAAGTAGCTATTATAAAAGCAAATGACAAAGAAAACTAATGATGGTCCAATTAAATTTCAAATTGTGGTTCAAAAACATGATTACATCTAGAACTAATGATGGTCCAAATTTCATACTATGCTATTGGCCTTTCCAAATTCATTTAACTCTTTATGTGATTATAATCAAACTAAGACATTTCAAGAAAAAACTATAATAAATCAAGGAGCAAAAGTAAGAAATAAATAGGAAAATGGAAGAGAAAAATCAACACTATGTGCATTTTGTGTTAATTTTTTAATTCTAATAAACTAATTGATATAAATTTAGATGCATGCATGGTTAGCACCTATGTCTAATTCTATTATTCTAATGCTCATCAATAAATTCAAATATAAACACAATAGATTATTAGTTTATAATCAAAATAAAAAAGTTCAAAAAAACCCTAATAAATCAAAAAGCAATATTCCTGAATAAATAATAAATAGGATAATG
Source organism: Boswellia sacra (assembly GCA_013180625.2). Classification (NCBI taxonomy): domain Eukaryota; kingdom Viridiplantae; phylum Streptophyta; class Magnoliopsida; order Sapindales; family Burseraceae; genus Boswellia; species Boswellia sacra. Next base: position 428,941 of record SNVD02011071.1, read on the forward strand.
GGAGTGAATAAACTAAAATATTTAGCTCTTAAAGTAGAAATTTTATTTACCTAATTAATTATTTTTTCTTGAATGAAACTTGGGGAAAAACAGGTGAAGATAGATCGAATGTAGCTTGGATGCTGGTTGCTAGAGTGTTTCCTTTGAAATGGCATGTTGAGGAAGATTGGAGGAGAGTGAGTGAAGATCTTATTTAACTTGTTTTTAAAGAAAAAATATAAATCTTGAAGGCTTTATTATTTGTCAAAGAGGATTTATAACATATGAGTTTTAGTTTTTCTTATTTATAAATCTCAATTTGTAGGCGTCGTTGTCGTTGTTGTTGGTGAGGTGCGCGTGTGAAGTCCATGACTAGGAACATGCTGCTAGGAGAAAAACAGCTGCCAAGAAAGGCTGTCATAAAGAGAAGAGATTTTTCTTTTTAATTTTAATAATTATGTTAAATAATCTTATTTTGGTGTGAGGGTATTAGAGGTATTTTATAATTATGGTTAAGGGTATTTTGATAATTAGAATTATAATGAACAGAAAAGTAAAAATATTTTTATAATTATAATTAAAATAAATAAAAAATGATATGATTTAATAAAAAAAAATCTAATGGAGATATGATCTATGATTCGAAAGATAAGATTGTTATTCACACAAGCTGACAAAACATGTTTTTCTATAATAATATCGCGAAAGGTCAAGATAACATTTGATATTATCTCTTTTTCAAAAGCCCAGCCCCGTCTCTCGCAGACAGTCTGAAGAAAGTCACACTAAGCTAGCGCTATAATCGCTGCAACCAAAGCAATCGCCCTCCTGGGACTTAGAAAATATCTGCTCATAAATTGAGCTATCCACACATATGTGGTGCTTTTTGTTTCAGTGTCTGCGGATATTCTTAAAGATAACACTAACACGAATAACGCTGTCATCGAAAGATTGAAGATACGTGTCATTATTATTCATCTCTTAAAGAGTTAGACTACCTGTGAAGTATTTTATTGACTATCAACTCCGCAACGTCTTGGGTTCGAGCTACCATGCCCCTACCTGACTATATATATATGTGTGTGTGTGTGGGGTTTAAAATTTTAAATTAAGTTTACTGTGTAATTAAAGTCAACAACATTAAATTCTTGATGAGAGACAAGGCCGGTTCCGGTGGTATTCAAAATGTTTGATTAATCACCGAGATACCAATTAATGCTACAACCACCACCTCATACTACGATTAGAAGTTTATTTAAGTGTAGTGTGATATTTTCACTTTTTGCGACCATAATGGTGCCACCTTTAGCCTATCTACAATACATACTCTTAACAATTCTTCTCTTTCTCTTTCTCTGCCGCAATCTTTACCGGAAAAGGAATGAGATGTTCCGGAGCTTGCCATGCTTAGGAATGTTGCCAGAAGTGCTTCTCAACTTCCATCTCTTCCATGACAAAGTCACCAAAGTTCTGGAGAAAAGTGAGGGCACATTTTTGATTGAATCCTGGCTTTCTCAAGAGAACATATTATTCACTAGCGATCCCGCAAATGTGCAGTACGTGATGACTACAAACTTCTCAAGATATCCCAAAGGAACCAAATGGCGGACTCGATTTGATGTCTTTGGAGATCATGGTCTTTTCAATTCTGATCTTGAAAAATGGAAACACCAGATAAAAATGTTTCGGAATTATTTTAGCCACAAGGAGTTTCAACAACTCTCAGCAAAGATTATTCCCGAGATTATAGAGAAAGGGCTAATCCCAGTTCTTGAGCATGTCTCTGAAGAAGATGTAGCAGTCGACCTTCAAGATCTGTTCACCAGGTACACATATGACTTTGCTAGCATCATCGCCACAGGTTTAAACCCCAATTCACTCAGTATTGGATTCCCTGAAATTCCATTTAAGGAGGCCATTGATGATGCGTGTGAAGCCATTTTTTTCCGGTATATTTTGCCAGAAAGATTATGGAAGTTGCTAAGATGGTTAGGAACTGGGAAGGAGAGAAAATTGAGTGAAGCTTCGAGAGTCCTAAATCATTTCTCGGCAAAGCATATTTCAATAAAACGAGAAGCGCTCGGCAAAGCTTCAATGATAGCAACAGAAGATGCAGAGAATTTCAACATGTTGACACTTTACTTAAGTGGACATGAAATTTTTGGGCCAACACTTAATGATGAGAAACTTGTTGAAGACAACTTGATTGGTATCATTTTTGCAGGTGAAGAAACATCAAGTATCGCTCTCTCTTGGTTCTTCTGGTTGATTTCAAAAAATCCATTTGCTGAGTTTAAAATCAGAGAAGAACTAAGAAGAAATTTGCCCCAGAAGGAAGTCTTCAACAAAGGGCGGCTATTTGAGTTGGATGAATTGAGTAAGCTTGTTTATCTTCATGCAGCTTTATGTGAAGCACTAAGGCTATTCCCACCAGTACCTTACGAGAACAGGACTTCTGTAGAACCTGATATCCTGCCAAGTGGTCATAAGGTCAATGAAAAGACAACTCTTCTCATCTCAGCTTATGCTATGGGAAGGATGTCATCTGTATGGGGAGAAGACTGCCATGAGTTCAAGCCAGAGAGATGGATCACAGAAGATGGAGGCATCAAACATGAGCCGCCTCATAAATTCTTTGCATTCAGTGCAAGGCCAAGAAATTGTCCGGGAAAGGAAATTGCTTTTACTCTTATGAAAGTCATGGCAGCTACTATCATCCATAGCTACGATATTCAAGTGCTAGAAACTCCCCCTTTGATCCCTACTCTTAGTATTAGCTTACGCATGAAGCATGGGATGATGGCTAAAGTTAAGGCAAGATCAGCGTGTTGAATTATAAATTAATTAGCTTTTGTTGTACGCTCATGCCCGAATCTATTTTGGAGTCATAGCGAGTTAATTGTTCTTATAAATAATGGAGAAAATATGTATTTCTAATATATGCATAATAAAGAATATGTCTAGCACATTGATTTTGTTCAGAGATATTGAAGACTCCATCTTTTTAATACATCTTATTTGGCTTAAGCTATGTTTGTTAGCTGAATTGGCTGAATTTTTTGCAATTTCATATCCTTTTTGCTTTATATGTTCTTAGTGTAAACGTTTCTATATATTTAGATATAGTGGCAGACCAAGGATTTATGAGAGAGGGGACAACTTAAATATTTCAACATTTATAATTTACTTGATAAAACTTAGTGTAGAGAATTTATTAAAAAAATAATAAAAATATATAAAGATAAGAGGACATTAAAGTTATAACGGTTTAAAATTATAATTTATAAAGAGTGTTAATTTTTTTTGAGCTTGATGCCAACAAAAAAGTTGATTTTCTTTCAAAATTTTTCTTTGTAATTGTTCAAAGGAGATTATTTTATAATATATTATGTTTTGTTCAAAAAGACTACAAATAAATGACATAAAATAAAAATATATCACACAAAATTTTTAATGATATTTAATTTTATTAAAATTATAAAAAGATTTAGCTATTATTGTTCATCAAGATTTTCAAATTTATGCTCTTCTTGTAACAATTAATTAATTTTTTAAGACTATAAAAAAAAACATAAAGAGAAACATATAATTTATGTCAAACTAAATAAATAAGAAATAAAAAATCTAAAATTCTTAAATGAATAAAAATAGCAAAAATTAATTAAATTATTATATAAACTTATATTGTTGTTTGGATTAAAGTCTTTTATATGTAAAAGAGTTGACAAAACGAAAAGATAATGTAGAATTTGAAATTCATTAAGTTTTTTAGAAAAAGGGTATAAAAGTGACTATATAAAATAAGGAGACTATGATAAAATTTTCAAATTTTAGAAGGAGCCTAGGGCCCCCTGGGTCCCTATGTAGGTCCGTCACTGTTTAGATATTAGAGACGATGTAAATGGAGAAAGAACCAAATAATGCGTTTTAGTATTTGCAAGTGAAGAAAACAAAAAAGAAAGAGACGTCAAAGAAAAAAGAAATGGTTATTAGTTTGGTCACCGGCTAGCTTTACAAATTTGGAAATTGAAAAAAAATATATATAGAATTGAAGCTTATAATCAGTAAATATATATTTAAAATTTTTTCATAACTTTGCCATTTTGTTGTATAATAATTGAAATTAAAATACATTGAGATTATATATACTTCCATCTTATACAAAATGATTTGCCATAACATAATTGATGAGGTTGTTATTACATCTTTACTAGATCTTAACTCTTTTAACATTAAGACTATAGTGTATAAGTATAAATTGGTTATATTTGTAGTATTATTCTATAAAATAATGAAACTAAAATTTTGGAGTATTAGTTACAATATCTAGCTTTAAATGACTTTTATTTAGCTTTAGGTCTCTCATAGATGACTTTCATGACGGTTGGGCGATAATTTTATAGATTACTATATGAAACTTGAAACTTGTGTTACGATCGTATGTGAATTAATTTTCCTTCTATAGATTGGGCACAAGAAAATATAAGATCTATCACCTGTAATGTATGTTGTAGAATTAAATCTGCCATTTGACTATTATTTGTAGTGTATTAAAGACATGTTAATAAGTCTATATCTATTATAATTAACATATAAACTCATGTGACAAATAAATAGTAAAGCAAATTATTGATTTGAAACATCAATCATATGTACCAGCTATGTGCAATGGTCAATTATTATCACCAACCGCTTAATCGGCATGTTGTGCTTTTCAAATTTAAAATTTTGATACGACCATTTGACGTGTTGATATATTATGGATAATAACATCTATCCATCATTTGTAAACATAAGTCGTAAATGATTTATACAAAATAATGGGGTTATATGAATCCCTAAATTTAACTTCTACTCCCCATTTCTCACATTGCAACCCTTCTTAAAAATTATTAAATGAATTTGTATTTTACACCCCCCTTGTGTTTCGAAACTGTTCTTTATCTTCTTATTCTATATTTCATTCAGCAAAATCATGGGTCATCCGCCATTAAAACTGAAAGCATAAATATCCAATATACATCATGAAAATCAAATAGAACCAGTTAAATTGGCTCTCTAATGTACTATTTAATTGCAGTTGTTGGCCTGTCTACTAGCCTTCCTTTTCAAAAATTAAACTTGGCCTATAATACATTTCGATTCAACCAAGATAAACCACTAAATGTTTTAATTAATTCATTTTAATCAGCTTATATTTCTCTTTTCGGATTCAGAGAAAATTGATTGAAGGTGAATTTTTTTGCCATCTCCTTTTATAGTTTCCTTTTACCATTACAAGAGAATAAATTTAGTTTTCCGATGAGAAGGACTGTGACATCCTAATTTGTAGGTGTGTATGCCAAACTTTCATTGCATTATTATGAGTGTGTTACTGGCATTATTAATTGTGTATATGCATGCATGGGAGTTATATGCCAAAAGATGAGAGATGGAAGGATGATGGAGGTAGGTTTAGAAGCTTGGGGGATTAAATTGAAATTTTGGCCTAAGTGGATAAGTGTATAAATGGGCGGGTTTGAGAGATTTCTAGATATTTTTCAATTGGTTTATGCTCAAAACCCTCCAGCACTCTCTCATCCTCTCTAGTTTGCAAGGCATTTGAAGGTGAATTTGGAGGCTTTAGAAGAAGGAAAGGTAGACTTTAACTCTCTTCTTCTATTTTTAGTCCATAACCATGAAATCTAGCTGTAAATCATTAGATTATGCAGTGATTTATGGCATTTCTATATCATGTATATCATGAAAAATGTTGGAAAATATGATTTATGGTGAGTTATGGAAGGTTTAAAGAGATTGGAGGTTGTTAGGAAGCTAGAAGAAGAGTTTGAGTTTAAATCCTACAAAGTTCTTTTCCTGAGCAATGTTGAGTACGAAAATTTTCAAAAATTCTGGAGTTATCTTTCAGTTCTAAAATTTTTACATGTGAAACTAGACATGTCTAGGGTTATGTAGAATTATGAATCACTCAAAAATTCGAAATATGTGAATTTTGGTGAATTTCTAAATTGTTGACACGAAATTCAGACTTTCCCTGTTTTTAAATAGAGCAAGGGGAACAAATTTTAATTGAGCAACTTAATATTTGTAAACTATTTTTTGGTGTGCAAGACCTGGGACATGTTTTCTTTTGAACAGAAAATTTTCATGGTTTTTGGAGCTTTGCACAAATAGTTATGATTTTTCAAATTTAGGTCTGCGAAATTGAAGTTTTCAACTTTCGAACAGAGCCAGGCTAGTAAATTGCTTTTGACCAATCTCATTTACTTGAAAAGTTGTGATTTTTGGCAAAATGGCTTTTATACATGTCTATTACTAGATTGGAAAGTTTTGTAAAGATTTAATTTTGTTAGAATTTTATAAAATTCTTCAAAATAGTGCTGCTAAGTTAAAAGACTTGTGGATAGAATTTATGTGTGGACAGAATTAAGGGTTTTCAAGGGGCACTTGACCTAATTTTGACTCAATAAAATTCATGGGATATAATGTATGTGTTTACATGGGTCCCATGAAATTTGGTGATGATTGGTATAAGTATCCCCTTATTACAATTATTCAACCGACTATGTGTGTAAACTATTAAATTTTTAGTTTAGTTATTAGTTGGTTGAAATGGTTACTAACCCTTAAGAAATTTAATGATTTCTATGTGGAAATCAAAATCAAAAGGTGAAGTTAATAAGGTAAGTAGCTAGACCTCTTTATGAGGACATAATGGATAATTTAATTACAATGAGATGGGTAGATTCCATGTACTTATGAATTGCTTATTGAGTTTGGTTTGGTTTGACCACTATGAATGTGACGGATGGCTATTTGAGTGCTACCATATGCAACGGAATTTTGGTGTGTAACGAAATGAATCATGGGTACCAATGAAGTTCTACATATGTATGAATCGTAGAATGTGTTGGTTTTTGAGCATCCATGTGTGTATGTGAAAATGTGTTTGATTCGATATGCCATAAATGTGTTGTAAATGAAAATGTGAATGGGACCATGAACACATGGACATTGAGGTCAATTGCATGATCGGGATTTATAGTTGAATCATGCGATGTGCGCTTTCACTCACTTAAATGTGTATGCGAGCGATGTTTTGTTTGAATTCTATGATTGTGACACATAGAAATATGGAATGTGATTATGTGTATGTGAACTTTGGAGTGGAAAGGCATGAATAATAATTGGTGATGAAACTTTATGAGTGTGAAAGTGTAATTCATGCTTAAAGTTCTAGGACACAAATTCTCTTTCTATGTTAGGCATATATGTGTATGTGGTGCGTAAATAAATATGTGTGCATTAAGTTATCGACGATGATATGCAACGGGTGACTAGTGGCCAATGAAATATGTCATCGATGGATAAGTAACAGATGACATATTTCCTTGAATGAATTAATAAAAATATATATCACCGATGGCGATACGTAGCAAGCAACTCATGACCACTTGGCTATAGCATTGATGACGATACGTAAAGGATGATATATCCCTTGAGAATGATTTTAGAAATTATTTCACCGATGGTGATACATAACAGGTGACCAGTGGCCTATGGGTTATGCCATCGACGGCAATACGTAACGGATGGCAACTCTGAGAAAATGATTATTGAGAATATTAGTCACTGACGGTGTTACGTAACGAGTAACTAGGTCACTCAAATAAACCACCGACGACGATATGTAACCGGTGGTATTTTCCTCTAAATGTGTGTTGTATAATACATGTCATTGATGGCGATACATAACGGATAACACGTTGTGAATTGTGTTATATGAAAGTCCTACCATGAGTGAGTATATAGTGTCCTTAAGATTTGTACACTTGTGTTTGAGATTTGTGCCTCAAATGTGCTTAAGTTGTGTATCAAATGTGTTTAAGTGTGTTCTAAATGTGTTTAAGGTGTATAGCATCAATTGTGTGTTATATGAGTCGAATAAATGGCTCAAGTTTAGTAGAATGTGTTTTAGATGTGTTTATATATGGGATAAAGATGTATAAAGCAAGAATTTTATGTGTTGTATGATAAGTATGTGCCATATAGGCTGAAAAATGGCTTAAGTATAGTGGCCAAATATAGAAAGTTAGCGCTGGAGCGCCATATAGGGCGTGCAGGAGCACAAGCTCCATGATGAAATTTTGGTTAAGGCAGAAAATTGGCATTGGAGCATGAGGTTAATGGTGGAGGACCGCCAATCCAGGATATCAAATGGGAGGGGAACAAGAAAGCTTGGCATCATCGCGCCAAGTACCCCGCGCAAGAGCACGACCCATGTTCTTTGTGCACTAATTATCTGACTTGTGGGTGAAGGAAGGATTTCTTGTACATTAAGAAAGGAGTGCATATTGTGTTTTATTTGGGTTATTTCTGCACCATCCATCTTTACATTCTAATTCTAGCTGCAAACCGATTAATATACTTAGTAGTCAGTCTGTTGTGATCCTCAAGTGATCATTAATCAACTATGCATATGGAGAATTCTGGCATGACGACATCAGAATTCCCTTGATAACCACTAAATCTCTACAACAATCTAAATTTTTGTGACTCATTAAGTTTGATTCTTTTGGACTCATTAATGTAAATAGTATTGTCATAATGTGGTTGACATGATAGGAACTTTGTATTTATTTGATAGTAGTGATGGAAAAAATGTTTTTCAGTATCCACTGCTTGTTATTTTGTCTGAATGTTAAGTCACGTTCTGGACCCTTAAGGAATGAGGTGTGACAAGAACTATGACTTTCAATTTCAACATATACAGATTACTTGAAAATTAACAAAATTCAATTTTCAATTTATATCACGATTAGATTGTGTATTTTAATTAATAACATGCTTTTTTTTTAACAAAACTAGTATATAGAAAAGAGATGAACGAAGATAATTTTATTAAAAAAGAATTCTGATTACATACATACATAACATAGAGGTTTCATAAACAACACTATGCTACAACAATTCACAATCAAAATTCATGCCCAAGTACCAAAAATTGGAGAAAGGAAGGAATTTTACCTCTTCTCCCTTGGCTTCTTCTTCTTTCTTCTTCAATTCTAAAAGAAAAAGGAAGTGGGCTGAATTCTTGTAGAGAAGGAAGATAATGAATTCTCTAGAAATGTCTCACCGCCTTCCCTATATATACTCATATACACAATCTCAAGTTAGGGCCTCAACTTCTAAAGTCTTGTTAATAGGTCCTCAAATAGGCCCTACAATATTTTAAAATTTGTCATTAGGGCACTTATGGATACACACAACCAAACCTATGCACTATAATAATTAAGTTATGACCATTACAATTTGAGATCTAGGATGTTACATGTGATATATATACAAAAATCAACTCCGTATCATAACATAAAAATGAATGAATACATAGAAAGTAAGTAATGAAAATGCATAGAAATAAACTTAACTATGTTGAATAAAGTCACATGCACAACATAAATCTTAAGGAAGAAAATTGGTTACCTTAATTTTGAATGAAGTAAGGTACGAAATCCTGGCAGATCGGTTATACGTTAAATCTGATAATAACTCAAAACTGTGTAAACAGTCTGAAGAAAGTCGCACTAAGCTAACGCTATAATTGCTCCAACGAAACCAAATCACGCTCCCAGGACTTTGAAAATATCTGCTCGTAAATTGAGCTATCCACACGTGATGCTTTTTGTTTCAGTGTTTGCGGATATTCTTAAAGATACCACTAACACGAATAACGTTGTCATCTAAAGATTGAAGATACATGTCATTATTATTCATCTCTTTAAGGAGTCTAACCACCTCTTCGTCATTGTCAGGGAAGTTATAAGGTATTTTATTGACTCTCGACTCCTCAACGTCTTGGATTTGAGCTACTACCCACCTTACTATATATATATATATATTATAAGGTATTTTATTAACTCTCAACTCCTCAACGTTGGGTCCAGTCTGCGAGCACAGAAAAACAGTCAGGGGTGCCGGCGGTGACCCTCCGACGCTCAAGTCAGTTTTCGGCACTCCGGAATTTTCTGGGAGAATTCCCTAGAGAGAGAAGCTCTCAAAAGTAAAGGAATTCTAGAGAGAGATTAAGTTCAGAAAAGTGTGCATACCTTGAGCAATATTCCGGAGGGTTTATATAGGAGTCGGGATAGGCCATTGTGGGACCCAGATAATAGGCCCAGATGATGGGCTACAGTGATGGGCTTACTATAATGGGCCCAGATAATGGGATACGGTAATGGGCTCACCGTATTATAAACAATTGAGCTGGGTTGGGTCATTGTGGGACCCAGATAATGGGCCACAGTAATAGGCTTACTGTGTTAGAAATAATTGGGCCCAATATTGTTATGGCCATAACAGTAGTCCCCCCAGGCCCAAGTTGACCAATGGGTCGACGTAGGGACTATTTAGTTGTTTCTGGGCTAAAAATTAAATGTGTCAGGTGCCAGCCCAAAGATGTGATTCATTAAACCCTAAGTTGGTGCTCTATATAAGACACAAGTGTTGGGGAGTAGGGTTTACTCAAAAATAGGAGAGAGCACCCGGGAGGCAAGCAGTGCAAGTGACCCCAGCAAACAGAACTCTCTAACTTGAGCACGGATTTTTCAACCGCCACAAGTAAGTACTTTTTCTTGTGTATGTACTTTAGAATGCATGGATTAGGTTTAATTTTTCAATGCGAAAAATTCTGTACGGATTATGCCCTAGTGTGTGTATGCGATTGTGTGTGAAAGAAGAAGAAATATGAATGCGTGTTCGGACGTGGTGGAGGGCCTGGGCGCACAGCAGGTTCGCGCGCACTGTGGCTTGCATGCATGCGCGCTGTGGCGCTGGAAGGAAGGCCAGCTCGCATGGGCGAGCGGCCCTCGCAGCACGCCCTTGCGCGTTGCCTGGGCGCGCTAGGCGTGCTGCCTGGGCGCGCTGCAAGGGTAGCACGCCCATGCGTTTTGCTTGGGCACGCTGGGCGTGCTGCGAGGGCAGCACGCCCATGCGTGATGCCTGGGCATGCTGGGCGCACTGCGAGGGCAGCTCGCCCTTGCGCGCGCCTGGGAGAGCTCTCGCAGCTCTCGAGGCCTCGGGGGCGCCTGGGCGGCGAGGTCCGGCGATGGAGCTGCGCTGCATGCAGCATGCAGCGTTGATACGTCCAGGGACTGATTTGAAAAAATTCAAAACTTTATTTTTATTTCGCGGGGGTGTTTCCGCGAAATTTCAAACGTCTATTTTTATTCCTCGGGGGGGTTTCTGTGAAATTTCAAACTTCAATTTTTATTCCGCGGAGGTGTTTCCGCGAAAGTTCAAACTTCAAAAATTTTTTCTCCGCTGGGGTGTTTCCGCGAATTTTCAAACCTTAATATTTTTTCCTCCGTAGGGGTGTTTCCGCGAATTTTTAAACTAAATAATTTTTCCTCCGCGAAGGTATTTCCGCAGATTTTTGAACTTAAACAATTTTTCCTCCGCGGGGGCGTTTCTCCGGATTTTCCAACTTAATTATTTTTTCCTCCGCGGGGTATTTCCGCAGATTTTTGAACTTAAACACTTTTTCCTCCACGGGGGCGTTTCCGCGGATTTTCAAACTTAAATATTTTTTCCTCCGCAGGCGTGCTGCCGCGGATTTTCAGATTTGAATAATTTTTCCTCCGCGGGCGTGCTTCAGCGGATTTTCAAGCTTTGATAATTTTTCCTCCGCGGTCGTGCTTCTTCGGATTTTCAGACTTGAATAATTTTTCCACCGCGGGCGTGCTTCCGCGGGTTTTCAAGCTTTGATAATTTTTCCTCCGCGGGCGTGCTTCCGCGGATTTTCAGACTTGAATAATTTTTCCGCCGCGGGCATGCTCCAGCGGATTTTCTGACTTGAATAATTTTTCCGCCGCGGGCGTGCTTCCGCGGATTTTCAGACTTTAATATTTTTTCCTCCGCGGGCGTGCTTCCGCGGATTTTCAGACTTTAATATTTCTTCCTCCGCCGGCGTGCTTCCGCGGATTTTCAGACTTGAATAATTTTTTCATCTGCGGGCGTGCTTCTGCGGATTTTCAGACTTGAATAGTTTTTCCTCCGCGGGCGTGCTCCCGCGGATTTTCGATACAATCCCCCAGCATTTTTTTTTTGGTTCTCTCACCTCTTCTTTCCCTCAGTAGACTTGGTTTGATGACTAACGACCCCTCTTTGACTGTGCAGATGGCTAGAGTCAAAACCACTGTGAAAGTGTTACGGGGGGAACCAAGTCATCAAACCCAGTCTTCCAGGGACAAGGATCCGGCGACCAACCATAAAGAAGTTAACGAGTTTTATCAAAACTTCTTCGGTCCGGATCGAGAGCTGGGACAGAATTCTGTCAACCATAAGGTGGTAGACACTGAAGGGGACAGCGACTGGTCGTCCTCTGCTACCTCAGATAGCGAACCGGAGGTCGAAAAGTGGTGGGAGGCCGACCATATTGATAACCAACTCCCGGACGATCGATTAAAGATATATAGAGCCCACTTCCTCATCCTGGCTTCAGTCATCCTTTTTCTTCCAAGGGAAGGTGACCGGTGGAGTAGGCCACCACGAGGCGTCATTGGCTTACCACTTGTACTACATACCACTTGAGGGCAAACTGATCGGGGATGATTGCGCTACATGGGGAGAAATGTACAACAACAGCGTATGGCCGGAGTCACATAAGAGAATTAGGTTCGGGTGACTTGATGCAGCCCATTAGAGTGTAGCAGCGAGGATGCTGGGCGTGTTGCAGCTCGCGAGGGCGAGCTGCTATACGCGCGGGGGCGCATAGGGGAGAAGCAAGTGAGCGCAGGGCGCGCTACGGAAAAACATTCAAGGTGCTGGGCACTCAGGGGGAAGGTATGCAAGGCGTTGGACGTATAGGGGGAGGCATGCGAGTGCGCGAGGCGAGCTTGCAAAGGCGGGGGGCGCAGAGACGAGCTCGAGGCGCTGGGCGAGCATGGACGAACTCGCAGGGCGCTGGGCGCGCGGGGGGAAGGCATGCAAGGCGTTGGGATCGCAGGGGGTGGCATGCAAGGCGCTAGGCGCGCAGGGGGAAGGCATGCGAGGCGCTGGCGTGCAGGGGGAGGCATGCGAGGCGCTGGGCGCGCGAGGGCGAGCCCGCGGGGCGCTGCATGCAGCGTGTAGGTTACGTTATTTTGCAGGGACTCCTCCGAAGAAATTCAAACAATTACGAGGGTGTTTTAACAATTTCTTGAAACTTTGTTTTTTTAAATCGAGGGGGAGTAAGCGCGCGTACGGGTAGCACGCAACAATGCAGCGACATGGAGCATGGCATCCGGCGACAGGGCGCACAGCAGCGGTTCATGGTGCATATGGGCGTGTTAGTGGGCTTAAAACATGGCACATATCCAAGAGGATTGTGGTTCCTAAAAATAAGAAAGTAGTAGGGTGAAAGTTATTTCCTAAGGTGTAGGAAATGTAACTTCCCCACTAACTTAGTGGTTGAGAGGGCTCAACCATGTCCTTGAGAATAGGAATGGTAGTGGGGAGTTAATTCCCATATTCCATGCCATGATCCCACTCATGGGTAGTTATGCTCATGAGGGAAGTGGGAAGTTACTCGGGTGGTTACTTCCTACGGAGTGGGAAGTTACTCGAGGTGGTTACTTTCGGAGTGGGAAATTACTCGAAGTGGTTACTTCCGGAGTGGGAAGTTACTCATAGGAGTTACTTCCATGCCATGATCTTCAATCATGGGTGGTTATACCCATGAGAGGAAGTGGGGAGTTACGGGTAGTTAACTCCCATGATCTCCGCTTATGGGGGAGTGGAGGATTCTGTGGCAGCGTAGGAGCACGCCATCTAGCCTAGTAGTTGGGGATGTCAACTACATGGAACCTAGCAACCAGGGTTGTTGGTTGGCTATATATATGTATCAAGATGGTGGGCTGGAAATAGGTAGACACTCCAGAGGGAGGTCTCCAGGTAGAACTCTACAGGGGTAGAGAGTAACACAAGGGGAAAACACTTAGCGAACGGAGTAGCTAGTGTGAGTGTCATTGTGAGTGTTTCCAGCACACAATTTTGGGGCGGATTGTATTCTTTTCTTTGAGGCAATAAAAAGAAAAGTTGAGAGTCGGTGCTTCTGTAAATCCTATTGTGTGCATTCCCGAAAAATTATGAGTTGAGTTACGCATACCTCGGTGAGAACCTCTAAAGCAGTTTATCGAGTAGCTGGCTAAGTGGGGGCTTAGCGCTATCGCAGGGTAATCCGCATATCAGAAAAAAGTCCTGTGACAAGTGGTATTAGAGCCCGGTTGTGGCAAGGAGAGCCAAGGTTGGCTAGGAGGGCCAAGTTGGTGAAGAGGTCCAGTTTGGCTACGAGGGCCAAAGTGGCATTCAAACGGGGGTTTAATGTATCTTGCGTAACTTGTTTCTACCTACTCACATTCTGGTTATCTTTTGAGCATAAGGTCTGGGGAGACGCTTAAAGATAGATTGGCACAGTTAGAGGCACTGGTTGGCATACCACAAGCTCAACAGAAGGGGAGCTTGATGGAGTAATCGGAGATGCATGGGGCTGAGATTGTAACTTTGCACGAAACATTTGGCGGAATGAGGGATGCCAAAGAGCTAAAGAATTTCTTGTGGGATATGGAGCAGTACTTCAAAGCTGCTAAAGTAGCCGAGACCGAGAAAGTAACTATCACTAGCATGCATTTAGTGGGTGATGCAACGCTTTGCCGGCGCACTCATATCCAAAAAGATGCCAATGCAGTGAGACCAACCACTGAGACATGGGAAACACTCAAACGGGAATTAAAGGGTCAATTCCTGCCTTGCAACGCGGGGTGGCTTGCAAGGGAGAGCCTTAAGAAACTCAAACACACAGGTTCTGTGTGGGAGTACGTAAAGGAATTCAGCTCCTTGATGTTGGACTTCAAGAATATGTCGGATGAAGACAAGCTTTTCAACTTTGTGTCGGGATTGCAACCTTAGGCGCAAACAGATTTGCGTAGGCAAGGGGTAACGGATTTACCAACTACAATTGCTGTTGCAGATGGTTTGGTTGACTTGCATTTTGAGGCATTTTCCATGCATGAGAGGAAGAAGCCCGAGGGAGGGAAGAAGGCTAGAGTTTCCAGGGACCATGGAAGCCGAGTCTAGAAAGACCAAACAAGGATATTTGTAGCAGGGCAAAAGTAAGCTTACGGGTTGCTTCATTTGTGACGAATCTCATAGGGCAATGGACTGTCCAAGACGGGGTGAATTTGGCAGTGGTTCCATTGAGTGATCTTGAGCTGATACTGGGGATGGAGTTTTTTCTTCAGTACAACGTGGGTTTGATTCCTTATTTGCATACGGTATCCAATACCGGATGGGGATAATTCGGTAGAGGTGGAGGTTCAAGTGTTGAATAGCGGCAAACATGTGGTGAGGCCATTTCAGTCGACTAGGCAATTGGAGATGGGGTTTGACATGGAAATGGAGTCCTTTTTGATGGCACATATGGATCTGGCGGGGTGGTTCGAGGTGTTAGCTGTCAAGGACGCAAATGGGGTGCGTCCTGGAATTCCAAAAACCCTTACCAATTGATTGATATGGGTGATCACTACAATGAGATGACTGATGGTGCGATGACCCCCTAACATCAGTTCCTTACCAGTGGCATATATCCGGGCTAGAGAGCAGTGGATGGTGAAATGAGCTGCTGAATGAGGTGAATATTCAGCATGGAGAGCAATAGGATGGTGAAGATTTGGTTGAATGACCTGATGGCGGGGCAATCCAGTAGTCTGGGCGACTAGGTCAGGATGCCCACCAACATCCGTCTGGACATTCGGTTCTACCATGACACTCATTGGGTTATTCCCAGTAATGTTTGCAGCCTGTTGAGCATTTTGTCCAAATGCTTAGTTGAACACAGTCACCATACGATTCATCTGTTCACTGAAATTTCGCATGGTATATCCCATGGTCGCTAACCGATTCGTCTTGCCCTTCTTCGGTCTTCTAAGTGGAAGCCGGGGTTGCCTGAGGTTAGGCCCCACCCCAGAGGATATAACTAATGCTCTCCCCGTATCAACTACCCTTCGGCGTCGGGGAGGTGCTTCAACCTCAATTTCTTCGTCAACCTCTAGGGAGGTTGAGTGTTGAGATTTGTGACTCATGATGTGTTTGAATACGTTTGGATGGGAGCAACAACTAAAGAGGCTTGAATTGTCGTCCCCACAGACGGCGCCAACTGTTGATGCACGGTTTTCGGACGGTCGGGGAGCGGGTCGGAGCTCGGGTCGTGCGTCGGGTCCAGTCCTGCGAGCACAGAAAAACAGTCAGGGGTGCCGGCGGTGGTGCCGGCGGTGACCCTCCGACGCTCAAGTCAGTTTCCGGCACTCCGGAATTTTCTGGGAGAATTCCCTAGAGAAAGAAGCTCTCAAAAGTAAAGGAATTCTAGAGAGAGAGTAAGTTCAGAAAAGTGTGCATACCTTGAGCAATATTCCGGAGGGTTTATATAGGAGTCGGGATGGGCCATTGTGGGACTCAGATAATAGGCCCAGATGATGGGCTACAGTAATGGACTTACTGTAATGGGATACAGTAATGGGCTTACTGTAATGGGCCCAGATAATGGGATACGGTAATGGGCTTACCGTATTATAAATAATTGAGCTGGGCTGAGTCATTGTGGGACCCAGATAATGGGCCACAGTAATGGGCTTACTGTGTTAAAAATAATTGGGTCCAATATTGTTATGGCCATAACATATACATATATATATATATATTATATATATATATATATATATATATATATATATATATATAGAGTAAGGTGGGTTTATATATGGTTTAAAATAAGTTTACCTCGTAATTAAAGTCAAAAACATTAAATTCTTGAAGAGAGACAAGCCCCGTTCCGGTGGTATTCAAAATGTTTAAGTAGTCACCGAGGTATCAATTAATGCTACAACTACCTCATAATACTAGAAGTTTATATAAGTGCAGTGTAACTCTTCTGTCCACAACTTGCAGATACTTCCACTTTTTTGCGACCATGATGGTGCCACCTTTAGCCTATTTACTCTTAACAATTCTTCTCTTTCTCTGTCTCTGCCGCAATCTTTACCAGAAAAGCAATGAGATGTTCCGGAGCTTGCCGTGCTTAGGAATATTTCTCGAACTGCTTCTCAACTTCCATCTCTTCCATGACAAAGTCACCAAAGTTCTAGAGAAAAGTAAGGGCACATTTATGATTGATTCCTGCCTCTCCCAGGAGAACATGTTAATCACAAGCGATCCAGCGAATGTGCAATACGTGATGACCACAAACTTTTCAAGATATACCAAAGGAACCAAATGGCGGACTCGATTTGATGTCTTTGGAGATCATGGTCTTTTCAATTCTGATCTTGAAAAATGGAAACACCAGATAAAAATAGTTCGGAATTATTTAAGCCACAAGAAGTTTCAACAACTCTTAGCAAAGATTATTCCGGAGATTATAGAGAAAGGGCTAATCCCAGTTCTTGAGCATGTCTCTGAAGAAGATGTAGCAGTCGACCTTCAAGATTTGTTCACTAGGTACACATATGATTTTGTTAGCATCATCGCCACAGGTTTAAACCCCAATTCACTCAGTATTGGATTCCCTGAAATTCCATTTAAGGAGGCCATTGATGATGCGTGTGAAGCCATATTTTTCCGGTATATTTTGCCGGAAAGATTATGGAAGTTGCTGAGATGGTTAGGAACTGGGAAGGAGAGAAAATTGAGTAAAGCTTCGAGAGTCCTAAATCATTTCGCGGCAAAGCATATTTCAATTAAACGAGAAGAGCTTAGCAAAGCTTCAATGACAACAACGGAAGATGAAGAGAATTTCAACATTTTGAAACTTTACTTAAGTGGACATGAGATTGCTGGGCCAACACTTACTGATGAGAAAGTTGTTAAAGACAACTTGATTGGCATTATTTTTGCAGGTGAAGAAACATCAAGTATCGCTCTCTCTTGGTTCTTCTGGTTGATTTCAAAAAATCCATTTGCTGAGTTTAAAATCAGAGAAGAACTAAGAAGAAATTTTCCACAAAAAGAAGTCATCAACAAAGGGCGGCTATTTGAGTTGGATGAATTGAGTAAGCTTGTTTATCTTCATGCAGCTTTATGTGAAGCACTAAGGCTATTCCCACCAGTACCTTACGAGAACAGGACTTCTGTAGAACCTGATATCCTGCCAAGTGGTCATAAGGTCAATGAAAAGACAACTCTTCTCATCTCAGCTTATGCAATGGGAAGGATGTCATCTGTATGGGGAGAAGACTGCCATGAGTTCAAGCCAGAGAGATGGATCACAGAAGATGGAGGCATCAAACATCAGCCGCCTCATAAATTCTCCGCATTCAGTGCAAGGCCAAGAAATTGTCCGGGAAAGGAAATTGCTTTTACTCTTATGAAAGTCATGGCAGCTACTATCATCCATAGCTACGATATTCAAGTGCTAGAAACTCCCCCTGTGATCCCTACTCTTAGTATTAGCTTACGCATGAAGCATGGGATGATGGCTAAAGTTAAGCCAAGATCAGCGTGTTGAACTATAAATTAATTAGCTTTTGTTGTACGTTCATGACCCGAATCTATTTTGGAGTCATGGCTGTTAATCGTTCTCATAAATAATGGAGAAAATATGTATTTCTAATATATGCATAATAAAGAATATGTCTGGCACATTGATTTTGTTAAGAGATATTAAAGACTCCATCTTTTTAACACATCTTATTTGGCTTAAGCTATGTTTGTTAGCTGAATTGGCTGAATTTTTTGCAATTCCATAACCTTTTTGCTTTATATGTTCTTAGTGCAAACGTTTCTATATATTTAGATACTAGAGACCACGTAAATAGAGAAGGAACAAATAACGCGTTTCGGTATTTGCAAGGGAAGAAACACAAAAGAAAGAGAGGCGAAAGAAAAAGTGGTTATTGGTTTGGGCACCAGGGAGCTTTACAAATTGGGAAACCGAAAAACAAAAATATATAGAATTGAAGCTTATAATAAGTAAATATCTATCTAATTTATTTTTTTTAATGACTTTGCCATTTTATTGTATATATATCATAATTGAAATATAAAATACATTAAGATTATATATACTTTCACCTTATACGTACAAAATGATTTGACATAACATAATTGATAAGGTTGTTATTACATCTTTTACTAGATCTTAACTCTTTTGATATTAAAACCATAGTGTATACGTATAAATTAATTAGTTATATTTGTAGTATTGTTCTATAAAATAGTGAAAGTAAACTTTTGGAGTATTAGTTACAATATTTAGCTTTAGATGGCTTTTATATAGCTTTAGGTCTCTCATAGATGACTTTCATGAAGGGTGGGTGATAATTTTATAGATCATTATATCAAAATTGAAACTTGTGTCACAATTGTATATGCATTAATTAGACTGGGCACACGAAAATATAAGATCTATCACATGTAATGTATGCTGTAGAATTAAATATGCCATTTGATTATTATTTGTAGTGCATTAAAGACTTGTGCTTTAAAAAGTCTATATTTATTATAATTAACATATAAACTCATGTGACGCACAATGGGTTGGTTCAAGTGGTAAGGGTGGCCCAGGAGGGAGTTGGTAAGGCCAATGACGAAGTCCTGGGTTCGACTCTTCACAATGATCTTTCCCTATTATGTAAGCGGGAGATCGTGACAGTGGGTGTAAGTTGGCCCGGACACCTCGGCTACCAAAATATATATATATATATAAACTCATGTGACCAATAAATAGTAAAGCAAATTATTGATTTGAAACATCAGCCATTTGCGCTAGGTACAATTATCTTCATCCACCAACTACACATGTTGGTGTTTGATGGTCAATTATTATCTCCAACCACTTAATCGGCATATTATCTTTTTTAAATTTAAAATTTTGATATGAACATTTGATGTTTTGATGTATTATAGATAATATCATTTATCCAACATTTGAACCTAATTTGATCTTAATTTGAGTTATTTTCTTAGTTAATAGTTTACTATTTTATTTAGAATTTAATTTTGATATTTTCTTGTTTAGTTAGAATTAGATTCTGTTTCCTAATAGATTCTATTTCCTAGTCAAGTTATAATTGTTGGCACTATAAATAAGTTTCTTTAGCTATTTTCTTAGGTCGTTGAATATGGATTTTTGATCTTTTTCTTTAACTTTGCTTCTTCAACCTATACCCATCCCTAGGCTTGAATTGTATGCTTATTTACCTCATGTGCCTATGGAATTGACTTTTAGTTCAATGGTTAAAGAGGAAGATTTGTGTGCCTACCGAGGCCATTTCAAGCCTCTAGTGCTTTCTTGTCTCATGCTTGTAGGGCCCATTGTCTTGTCCCAGTTCTTGAAGAATTTATGCTATGTTCGTGATACACTTAGCCGTTTCCTTGTTCGTTTGGCACATCCACCTCATGCGCTTTGATGGAGTTTTTTTTAGCTAAATCGTCAGGAGTCGAGTTTTTTCAAGAGGGAGAGAATTGATGTAGGACGTACTAGATTATAAATTAGGAATTTTAATTTTGATTTTAGGGATTTTAATAAATTGGGGATGGTTCCTCAAATTAAAAGAAAGGGAGGGAGATGTAGATAGAGGAAAGGAGAAAAACAATAGAAGAAATTTGGGAAAGAAGTCGAGTGAAAATTGAGAGAGAAATAATCTTTTTACTAAAAGATCAAAAAATCAATAACAACCAAGTCTGCAAAAAATAACATAACTAAAGGCTCCTACTTATAGGACCTTAAAGTATAGTTCTACTAGGAAATAAAATCCCATTAGGAAATTGAATCATAATCTTAGTTTAACTAGAAAATACTAAAGTTAAATCCTAAATAAAATAGTAAAGTATTTATTAGGAAGATAACTCAAATTAGGATTACTCCCAATTTAGGAAGCAAAAATCCCTAAAATTAAAATTAAAATTAAAATTTGTAATTTATAATCTAATACGTCAATTCTCTCCCTCTTGAAAAAAAACTTGAATACGAAATAATCCTAATTTGAGTTATTTTCCTAATAAATAGTTTAATATTTTATTTAAGATTTAATTTTGGTATTTTCTAGTTAAACTAGGATTAATATTCTATTTTCTAATGGGATTTTATTTTCTAGTGGAATTATACTTTAAGGTCCTATAAATATGAGCCTTTAGTTATGTTATTTTTCAGATTTGGTTGTTATTGGTTTTTTGAATTTTTAGTAAAAAGATTGTCTTCTCCATTAATTTCACTCTATTTCTCCCTCAAAAAAAAAAAAAGAGTTACAGTCAATATTCGCGAATATGTAATGTTCATCGGGGTTCTTCAAGTTAACAGAAAGGGAGAGAGATATAGACAGAAGCAAGGGGAGAAATAATAAAAGAAATTTAGGGAGAAATAGAGTGAAATTGAAGGAGAAGACAATCTTTTTACTAAAAGATCGAAAAACCAATAACAACCAAATCTGAAAAATAACATAACTAAAGGCTTCTTTTTATAGGACCTTAAAGTATAGTTCTTCTAGGAAATAAAATCCCATTAGGAAAAAGAATATTAATCCTAGTTTAAAAAGAAAATATCAAAATTAAATTCTAAATAAAATAGTAAACTATTAACTGGAAAAATAACTCAAATTAGGATTACTCTCAATTTAGAAAGTCAAAATCCCTAATAATAGTCAAAATCCCTAATTAATTAGAATCCCTAAAATTAAAATTAAAATCCCTAATTTATTCCTAATATGTCCTATATCAATTCTCCTTTGCTCGAAAGAACTTGACTCCTTGTGAGTTGTTAAGAAGGAAATTGCCAATACACAAGGAAACGCCACATCTTGTCTTGCACGATCATTGGAAAGTCATCAATCCACATCTTCGCTTCATGACGATCCAATATTGAAAGCACACCTGATAGAAAAATTATTGATGCTTCAGCTGCCTTCGATACTGGTAGAGAAGCAATAATCACCAGGGAAGACTTCACCGTTGATCCAACAGAAGATTTCATCGTTGACCCAATGATAAGAGTAGAAGAACCAAAATATGAATCATAACTTATGAAATCAATTTCATGAATGATTTCATGAGATTCTTCACATATAGGGTCCACACCATCATTAGAATTCATCCTGCCCTTGATCTCAATATCAACTCTAGATTCATGCCCATCTTCAAGATCAATCTCGCTTGTTTCATCATCTCCACCAGAATCATCACATTCATCCTCATGGTTCTTAGGAGTTGCACCCAAGATCTCTTGATTCCTATGTTTCATACATGACTCCAAATTAGAGTCTCGTTTTGTGAGAACGGAAGCTTGTAAGGCTTTTAAGGCTAATAATATTTCTGCCACTTTATTTTCCAAAGCATCTATCCTAATGTTTGTCCTATTTTCTGAGCCTCGTATCATTGAGAGTATTGAAGTTTGTAATGAAGAACACATTGTAGATAGTGATAAGAAGAGTATGATGATGGTCGCGGTGAACAGAAACTTTGATGAACAGTAACTTTGGTGAATAGTAATCTTGTGACACCTTTTTTTTTTTTTATATTGAAGGGGTGATGTGATGGAAGATGAAATTGAGGTAAAGTAAATCAATGGTGGTGGAAGGTTCGGGGGTTATGGGTTGAACAAAAATCTAAAGGATAGTAGATCAAAATCACGCTCTGATATCATTTGATGAGGAACGAGGTTCCTTAAGTTAACAAAAAGGGAGGGACATATAGACAGAAGAAAGGGGAGAAACAATAGAAGAAATTTAAGTAGAAATAAAGTGAAATTAGGGGAGAAGACAATCTTTTTACTAAAAAATCAAAAAACCAATAACAACCAAATCTGAAAAATAACATAACTAAAGGCTTCTAATTATAGGACCTTAAAGTATAGTTCTACTAGGAAATAAAATCCCATTAGAAAATAGAATATTGATCATATTTTAAGCAGAAAATACCAAAATTAAATCCTAAATAAAATAGTAAACTATTTATTAAAAAAATAACTAAAATTAGGATTTCTCCTAATTTAGGAAGTCAAAATCCCTGATAATAGTTAAAATTCCTAATTAATTAAGATCCCTAAAATATAATTGAAATCCCTAATTTATTCCTAATATGTCCTACATCATGACGAGGAACGGGGGTCCTCAAATTAACATAAAGAGAGAGAGATGTAGATAGAGAAAAGGAGAGAAATAGTAGAAGAAATTGGGGAAGAAGTAGAGTGAAATAGAGGGAGAAAAATAATCTTTTTAGATCAAAATCCATATTCAACAACCTAAGAAATAAAATAACTAAAGACACTTATTTGTAGTGCCAACAATCATAACTTAACTAGGAAATTGAATCTATTAGGAAATAGAATATAATTCCAACTAAACAAGAAAATATAAAAATTAAATCCTAAATAAAATAGTAGATTATTAACTAGAAAAATGACTCAAATTAGGATTACTCCCAATTCAGAAAGTCAAAATCCCTAATTAATTAGAATCCCTAAAATCAAAATTAAAATCCCTAATTTATTCCTAATATGTCCTACATCAATTCTCCTCCACTTAAAAGAACTCGACTCCTGGCGAGTTGTCAAAGAGGAAGTTGCTAATACACAAGAAAACGCCACGTTTTGTCTTGCACGATCATTGGAAAGTCGTCAATCCACATCTTCACTTCATGACGATCCAATATTGGAAGCAAACATGATAGAAAAATTACTGATGCTTTAGCAACCTTCGATATTAGTAGAGTAACAATAATCACCACGGAAGACTTCATCGTTGACCCAATGATAGGAGTAGAAGAACCCAAATATGAATCACAACCTATGAAATCAACTTCTTGAATGATTTCATGAGATTCTTCACATGTAGGCTCCATATCATCGTTAGAATTCATCTTGCCCTCGATCTCAATATCACCTCTAGATTCATGCCCATCTTCAAGATCAATCTCGCTTGCTTCATCATCTCCATTAGAATTATCACATTCATCATCATGGTTTTTAAGAGTTGCATAAAAAATCCCTTGATTCCTATGTTTGGTAGATGACTCGAAATTAGGGTCTTGTATTTTGAGAGAGGAAGCTTGTAAAGCTTTTAAAGTTGCTAATATTTCTATCATTTTATCTTCCAAAGCATCTATCTAAATATTTATCCTATTTTTTGATGCTTGTATCATTGAGACTATTGAAGTTTGTACTAAAGGACACATTGTAGATATCGACAAGAAGAGTATGATGTGGTCGGGGTTAACAGTAACTTAGATGAATAGTAACCTCGATGAACAGTACTCGTCTGTGAACAGTAACACCGATGAACAATACATGTTCGTGAATAGTGACTGTAACTCCTTTTTTTTAAAGGGGTGATAAAAGATAAAATTGAGGTAAAGTAAATTAATGGTGGTGGGAAATACAGGGTTTATAGGTTGAACAAAAATTAAATGATAAATAGTATAAGAGGGGATCAAAACCACACTCTTATACCAATTGATGAGGAATGAGGTTCCTCAAATTAACAGAAAAGGAAGGAGATGTAGACAGAGGAAAGGTGAGAAATAATAGAAGAAATTGATGGAGAAGTAGAGTGAAATCGAGATAGAAAAATAATCTTTTCACTGAAAGATAAAAAATCCATATTCAATAACCTAAGAAATAAAATAACTAAAGACAATTTTTATAGTGCCAACAATCATAGCTTGACTAGGAAATAGAATCTAATTCCAACTAAATAAGAAAATATCAAAATTAAATCCTAAATAAAATAGTAAACTATTAACTAAAAAAAAACTCAAATTAGGATTACTCCCAATTTGGGAAGTCAAAATCCCTAAAATCAAAATTAAAATCCCTAATTTATTCTTAATATGTCCTACATCAATTATTGATGAAGAACGGGGCTCCTCAAATTAACAGAAAGGGAGGGAGATGTAGATAGAGGAAATGGGATAAATAATGGAAGAAATTTAGGAAGAAATAGATTGAAATTGAGGGAGAAGACAATCTTTTTACTAAAAGATAAAAAAAACAATAACAACCAAATCTGAAAAATACCATAACTAAAGGCTCCTATTAATAGGACCTTAAGTATAGCTTTACTAGGAAATAAAATCCCATTAGGAAATAGAATCATAATCCTAGAAAATACCAAAATTAATTCCTAAATAAAATAGTAAACTATTTATTAGGAAAATAACTCAAATTAGGATTACTCCTAATTTAGGAAGTCAAAATCCCTAAAATTAAAATTAAAATTCCTAATCTAATACGTCCTACATCATTTCTTTCCCTCTTAAAAAAATGCCACTCCTAACGAGTTCGCTAGAAAAAAACTCCATCAAAGCGCATGAGGTGGATGTGCCAAATGAACAAGGAAACGGCCAAGTATATCACGAACATAGCATAAATTCTTCAAGAACTAGGACAAGACATTGGGCTCTGCAAGCAAGAGACAAGAAAGCATTGGAGGCTTGAAATGGCCTCGATAAGCACACAAATCTTCCTCTTTAACCATTGAACCAAAAGTCAATTCCATAGGCACACGAGATAAAGAAGCATGCAATTCAAGCCTAGGGATAGGTATAGGTTGAAGAAGCAAAGTTGAAGAGCTATGGTAACTTGACATTTGGGTAGTGTGCTTGGCAGGCTTTAAAGTGATGGTTGTACCATTGTGAGAAAAAGTATAGGTGTTATCTCTCCCACGATTGGTAACATTCATGTCATAAAGCCAAGGTCTTCCAAGAAGAATATGAGCTACATCCATAGGAACAACATCACAATATATGTTGGCCTGATAAGATCCAAATATTAGAGGAGCTAAACATCTTTCAATGACATCCAAAGAAGTTTTATCAATCCAAGCTACATTAAAAGGATGTGGGTGGGGTTCGGTTGTAATTTGTAGCCTAGAAATTGCGGATTTAGAAACCACATTCATAACGCTTCCACTATCAATCACTAATTTACAAACCCTTCCCTTACAAGGAATGAAAGTATGGAAAATGTTATTACGTCTCCAATCTTCTTCTTTGGGTATAGCTAAAATATTTCTCACAACATTAACTTGAGGTGTATCATCATCTAATCCTAAATCTTCATCAGTAGCTCCAAAAGATTCAAGAACCTCTCCCATGGGTGGGTCACGTATTTCTTCTAGCACTAAAGTGCGATAAAGACAACGAGAAGCAATATGACCTTTGACATGACAATGGTGACACACAATTTGGGAATTACTAGGAGAAGAACTAGAATTGGCAAATGACCTTTCCCTATTTGTGTTTGCTTGGGAAGTCTTGGGTTGGGAAAAAGTGTTTGAGTTCTCAAAGGATCTTGATGAAAGTGATTGTGTGGGAGTTTGCCTAGTGTTAGGATATTGAAAAAAATGTTCTACTTCAATGGCTTTGTAGTAGGCTTCATCTAAAGTAGTTGGGGAGTGCAAATTAACTAGTCGTTGAATATCAAAGTGAAGCCCATGGATAAACCTAGACCTAGTGATGTCATCCTCTTCAGAAATCCCACTCTGAACCACAAGATTATTGAACTTATGTAGATAATTAGTGACACTCAAATATCCTTGTTTAAGATTAAACATTTTTGAAAGCAATTGGGTTTTGTAAGTAGGGGGTACATACTTTCTATGTAACCTAGACTTCATGTCATCCCAAGTAAGAACTTTCGCTTCACGCTCTACCTCTCACTCTACAATTTGCCAATGTTGTTTTGCAAGCCCGACCAACTTAAGTTTAGCAAGACGAATTTGTAACTTGTCTGATATATTAAACCACCCAAAAGGTTCCTCTGTGGCACCTACCCAATCTAAGAATGAATTAGGATCCATTCTAGCATCAAATTTAGGGATATCTTGTTTAACATGCTTAGTGACATTGTCATGCTTATCTTTTAATGCTTTATCGCTATGCTTAGCATATTTATGACTACCTCCTCACTATTTTCCGTTTTTTCAAGATCAAATTCTAACTTAGGGATATTATTTTCACCTATAAGAGTTTATTCTTTTTTTTGGAGTTTTACCCAAAATCTCTTTATCCTTTTGATCCTTATGCTTAGTAGATGGCTCCAAGTTAGGGTCTTGTATTGTGAGAAAGGAAGCTTGTAAGGCTGTCATAGTTGCTAATATTTCTGTCACTTTAGTTTTCAAAGCATCTATCTTAATGTTTGTCCTATTTATCATTAGCTGGAGTGTTTATGGTGTTTCAGGCTGTTGGACTAAGGTTTGAGATGTGTTAGGCTCTTCAGTTTGGTTTTTTTTTTTTTTTTTTTTGCTTCTAGTAATCATAATAGGACAAAATTAGGCTAAATTGATGCAAATTACTCAAATACCCGCAAAATCAACAAGTAGAACAAAAGTCAAAGGGGCAGAAAAATCAAACCGAATTATGTGCTGTCGATAAACAGTAACTCTCGTGAATAGTATGCTGTGAACAGTAACTCTGATGAACAGCAAGTGTTCGTGAACAGTGACTGAATTATTATTATTTTTTTTTGGATTGAAGGGCTGATGGAAGATGAAATTGGGGTAAAGTAAGTTAATGGTAGTTAGAGGTTTAAGGTTTATAGGTTGAATAAAAAATTAAAGGATAAATAGTATTAGAAAGGATCAAAATCACGCTCTAATACTAATTGATGAGGAATAGGGTTCCTCAAGTTAACAGAAAGGGAGGGAGATATAGATAGAAGAAAGGGAAGAAACAATAGAAGAAATTTAGAGAGAAATAGAGTAAAATTGGGGGAGAAAACAATCTTTTTACTAAAAGATCAAAAAACCAATAACAACCAAATCTGAAAAATAACATAACTAAAGGCTCTTATTTATAGGATCTTAAAGTATAGTTCTACTAGGAAATAAAATCCCAGTAGGAAATAGAATATTAATCATAGTTTAACTAGAAAATACTAAAATTAAATCCTAAATAAAATAGTAAACTATTTATTAGAAAAATAACTTAAATTAGGATTTCTCCTAATTTAGGAAGTCAAAATCTCTAATTAATTAAAATCCCTAAAATATAATTGAAATCCCTAATTTATTCCTAATATGTCCTGCGTCAATTCTCCTCTGCTTGAAAAAACTCGACTCCTGGCTAGTTGTCAAGAAGGAAATTACCAATACACAAGGAAACGTCACGTCTTGTCTTGCACGATCATTGGAAAGTCATCAATCCATATCTTCGCTTCTTGACGATCCAATATTGAAAGCACACATGATAGAAAAATTGCTGATGCTTCAACGGCCTTCGATATTGGTAGAGAAACAATAATCACCATGGAAGACTTCACTGTTGACCCAATGATAGGAGTAGAAGAACCAAAATATGAATCACAACCTATGAAATCAATTTCTTGAATGATTTCATGAGATTCTTCACATATAGTCTCCATAACATCATTAGAATTCATCTTGCTCTCGATCTCAATATCACCTTTAGATTTATGCCCATCTTCAAAATCAATTTCGCTTGCCTCTTCATCTCCACTAGAATCATCACATTCATCGTCATGGTTCTTAGGAGTTGCACCCAAAATCCCTTGATACCTATCTTTGGTAGATGACTCCAAATTAGAGTTTTGTTTTGTGAGAACGGAAGCTTGTAAGGCTTTTAAAGCCGCTAATTATTCTACCACTTTATTTTCCAAAGCATCTATCCTAATGTTTGTCCTATTTTCTGAAGCTTACATCATTGCGAGTATTGAAGTTTTTAATGAAGGACACATTGTAGATATCAACAAGAAGAGTATGATGATGGTCGCAGTGAACGGTAACCCAGTGAATAGTAATTCTAGTGAACAGTAATCCGTGAACAGTAATTCCGGTGAACAGTGACTGTAACACTTTTTTTTAATTGATATGTCCTACATCAGTTTAACTAGAAAATATCAAAATTAAATCCTAAATAAAATAGTAAACTATTATTAGAAAAATAACTCAAATTAGGATTTCTCCTAATTTAGGAAGTTAAAATCCCTAATAATTGTCAAAATCTCTAAAATATAAATGAAATCCCTAATTTATTCCTAATATATCCTACATCAATTATTGATGAGGAATGAAGTTTCTCAAATTAAAAGAAAGACAGGGAGATATAGACAGAGGAAAGGGGAGAAATAATAGAAGAAATTGAGGGAGAAGTAGAGTGAAATGGAAAGAGAAAAAAATCTTTTTACTAAAATATCAAAAATCCATATTCAACAACCTAAGAAATAAAATAACTAAAGACACTTATTTATAATGTCAAGAATCACTATTTGAATAGGAAATAGAATAAAACTCCAACTAAAAAAAAAATACTAAAATTAAATTCTATATAAAATATTAAACTATTTATTAGGAAAGTAACTCAAATTAGGATTACTCCTAATTTAGGAAGTCAAAATTCCTTATGATTCTATTTTCTAATGGGATTTTATTTCCTAGTAGAATTATACTTAAAGTCCTATAAATAAGAGCCTTTAGTTATGTTATTTTCAGATTAGGTTGTTGAATGTGGATTTTGATTTAAAAAGATTATTTTTCTGCCTCGATTTCACTCTACTTCTTCCTCAATTTCTTCTATTTTCTCTGTCTACATCTCCCTCCCTTTCTGTTAATTTGAGAAACCCCGTTTCTCATCACTATGACTTTCAATTTCAACTAATGCAGATTACTTGAAAATTATAAATGTTCAATTTTCAATTTATATCGCGATTAGATTGCATATTTTAATTAGTAACATCCTTTAAAAAAACCAGTATATAGAAAAGAGATGAAGGAAGATAATTTTATTAAAAAATAATTCTGATATGATTGGCAAACAGGAGGAAAATATAAAAAATAGAAAAGGATATTTTATCATTTTCATCAAGGGTAATTTTGTAAAATAATTTTTTATTAAAAAAAGTGGTGTTAAGAGTAGCTTTAAGGGTGCATATAGCCCATTCTATACAAAAATAAGTAATTAGCTATTATTATCTACTTGTGGCAGATTCTTTCTTGGTGGAACTTACAAGTTACTTTAATTTGTGGTGGTCCATCATACCGATGGTAAGGTTTTAAATTAATTACAATTTAAAGTTTGCCTACTAATACTGGTTGAAGCTGCATGTCTATCAAGTACTTAATTGTTGGGCAAAATGAACTACAATTGGAGTCCTTGAACAGTGAAATATAATAACAAATTTTCATTTCTGATCAGATTAGGCCATTTTCTTTCTCAGGTTTTTACATTAATGGTTTGGTTTTTTTTAATTGCGTATCAGATGTCTTCGTTACTTTGGCCTTTAAGTATTTCCAAATCTTAAATTCTTAGCATAGCTCATATGAGGAGTAACTTAGTTCCACACATTAAGAAATAGAACATATCCTGCCAGCCGCCCATGTTGTAATTTGCTTTTGATTGAACATAAAGAATGAATAAGTATTAGAATAGACAGCAGGAACAGCGTATAACTAATCCGTTCGATGTTTGGGAATTAGGCATGATAATGACTCATCAGTACATAGCTCTTTTTTCTCTTCCAGTTTTTTGCATAACCATTATCCCTCTATCATAATCATATTGCAAAAAATCCTGACCTGGACAATAGATTTTTTATTTTCAGATGAAAAATAGCGTTTAAACACTGAAGTTAGATTATTAAAAAGCTCATAACATACCCTTAGATGTCTATTCTTAAAGAAATGGGATTTTTAATATGCATAAAAAAATAAATCAATATTAGGATATCTTAATAGGAAAAAGGCTTTCCAATATCCTTATTTATTAGGATTATGAAAACAAATTAACCTCAATGAAACATAAATAGATCTCATAGGGAGAATTTGATTCACATGGAGAAGCTGCAATTATTACTTGTATCAAACTTTGAAAGCTTTTTAGTTTTTATTTCAGAGAAGTGTAGAGCTGGAACTGTTTTCCGATAGTCCCTAAGCTTTTGGCTATTAACTGTCTAAACTGAAATAGCTAAGAACTTTCCAAAAGAACTTCCAATTTTAATTGATTATAATAGAACTTGTTCAACTTACTTATTTACAGGAAGTAGCAATTAGAGATAGATGTGGCTTCTGGATTCTATTTTCTATTTGGATTAGGTAACTTTTATACTTAATTGAAGCATTGAGTTAGTAATGATTTATATAATTGATTTTTGTAAAATTTATATTGGCGTCTTCTCTATCATCTTTTTTTGACAAAAATGGCCAATTAAGAGAGTTTACGTGTTATCAGTATGAGAGTATTGTTTACATTTTTCTACCTCTATCTTTACTAGTCTAGTTGCTCATAGTTTGATTTTAAGTTAACCCATCTTTTTCATAGCTTTCCCATTAACAAGTTTCATTTCAACCCATGTTTAAAATTGAAAAATTGAACATTAGAAACTTAGATGAAAGTTGTTGTCTCGTCATGTTCACTTTTGGTTTTTATTATATGGTTTAACAATTGTATAAATTAACAAGATTATTAACCTTTGAACAATTAACGCTAATCACTTTTAACATGCTTAAATAATCTC
The DNA here is from genome assembly GCA_013180625.2 of Boswellia sacra. Taxonomy (NCBI): domain Eukaryota; kingdom Viridiplantae; phylum Streptophyta; class Magnoliopsida; order Sapindales; family Burseraceae; genus Boswellia; species Boswellia sacra. Next base: position 460,406 of record SNVD02011071.1, read on the forward strand.
ACTTTTAATACTTTCAACTTTTAGTCAATGTTGTTAAGCCAGCTGCTACCTATGTGTAGAAGAGTGAGATTGTACAATAACTTGCCATTATTTTAAAAAATACAAATCTTTATCCACTACCCGCATGCTTAAATAATCTCTATTTTTAACATCTGCGCTTCGCGACCTATATGGGCCTTTAGCCACTATCTTGCCTACAAGTTACAAGCAATTTGATCTTTATTCACTTTTCTTTTGGTTGTTAATTAATTCTTTACTTTTCATAGAATTGCATACCATTAAATTTGGGGTTCAGGAATTTTAATGACCTAGATTGAATGCAGTATTCATTAAACTTCCAACTTTGTCAATGTATAACAAGGGAGTGTAAATTTAAATTTGTTGCATCTATGTTAGATGGATAGGATTGCTTCAAACATTTCATTTTCTAATTCATCTCAAAACTTTTATATATACTTTGGTGCTAAAGAATATGACCTTCTCTTTCTTTTGAAGCTACCAACTAGTGAAATTTAAAGCTTATCAACCAGTGAAAATAGAGCAAGCTCAAAATTGTAAGTTTTCCCGCATACTGAACTTGAATTTTTATTTTTGGTGTTTTGTTGTGCTTTTTTTTTTTAAAAAAATGCTATGGGTTCTTGCTGATATGTAATTTTTCTTTACTTTCTCTTCATCCAATTTAATAAGAATTGATATTTGTTGTTGCACCAGTCCTTTTGATATAAATCATTTGGTTAAATGCTTTGGACTGTCTACTTTGATACACTTTTGGCCTACGATTAGTTGAAGTTCTCTTAGTATGCAGTTTTAGCTTCATCATGGATTGAATGTAATGTCATAGATGTTTGGTATCTGGTGGAAGAGTATTGTATATTTGTTTAATCACCTAGATGATACAGATGATACAGAATGGATGTGTGTACCTTTTTTTGAGCACTGAAAGGTTTATGTACTAAAAAGCTTAATGCAAAGTATAGATTAATGAAAAATATTTTGATAGAGTATTAAAATATTTTTCTTATCAAAATATTTTTCTATGTTGTATAGATGGATAAAAGTTTTCAATCTTCTGCAAGTAGTGTTGTACCATGGGGTAAGGATTTATGGGACAATCATAGGATGATTGTATTTTGTGACTTATGTATCCAGGAAGTAGAGGCAAGAAATCGTCCAAGGAGTCACTTTACTAAAATTGGATGGGAGAACTTGGTACCAAACTTTAATAAGGAGACAGGAGAATGTATAACAATATTCAATTTAAAAATAAGTGGGATGGACTTAAAAATAATTGGAAATTATGGAAGCAATTGATTAGAAAGGAGACTGGTTTAGGATGAAATTCTCAGAGAAAGACTATCGATGCATCTAACGATTAGCGGCTAAGTAAAACAAAAGTTCATATATTAGTTCGTATTTGTTTAATAGCTTTCATATACTATACTTTGAATTAATCTTTTTCACAATAAAATACATGTAGGAATTTCCAAATGCTGCTAAGTTTTATTAGGAAGGCATTGATCCCATGATGGAGAACAAACTAAATATGATGTCCATGAATATTACAGTTGCATGAGAACATTCTTGGGCACCTTTATCTAGTGTATGTCCATCTAAAGGCACGGAGACATCTAATGATACTATTCCAATTGCGGATACCGGTATTTAAGATGAGTACACTCTAGGTGAAGGTACCAAAGTATTGATAAGCTGGGAGACAGGAAAGGGAAAATATTGGCTACAAGTGGAAAGATGGGAGGTTCTATAAAAATATCAAGATAGATTGAATGCCTTATTGATATAGTAGATAAGAGAAATTTTGTGCTTATTGAAGTGCAAGAGGAATCAAGTGGTCACAGTATTGTTAAAGGCATTAGATGTTGTTGCATCTTTACCAAGGGTTCCAGTTGAGAGTGAGTTGTGGTTATTTGTGAGTAGATTGTTTGAGGAAGAAGTGAAAAGAGATGTATTTAATGGAATTGAAGATCCAGAGCTCCTCACCTTACATGGCTTAATTACCAAAAAAGAATTGCTTGAGATTAATTGTTAAACTTTGTGTTTGTTAAGACTTTGTGTTAACTATGTCATTATTAAGACTTCATGTTTAGTGTTGTCCAATGTGAAGACTGAATTAACTTTGAAATGGATATAGTTAAATTTGAATGATATTTGCTTCGGTTTGATACTATTGTATTATAAAGCCAATTTTTGGAGGGTTCTTCAATGGTGTCTCATTATCCTAATTGATCATTTGTTTCAAGTTGTAAAAGACGTGTTATTAATAACAAAAGTATCAGCTAGCTACCAACAGATTATGATAATGCCATATATTGCATCAATCAACCATTATTTCTTGGATTTCTCAACTATTTGAAAAGGATTGATGTTTACTTGTTAATTTATATATACACGCAACTTGTGAATTGTTATATGTGCTTGAATGTTAAATACTCTTATGTTTAGGATAAACCATTAAAGGCAAAGTGGCTCAGGACCCACTTCTGCTCTCCAAATCTCAAGCCAAGTAACTACTCTTATTTTTCTCCTTATGCCTTATTGATATTTATTTGAATCTAAGCCAAAGAATTTTAATTGTTAAATATCTATTTTTTAGGAATTTTTAGATGAGGAAGAGGAGTTTGATCTACTTGTGTGTGTTGTTGCCATTTTGTTTGAGTATTATTATTTGACATATATTTATAAAGAACCTTGTATGGATTCTACTCAGACAGGTCATATGTGGCTGATGGAAGTGTTGGGAGGAAATGACCGTGTGTGTCTTAATGCCTTTAGAATGGAAAAGGATGTTTTCATTAGATTATGCACTGACTAACAAACTAGTTATGGGTTGGTTCTATAAGGTGAGTGCTGTTGAGATCTTAGGGATGTTCTTGTATATTTTAGGATGTGGAGTAGGAAACGGGTTAGCACAAGAGTGATTCCAACATTCTGGTGAGACTGTGAGTAGATATTTCACTAAGGTATTGGATGTTGTATGTCGTTTGGCAATAGATATGTTAAAACCACTAGATTCAGATTTTAGAGATATTCCTGAGTATATATTAAGAGATGCTAGATATATGCCTCATTTTAAGGTAATAATACTTACTTTAAATAAAATTAACTTATGATAATTTCATATTATGATAATTGATATTTATTTCTAATCTAATATTTTTATCATATTAGAATTGTATTGGTGTAATAGATGGTGTACACACTACAAGAAAAATTGGCTATGGCAACGCGCACTTCGTGTTGCTAAAACGTTTTTGTAATGCGCAGATGCACGTTGCTATTCTTGCTGCTGCGAAAGGTCCCTCACTTTTAGCAATGCGCACATGCATGTTACCAAAAGTGATTTTGCACGTTACAAAAAATCTTTTCACAACATGTATTGCTCGTTGTTGAAAGACAAAGAGTAATAGAGTTTCAGCAACCGAGATGCGCGTTGCTATAGACATCAATGGCAACGCGCAATGCGTGTTGCAAAAAGATCAGAAGTAATATAGTTTCAGCAACATGCAATGAGCGTTACTGTAGACCTCAATGGCAACGCACATTGCATGTTGCGAAAAGATCAGAAGTAATATAGTTTCAGTAACACACAATGAACGTTGCTGTAGACCTTAATGGCAACGCATATTGCATGCTGCGAAAAGATCAAAACTAATATAGTTTCAGCAACATGCAATGAGCGTTACTATAGACCTCAATGGCAACGCACATTACACGTTGCGAAAAGATCAAAACTAATATAATTTTAGCAACATACAACGCGCATTGCTATAGATATAAGCATGTGAGTTTTGGCAACATGCGCATGTTGCCATTTTTTTGATGTAGAAATATATTGTATTTATAATTAAATACCCTTTATATTAATATGTGATACCTGCTTATTTTTAATTATTACAAATTGGTATATAAATTATCGCAGAATACATAATATATAATAAATGTACAAATTTGTATTATGTTAATATTATCACAAATATTATTAAAAATACAAGTACTTGTAATTAATATGTAATAAAATTCTAAATGACTTCAGGAAAATGAAATCAAGTAAAAAATACTTAAGGTAGCACAAATTTGTACATAAGCAACAAAATCATCATCTTTTTTTAGCATATTGATTGATAAACTTTCCAAACAAACACGAACAAAGCCTACACAAGCAACTTCAAAATGTTAAATAGTAGGCATATAGACTCATGTTTGAGCATAAAACTAACTTACGGATTCAAATTTAATTTTATTCTTAAGTAAATGTATCACTTACCTTATCTCACAGCTTCAACTGTATATGATAGAAAAATCATATAATGAAACCACTAACATATTAAATAGCATGCTTACAGCCACCAAGACAAAAGAAAAAGAAAAGCCACAATACATGAAATTAGTATATAATATAAAATTACAAACTTTAATCATTTAATAATTCAAAAATTATATACATTTTACTTACCTAAAAAGTGACAACATTAAAGGCAACTTGCACCTAAAAATAAGGATAATAAAAATGTAGTTAACATCTTTAGAACATATTGTAAAAATTAAATGATATAAGCTTCCAAATACAAACTTATAGAAATATAGTCAATGACAAAGTATTACCTTCATGATATCAATTTGATGCAACTTTTAGGCCAAGCAATAGTACTTCCTACAGCCTGATCAATGTTTTGAGCTTCATCAGTTGATCTATACAGTTCAACATCATTCTTAATAGCATGAGTTACCCAAACTTTCCAAAAATCCCTTCCTAAAGGCTTGTTATGTACTAGAACTTTAGGATCTACACTTGCAATCTCTTCTTCAGACACAATTTCATCTAGGTCATTTGAGTACCAATGCAGTAATAGGCATCTTACATTTTCACTTGGTATAATTTGATGAATTGGAACAATTCCTTGTTGTGACTACAATTAATAGAATTAGTTTAATTATTACTTTAAATAATCATACACTTTAACTCATATAGCATTGTAAATACATGAAAATTTGTGTTAGTTTCTTACTCGAGTGGTACATGCATGAGAGCTCATCATCTGATCAACACTCTGATTCTGTACAATTTCAAGGTATGAAATCCATTATATATAATGACATATGTTATAGATCATTTGTAGGTAATGGAAAGTTTACTCACCTGGGTCATTTTCATTAATAATGCATTCACTTTATCCATCTGCTCTTCTAATGCTAAAACTCTTTGCTTATCAAGTTGTAGTTTATTTTCAAGTACTTTAACTTTTCCACTAGATTGCAACTATGCATCTACTTTAGTAGGATTGACCCCAAATCCTTTTCCACGCACTCCACCACGTTGTTCACCTCCATATACAATCACAAGAGGGTCGTTTCATATACTAGACATGTCCACATCCTTACTTGACTTTTGAATATCTTTAATTTGTTTCTATGAACAAACAAGTAATATTTGAAAAAAAAAAGATAGTGTCAATAATAACTCTCATGTAAGCCATGTGTTTCTAAGGCAATTTATTTTTTTATTATAGAAATTCCTACCATTTTTTGTCTAATTGATTCATTTGCAGGCTGCCCTTGCTTATTCAGATGTGCTTGAATCCAAACATCAACTCTAGTAATTGATGTTTCACCTGAACTCTATGTCTTCTTCAAATGAAGAAACATAATGATAAAAATAAGATAAGACATCTAAGTTGAAGAATCATGTGAATATAATAAAAAATCAAGGATGTTGAATATTTACCATCTCATATTCCTTGCTAGCATAACCTAGTTGACCCATTGTGTGTACATCCTATTGGTTTTTTTGCAAAATTTTCATCCTCTCACTGATGACCTATTAATCAAGTATAAAACAAATGAATAAATTCTACCTTAGTATATATATGCATGTGTGTGTGTGTGACTAGATATGTTTAATTACTTGAAATTTTGGAGACAATCTCTCTTTCATAAATGTTTCATAATCCTTATCTGATTCTATATTGCCAGGCCTTATGAGAGACAAAGCTCTTACTCTATTTTGTTGTTGATCGACTTTTCTTATCTTTGAAGTTATTTTCGATTTGAACTGTCTCCAACGATAACCTATTTTTCAATGTGTCCAATGTTTATGGGATTCATCTACAACAAATCGTTGCTATATAAAAAGAACATTAGAAACATACATATAAATAACCAATAGTCACATAATCTTAGAGAAGCTTGAAAAATAAGTTAACAATAAATATAAATTAAATCTATACATACCTTGACCAAAGTCCAAAGGTCATCTTTATCTTTTGATACAACTAGAGTCCAATCTTTGATGACAACTGGTGCATGCTTTCGTGCCAAAACACCAAGATAAGATGTATACTTTTGAGAATTTGCTCCCACTGGTACACTCACATCACTGAACTCAACATTTAAATGTGAGACATGACTTTTTAGCATGCCTAAAGTAGTTGGCCCTCTCTTTTTTTTCTCAATTCTTTATTATTTGACTCAGTCATTTGTTCATCACCATCTCTCTCAATTCTGATGCCTTCATTTTGATCCCGTATAGCAGTTGCTGTTAATGCTTGACGTTCTTTTTGCTACCTTTTTTTTGCTTTCCTTGAAGACTATAAAAAAAAATTTAGTGCTCAAGCTATGAAATTTCACATTTTTGCATTTCCATACAAAAATACTATAGGTGAAATTCAAAATGAAAGCTTACCTCTGCACCACTCATCTTCTTTCACTAGTATGCACTCAACTTATAGATAGTGCTCAACCTCTACAAAACACAACATCACAACACTTTTAAGTCACATAAATGATTGAAATAATTTTACTATAATGTTAAGAAGAAATAAAAAAAAGGCATAAACATACAGTTGTAGTAATTATTGTAGAGAAAAAAACTAACACATTGAAAAAAGCATAACCCATCATGTACTCATCATTAAAATACAAGCGTACACTTATTACTAGGTGTATATGGGAAATCTACGTATCACACAATATGCCCTCAACATCACTTCTAGGTTCATCCTCACTAGTATTTTGGGTTTTAAGACCACTTATTTTAATTGGTGTGGATGGTGTACAATCACTTTCTTCATACAATTGAAGGTCATAGAAACCTCATTGTGGTGCTCTCAAAACAACATGCCATTGTGATGCTTCATTTTCTTGAGAATAGAATACTTGTTTAGCTTGTGAGGACAAAATGAAGGGATCTCTTTCATATTGGTTTTGTCCCTCATGTAGCTTAACCAAAGTGAAACCATCATCAACTTTGACACCATTTCTAATATTCACCCAATCACACTTAAAAAGAGGGATGTGAAATCTATTGTAATCAAGTACTATGATATCTCTTAGAACCCCATAGTAAGAAACTTTCCCGATCACTTGAGCATTGTCTCTTGCACTAGCTCTACAAAGAGTTATTGCTTCAACTAGAATCCACTATTTTGTCGAGCCTTCTCTGCATCTTTAGTCTGGAAGCGAATACCATTTATAACAAATCCAGAATATGACATTGATATGTCTCTTGGTCTTTTTGTAAGCCATACTAAAGTATCTGACAAGTTAGATATCTTCCTGTCCAAGTTTATCTATTGAAGATAATGATTTCAACCAAGTAAATCATATTAATATATTAGATTTAGACATTAAAGTAAGAATCAGAAGCTTATTATCTTATTTCCAAACCATGCACTAAAAATTTTTAAATGTTCAATTTGCAATAATGTTTCATTTCTTAAAAATTGCACATCTTCCTTTCTCAAAGCTTCCAAGTATCCCCTACGAGGAAAGTGGGATTGAAGGATTAGTTTCTATATATTGATAATCTAGATAATTTTAGGTAAGGCATCGGTAAGACTCCTTACTCTATATAAGGTTGAACCTCTGAACTAGGGGTGGCAATTTTTGACACAACACGTGAACACGACTTGACACAACACTGGTTTAAGTGGGTTTGGGTTTTGGCTTATTCGTGTTCTATCGAAGATGTCAACTCGTTTAATAATCGTGTCGTGTTCGGGTTGAGAGTTTTCAACACACGAACACGATTATGACACGACACGATTATGACACGAACATGTTTATTACACGAGTAACATGAATAACACGAATACATATTATACACGATTAACACGATTAACACAAATACTGACACGATTACAAAATAATATTAAATTTAATATTTTAATTTGAGACATTTTAGTCCTTATATTAATCCAAATTTTAAAATAAATATATAATTTTAAAACATAATAAATTTTAAAGCTCAGGGTAATTTTGTCATTTAACCAAAATTGAAACCTAATTCATTAAGAATCGGAAATGTAAACCTAATCTGATTTTCAGAACAACGCATGAATGAAATTGAAACCCTTCTCTCCTCACCACCGCCAGCCATCTGCTATCCTTAGTCCTCACTGCCGCTAATCGTCACGGCTTCAGCACAATCACTCCACCATCCAGTCCTCCCCTTCCAGTGACCACACCCTCCAGTCTTCCAGTCCTCGTCACAATCACAGGCCATAGCCAAGGGAAGCTGCTTGCAGCCTTCCTCCATCTCCTATCCTTACTGCCACTATCTGCCGCAGCTTTACCACCCCATATCGTCCAGTCCTCCCCCTGTCCTCAGGCTATGACCACAGCCCTCCAATCGTCCAGTCCCTCTCGTCACGATCACGCTGTAATTTCAACAAATAAAATTAAATGTGTGCTTTTTACTGACTTTTCCAACACTGAAGTTGAAAATAATCTGTGTCTGTATCTCCCATTTGAGTGGGTACCTCAGTTAATAGAAATCTGTATCTGTATTTTATTGTGTTGGTATCATGCTCTTCTAGCCCATGGGTTGTGATTTTTCACTTGTCTCTTTGGTAACGATAGAACTATTAGACTTGCTTCTTTTCTAGTTTATATTAAGTGAACTTTTTTCTTTTTCTTTTTTTTTTTTTGGGGTTTGATCGAACATGGTAATTTTACAATATCAAATCTCTTACATGTAAATTTGGAGGTGGAGTTTGATGGTAATTAACAAATGTTTAGGAAGAGGAGAAGCTAGATTTGAACTATGATAAGTTAGACGGCCATGTTAAACAAAAGAAAAAAAGTAGAGGAAGAGAAGAAAAAATAGTGAAAACTCAAAAGCAGAATCCCACAAGTGAAAATCCTTTCTTCTCTGCTTGTGTTAAGCCTTGTTGTCTAATTTGAGTCCTGACTCAGTCGTTGATGATCTTGCTGTGGGAGTTTGATGAATTCATTTGAAAGGATTGGAGGGAAGTGTAGGATCGGATCGGTGGAGAGAGGGGAAAGAAATCAAATAAATTTAAAAAAGCCACTGAGAATGAAATATCTTCTTCCTTGTTTTCTTTTTAATAGAATGGATGGAGATTGAAGACTCAGCAAGTTAAAATTGAGTATTGAATAGTGCATTGGCCATGTGAAAAATAAGTGCCTCTGTAACGAGCAAGTGGGCTTACATTACACTTCAAGATCCATTTATTTACCCTTAGTAATAATACAAAAAAAAAAAAAAACATGCATACAACAGTATGTATGAACAAAATAAGTAGCATTATACTTATAATATTTTTATATAATTCAACTTTCTAAATTGATGCGATTTTATTGTATGGTTGTTACATGACTAACCTTAACAAATGTAAATAAATTTTCAAATACTGCTTAACAAATTTCATTAACCTTTAATAGAATTCATTAAATATTTAAGGCCTATCTAGGTTGCTAGTGGAGTGAATATCATGACTATGCGACTTTGATTGTATCGATGTTTGCATGAATTCTTAAGATTTTTTTTTCTTTTTAAATTCAAGCTTCAATGTTACATAGAAAATTGCTTACTGATTAGATTTACATAATAGACTATAATTCAAGTTTCAAAATTATTGATTCAATATAATAATGATAGTAGTAATAATAATAATAACAATAATAAAAATAATAGATGAAACTAAATAAACCATTAAAGATTCATATAATGTATGTTACAATTTATCTTTTACTACAATTAAAGGTAGATCCCCATAATTTGTTTTCGTTGACTTGGGAATAAAATTATCGATGAGCTAAACATCAAGTATATGCACAATTTTGGCAAGAAATGCCATCACATTACCAAAACAAGTTACATATTGTTGACTATTATACTACATAAGGCATGCATTATGTGACTAACCATAATGCATGTCACCTTAATCTCCTTACAAAAATACAATTTTCTTTTAACTATATAATGCAACTTATATTAATTAATTTTTGCTATTTCCTTTCTAGTTTATTTCTTCCAATGATTTTTAATTTAATTTTATGCAGTTTTTTTTCCCTTAAAAATGGATTCTTTAGGAACAAATTCAGCAACTCAAATGGAAACTAATTTGGTAAGTGAGGATGACATATTCAATATGGGTAGTGAGTTTTGAAGGCACTACACGACAAGACATGATTCAAAGTGGACACGAAAAAGAAAGTTAACCTCAAAAGGGTGGAAGTTTTTTGATATACTACCAAGGGAAGGGTATCTAGATAAGAAGTAAAGATCCAAATGCAAATTATGTGGAGCGATTTATATTTCTGAGTCAAGGAATGGAATGGGTAATTTGAAGCGGCATTTGGATTCTTGCCCAAGAAGAAATTCCCGTGGTATAGTTTAATATATTATAAACCAAATGGATGGCAATTTGGGAATACATAGTCCTAAATTTGATCATGTTGTCTTTCGTGAAATATTGTCTGCTGCACTTGTTACGCATGATTGCCATTTCAATTTGTTGAGTATACTGGCATTAGGAGGCTTTTCACATATTTGAATGATGAGGTGACTCCCATTTCTAGAAACCCTGTAAAGGCTGATATATTAAATATATATAATAGGGAAAGGGCAAGAATAAAAGCCATGTTAGATAAAGCACCTGGTAGAATTAGTTTAACCTTTGATTTGTGGACTTCCATAACTACGGATGGGTATTTGTGCCTTACTGTTCATTTTCTTGATAAAAATTGCATTCTACAAAAGAGGGTGTTAAACTTTTGTGCTTTGCTACCTCCACATTCTCGTGTTAATTTGTCTGATAAAATATGCAAGTTGCCAAGTGAATGGGGCATTGAAAAAAGATATTTTTAATCACTTTGGATAATGCTTCATCTAATAATACTTGTGTTGAGATTCTAAGATCTCAATTAAATATTAAGAAAGCACTATTATCCAAAAGAGATTTCTTGCATATTCGTTGTTGTGCTCATATCCTTAATTTGATTGTTCAAGAGGGATAGAAAGAAATAGATGAAGCAATCTATAAAATTCGTGAGAGCATTAAGTATCTCAAAGGGTCACAAGGAAGAAAAAAGACTTTTCTTGAATGTGTGAAACAAGTGTCTCTAGAATGTAAAATGGGTTTGAGGCAAGATGTTCCTACAAGATGGAATTCTACTTTTCTCATGCTTGAAAGTGCCATGTATTATAGTCAAGCATTTTGTCACATGCAGTTGACTGATTCTAACTACATTCATTGCCCTTCTCCGAGTGAGTGGTTGAAAGTGGAGAAAATTAGCAACTTTTTGATTGTATTTTATGAGACTACATGTATATTTTCTGGCTCAAAGTACCCAACTTCAAACTTGTACTTTCCTTAAATGTTTGTGGCTCATTTGACTTTGAAGCAACACTTTGAAAGTGAATATGACTACTTGAAGGATATGGCTGAGCGCATGTTGTCTAAGTTTGAGAAGTATTGGTCAAATTATTGCATTATTTTGGCTATAGCAGTTGTCTTGGATCCAAGGTACAAAATGCAATTTGTGGAGTTTGCATATAAAAAACTTTATGGGGATGATTTTGAGATTAAGTTGTCCAAAGTTAGAGAGATGATGTTTTCTTTGTACAATGTGTACAAAAAAAATTCAACTTCAAGTGTACCTTCTTCATCCAGAGATTTTGATGATATGATTAGTCAAGACATGACTGCTCGGAAAGCTATAGAAGCTGTTCTATTAGAGGTAAAAAACACTAAAATTTTCATCCAAATCTATATATTTGTGTAATATTTGTGTTATTTACTTGTTCATTTTATTAATGATTCTTATTTCTTATGATATGTATAGGAATTTGATCAAGCTGACAATTTTAGACAAACAATTTCAAATCAAAAGTCAAAATTGGAGTTATATTTGGATGAACCAAAGACAGAATTGTCAGCCAATATGGATATTCTGCTTTTTTGGAAAGGAAATGAGTTTCGTTATCTTGAAGTTGCTTGTATGGCTCGTGATATTTTAAGCATTCCAGTTTCTACGGTTGCATCTGAGTCAGCTTTTAGTGTTGGTGGATGAGTTCTTGATCAATTTATAAGTGCACTTACGTCGGATACAGTAGAGACTTTGATTTGCACTAGAGATTGGTTGTTTGGACAACAAGGTAACTCTTTCAACAATTTATTTTTGTTTTCTTCCTCTATAATTTATTTTATTATGTTTATAAATGCTTCTTTATTCATTTTATAAATGATTTGATTTTATAGAAACTGAAAGTCTAAAGATAGATGAGTTGACTGAAGATGTAATGAACTTGAGTATCAACCAACAAGCTGGAGAATCGGCTAGTAGTTCTTCCATGACATGAAGGTCTAGAGAATCGGCTAGTAGTTCTTCCATGACATGAAGGTCTTCATTGTGTAAATGCATAATTCATTTACATGTGAAGTTTGATTTGGTAATTGAAGTGTATTGTAGTTTTCATTGTTATGGTTTATGAGATCATGAACAAATTGTAAACTTTCTTGATTAATTTATAATATGTCTTATGTAATTCTACAATCTGATTTTTTTTTTTAGGTATGATTTTTCTTTTTGTAGGTTGCTTAAGAGTTGAAGAGGAGATGGATCAGAGGTGAAAAACTTTTTTGTGTTTGTTTGTGATGCACTTAATTGTGATTTGTGATGGATGACTGTAACTTTATAGTTTGTTTGTTTGTGGTGAACTTGTTCAAAGTCATCCATAATTTGGGAATGTGATGCATGTTTATTTGAGATTTGATGGACTTTATTTTTATTAATTTTGTTGTATTTGAATTGTTAAAGTTGTTTTCTTATGGGAGTTGTATTGCATTTGAAGTTTGTATGATTTCTTGGTATTTAATCTTGTTTATTTGTGTATTTTTTATATCTTTTTCATTTAAAAATATGTTTTAATGTATATTCGTGTCATAATCGTGTTGTAAATATATAACGTGTCATAATCGTGTTAACAGGTATAACCGTGTCAATCGAGTCATGCCAATAATATAAACGTGTCTTAATCGTGTTAGATGGGTCGTGTTCGTGTCTAACACGAATACGGTCCGTTTGTTAGCGTGTCGTGTCGTGTTACCTTTTTATTAATCGTGTCTTGTTCGTGTTGAGTTACATTGACACGAATAATAAATGGGTCGTGTTCATGTTGGGTCAATCTTTATTGTGTCACAGCTTGACACGACACGAACACGACCCGCGAACACGAATTGCCACCCCTAATCTGAACTATTTAACAAAACATAATGATGAGCAATCTTTAACATCTCTTTACAGAGATGTATAACTTTTTCACCTGATACTGGACGGCCTTCAACTAAAAACTTATCTTCAAACTCTTCATTGCGTTTATATCGAGTGCCGATTCCAGAGGCCTTTTTAAGATATTTACCACAAAATATCACATACTTTTCAGCAACATATTGCTCTGCTATACAACCTTCTGCTCCGGAACGATTTCTAACATATCCTTTCAATACTTTCATGTACCTAATATAATTAAACAAAGTTAATTGATAATTATTTAAAGGCATGGATGACTAATAAAAATATAGAGTAGACAAATACCTCTCAATTAGGCACATCCAACGATATTGTATAGGACCACATAAACGAGCTTCACTTCCTAGATGAACTGTTAAATGAATCATGATATCAAAGAATGAAGGTGGAAAGAATCTCTCCAACATACAAAATGTCTCTGCCATATCTTCCTCTAATTCTTCTAATCTATTTCTATCAACACTTTGTTGCATAATTCATTGAAGAATGTACACAAACGAAAAATAGCATTTCGTGGACCTTTAGGTAAAAGTCCTCTCAAAGCTACTGGAAGAATTTGTTGCGTTAGCATTTGACAGTCATGAGACTTAAGACCAATTATCTTGCTTTCCTCCAATTTGACACAACTGGCAATATTAGAACCATCGTCATCCGATAATGTCAAACTAGCAAGTCTTTTGCAAAAAATTTGCTTTTCTTCCTTTGAGAGAGTATGTGAAGCAGCTGGTAAGTAGAGGGCACTACCCCTACTTTGCGGGTGCAATTCATTTATAATAGACATTGTTTCCAAATCTAAGTGTGAATTTAATCCATCTTTGGATTTGCCTTTTATATTCAAAAGAGTACCAACTATGCTATCACATACGTTCTTCTCAATATGCATCACATCCAAGTTATGATGCATAATCAAATCCTGCAATGACAAGTTATTGAGTTAGGAAAAAATTATATTATTAAGGCATTACAATAAAATAGTTATGTAAGGAAGAAAGAAACACACCTTCCAATAAGGTAGTTGGAATAAGATTGATCTTTTTTTCCACAACTGAGAATAAGTTAAGTCTCTCTTCCTTTTTGTCCCACCTTTGCCCCAATTATTCACAAGGTTCTCAACCTCTTTATAAATTTCTTTACTAGTAAATATCTTAGGTCTTCCACGTTCATCAATTTTCCCATCAAACCATGTTCTTTTATATCGATATGGGTGAATAGGAGCAAAAAAATCGCCTATGACCCATGTAAAAGAATTTCCTACTATATGGTAGCCATTCTGAACATGTGTATTGGCGACATATTGGACAAGCACAGTTTCCCTTAGTGGACCATCCAGACATGTTGGCATATGCAAGAAAGTCATTAATTGTCCACATCAAAATTGCTTTCAAAGTGAATGGAGATTCACTATGAGCATCATACATTTTAACACCATTTATCCATAACTCTTTTAAATCTTCCACAAATGGTGCCAAATAGATATTTATGTCATTACCTAGTTGCTTTGGGTCTGGGATCAGTAGAGATAACATTAAACTTTCTTTAGTCATGCATAACCATGGGGGTAGGTTGTAGACAACCATAATTACAGGCCAACAACTATAACTTGTACTAAGATCTTGAAAAGGATTAAAACCATCGGTAGCAAGACCAAATCTAATGTTTCGAGGATCCGTTGAAAACGATGGCCATTTCCTGTCAATAATATCATATGCCACTGAATCAACTGGATGTCTCATTTTACCATCTTGGCTTTTATGATTTTGGTGCCATTTGAGTTGTGCTACAACTGCAGGTACACGAAACATCCTTCTAAGTCTTGGTATTATTGGAAAATAATGCAAGACTTTTGTAGGGATTCCTTCTTTGATCTTCTTACTTCGTTCATTAACTTTCCAACGAGAAGCACCGCATTTGGGACAATTATGAGCTCGATCCAACTCTTTTCTAAATAGGCAACAATCATTTATACATGCATGTATTTTGTCATAACCAAGATCAAATGACTTAAGTACCTTCTTAGTTAAATAAAGTGAATCTGGAAGTGTGTTTTCAGTTGGTAACATATCGTGGACAAGTTGAAACAACTCATCAAACCAAGTATCAAAAATACCATGTGTGACTTTAAGCTTGAATAATGCAACAACAGTTGACATTTTTGAGTAATTTATGCATCCAGGCCATAAAGGGGTTTCAGCATCTTTAACTAAGTTTGTGATTTCCTCTTTGCTTGTTTCAGAAGGATTATCAGGAAAGTTTTCTTCTTCAAACTCCATTTGATTCCTAAAACCCATTTGCTCCTTATGCATCGTAAAGGTTTCCATGTTCTCTACATTTTGATATTGGTTTGAGGTAGTAGAACTCTCTCCATGAAGGACCCATGTAGTATAAGTAGGATCTATTCCATTGATAACTAAATGTTCATACACTACCTCGTGATGATGACGTTGTACATTTTTACAACGTAAGCAAGGACATACCATAATCTCAAGGTTTCTACAATTTGCACGAGCCATGTTGATAAAATTATATGCCCCTTTCCTATAATCCTCTGAAGGTTTACAAATAATAAGTAAACTAAGTTGAACAATTTTAACTAACTTAACTAACTTTAACCAATATTGTTAATAAGATTAAAAAAACCTTGGTAAACGAACCCATCCTTTGTCCATCTTGAGCAATTATCTATCGAAACCTAGTTATAAGTACAAATAATAAGTTGAAAAATATTTAAGAGTTATAAATATCTTATAAATTGAACCCTACCCTAAAGATTTATATGTATATGTATTAAGATGACTTAGAGTTAGAGATAAAGACAATATATATATATATAGTTTACTTCTTATATGCTAAGATCATTGAGCTCTATTTTTTTACTTTCAATGTAAAACAATGTGTTGATAGATTATTGCATATTTATCAACTTCTCAAGATTAAATATCAAAGCAAACCCATATCAACATAAGAGGATTAAATAATATTATACCAAAACATGATCATATAATTCTTTAAGGGAAAAAAAATACTAACAAAGATTAGATTAGAAACTAAACTTGTACCTTAGTTTAGCAGTTGTTTACGCAAGATCACCAAGTAGAAGTTTACTTTTACAGTGAGCCGGATGATATGTTGGTGTGCCTGTAATGATGGCAAAGGCAATTGAGTAAATAAACTGCAATTTATTTATATAGTGTGCGCTTTGGTATCATTAACTTTTACTAGATGTAGTGCAAAAGTTGAAAAATTCCAACTATTACATTAAAATTTAATTTTTATAAATAAATGGGAAACAAATTGCATTAGAATAAAAAAATAATTAGATAACAACAAATATTATTACCACATTGCCTAACTAAAATTAAATTAGAAACCTAATTTTTTTAAATTATATTTTACATATTTATTATATAACATTACATTTCAATCTCCCACAATCTCAAAGAAAGATCAGCCTTGGTGGGGGCTCAACAGCAAAATCCCAAAACTACCCATCTTGCTCTAGCCCGGAATTAAGGTTCTTCAGAAGCCCACTTAGGGCCGCTGATTAGGTTGACTCACACTATCGTTAGTTATTTACACCACCATCGTGTACTTCTAAATAAGTTGATGAGTAAGCAATGTACTCAAGAAAGTAGAAATCAAAGTCAAATAGAACCATGTTTTATGTTGGAGTTCGAAAAATCCTACATGTATACAAAATTGTAACTATTAATGTTGGACAGAGCATTATTCACTTTGCTTGCAAGTGGGGCTCCCAGTGAAATTAAAGATTAGAAGAAAAAAATAATAATTTCATACCAACTCAAAATACCTTTAGGGCTAGGAGTGCTTCCAGGGCAACCATATCCCTTGAAGCAACTGGAAAAAAATCAAGTAAAAAAGTAAATGAAAAAATGAAAAATCACAAACCTTTAGGGCTAGAAGGAGGCAGCAAAGACTAGCTTCATCGTCTTTTCTCTTCTTGTTGCAATAGCAAATGAAGATAAAGCTTGAAAAAAAATTATGGCAGAACTTCAATCTAACTACGAAATTAATGAGAAGAAATTAGGTGTGAAAGCAGAAAGAAGAGTGAAGAAATTAGGACTGAATGTGTACACACCTTTATCTAAATATGAAGAAATTAGGACTGAAAGCGAAACCGATTATGGGTTTGAACCACTGTCACTTCGCCAAATCACCATCACTCAAATGAGAAGATTTTTAGGCGTGATTTGATTCTGGGTTTGTGCATGGACAAAGTTTTGCAGATTGTGTGTGAAGACATGGTAGTGACGGTGGAAGGTGAGCAGTGGTGAGGAGCATAGAGTGGAATATCAAGAGGATTTGATGAGAGGTGAATATTTAGGATTGGGGCAAGAGGAGAAGAGAGACAGGATGATGGGTAAAGAGAAAAGACAAAAATTGGTGTACTGTAGTTCCATAAAAAGTGTTTCTTTATGGTAGTGACTCTAAAGCGGTGTAGTATTTGTTGCAATATTTTTTTAAAAAGAGCTCACCAAAACACGACGTCAGTTTACAAATAAAGAACTATTACTTAAATAAAATATTTATATCAGTATATTTAACCATAATTTTGTTGTATGCTATATTGGAAAGGTGAGATGCATAAATATTTTTTTCTTTTAAATCACACTTTTATTGTAAAATCCCACATCGCTTGGGAACAAGATGGGATATGTGCTTAAATACCTTGTAAGCTCCTTAAGCTGTTGGAGACCTTTTGGGTTGCAAAGCCCGAAAGCAAAACCGTGACGGACTGTGTGTCCAAAGTGGACAATATCCAACAGTGGGCCGAGGTATTGGGCTTTGCGTACGTATGGGGGCTACCGCTTGAGACTGTGTGGGAGCCACCTCTTGAGGGTTTATGGGGACCACAAAGTGCCACACATAGTGCAAAGTGCCACATGCAGGCCGGGATGTTACAAATGGTATCAGAGCTTAGCCCAACCGGAAGTGTGGGATGTGTCACCCTGAAGATATAAGCCCAATCAAGCGAGGATGCTTGATTCCTAAGGAGGGGTGAATGTAACATCCCACATCGCTTGGGAACAAGATGGGATATTTGCTTAAATACCTTGTGAGCTCCTTAAGCTGTTGGAGGCTTTTTGGGTTGCAAAGCCCGAAAGCAAAACCGTGATGGACTGTGTGTCCAAAGCAGACAATATCCAACAGTGGGCCGAGGTATTGGGCTTTGCGCACGCATGGAAGCCACCGCTTGAGACTGTGTAGGGGCCACCTCTTGAGGGTTTATGGGGACCGCAAAGTATCACACATAGTGCAAAGTGCCACATGCGAGACCACGAAGTGCCACATGCGGGCCGGGATGTTACATTTATTACAAAGAAATCATTGTTGCACATGTAGACTAGCTGGACGCACTTTTTTTTTTTCCATCCTCTATTGTCTATAATTCAAAAAATGTTGCATTTTCAAGCTCTTAACAACTCCACCTCTATCAATGTTTAGACATTCTCTATTGTCTACAATTCACTTATCATTTGCTTCAACCTGCAAATACAAGGTCGTTATAGTTAAATATGATGCAAAAAGAAAAGAAAAAGAGATAAAACAAGCAACCTGTCAAAACGCTCGATAAAACTTGACGCGCTCGATAGAGCTCAATAAGACTCGACATGTAAGTGTCGAGTGTCGGATGCATCATCCGACACTCAATGTCTTTGAAAATAAACTAAAATTGAGTGTTGGTTGTGAATCCGACACGACTCGACATGTAAGTATCGAATGTCGGATGATGTATCCGACACTCGATGTCTTCAAAAATAGACTGATATCGAGTGTCGGTTGTCAGATTTCATGATGTCGGGTGTCAGATTTCATGATGTTGAGTGTCGGATTTCGTCGAGTGTCAGATTTTATATTATCATAAATTAAATAAATTATACTTTTATATTTATTCCGGGCCGGGGCCAAGCATTCCCCGTGATTCCTCTCCCCGTCCCCGGCCAATCTGCTCGAAAATCTGGGCAATTCTCCGGCAATACCGGGTCGAGGATCCGGGTATCCGACCCCGCACGGGTAATTTTGACATCCCTACATAAAATACTATTATTTAAAAAATATTTATCTTACCATTTTAATTTCTTAATACTTATTTAAATAAATAAAATTACTATTGTTTTACAAAAAAATTATATTTAAATTAATTTCATCTATTTCTTAAAATTTTTAATGTTCAAACATTAAAAATTCTAATAAGATAAAAATAAAATGAAAAATTAAATAAAAAATAGAAGAAGACATTTAGCAATGTGCAGGATATGAGTGTTGCTAAAACTAATATATTTAGCAATAGGCATTTCTTGCACGTTGCGAAATGTAATTTTTCACAACAAGCCTTGCATGTGCGTTGTTAAAAATCAACTTCATCAATTTTCAGCAACATGCAAGAAATGGGCGTTGCGAAAAATACCATTCAGCAACTTGCATTTCCGCACGTTGTGAAAGACCTGTTGCCATATCTTATTTTTCTTGTTGTTACATATTCTGGCTTCCATACCTATTGAAGATCAAGTACCTTATATTGGTAGAAAAGGAAGTCCAACCTAGAATGTAATGACTGCATGTAACTTTGACATGCAATTTATATTTGCAAATGCTGGTTGGGAAGGCTTTGCACATGATGTAAGGATATTTTTATCTAGCATTCGTAATACTACACTAAATTTTCCTAAACCTCCAAACAATAAAAATTTAAATAAAGCGCTGTCTATTCTATCTTTTGTATGATTATTATTATTTACAAATGTCATCTAACCTATTTTTTATTCAACAGGAAAATATCATTTGGTTGGTTCAAGATATCAACAAATCAAAGGATATTTGGGGCCATACAGAAGTGCTAGATATCACCTTACAGTATTTCATTGTGGCAGTCAACCAACAAGTCGTGAAGAAGTATTCAATCATAGGCATACTTCTCTTAGCTAGAAGTGTTATTGAACGTACTTTTGGAGTATGGAAACAAAAGTGAAGGATTTTAAAGAATATGCCAAACTAACCATTCAAGAAACAAGTGAAGATAGTTATTGCAACCATGGCATTGCATAATTATAGCAAAAGGTGTGCTCAATATTATTATCATTTTAAAAGGAATGAGAATTGTTTTGATTTTATAGTGATGAAGAGGAAGAAAACGATGCTAGAGTTCAAGACATAAATCATGTTATCAATGTGTCTAAAACATAAAAATGGAGGATGTGAGAAACAATGTTATTTCAAGTTTAATGAGCATGTGAAATTATGTATTTTGTATGCTTATATGTATTTATTTATTCATTTAAAATACCTCAAGTTATAATTAATTAAAAGTTATGAAAAAAATATTTTAGTTGTTTAATTGATGTGTTATATATTCACTTGATTTAATATTTATTTAGGTAAGCGAAAAAATAAAATGTGAAAAAATATATATTTTAGTTGTTTAATTGATATATTATATGTTCACTTTATTTAATATTTATTTGGGTATGTAAAAAAAAAAAAGAATGTGAAAAAAATTTATTTTAGTTGTTTGATTTATATATTACATATTTAGTTTATTTAATATTTATTTAGGTAAGTGAAAAAATAAAAATGTGAAAAAATATATTTTAGTTGTTTAATTGGTAGAATATTTATTTACTTTTTTGATATTTATTTACGTATGTGAAAAAAAAGGTGTGAAGAAATATAATTTTTAAACATTAATTAAAAATTATGAAAAAAGATATTTTTGTTGTTTTATAGATATGTTATATATTCACTGAATAAAATATTTATTCACAAATTTAAAATTTTAAAAAATATATTTATAAGTTTTATCATCCATAACTATGATATCTATTTTAGTCATTACAGACAATTTTAAGAATCTAAAAGGTCACTTTACCAAACACCCTTCTATAACTTTTCAACAGCACAATAGTTTGAAAAGCAAGGTTAACCAAACACTTGCAACTTCTCCTCACAGCAACTTCTTCTTATGGCACAGATCCCGTAGAGATTTTCAGAAACTACAGCAGCCTCAAATACACCCATAGTATGCCAGTTTCAGAATTTATATCTTTCATGTTTTTCATTGGGGTGTGGCTATTTTGCATCCAACAAATTATCTTGACACCCCTTTTCTTTACAGGTCCACTACCAAATTTAAAAAAATGATAATTGTGCTCTACAAGCCTTTCATATTCCCAAAGTAACTCTTATGAATAATATTTTGAGATGGTGTCAATGTTTCGTGGAAATGAGAGAGGGAAAATCCGAGAATGTTGAAAAAAGTAGTTAATGATTCCGTTGGGTTAAAATCAATATTGCCAAGACATTTGACAACAATTGAGACGGTTGGGTTTTTTTTTTTTTTTTTTTGGAGGAAGTTTTGTTTTTGTTGAAAAGGAAATAATAATACTGAGATATTCCTCCCAGCTACAAGTACAAAGTCTTTGCTTTCCCCGATATTTCTCTTATAAGTTTCTCCCTCCTTCAATTTTTTCTTCAATTATTCTCTTTCCTCATTTATTATCTTTCTCTGCCATAGGTTCTCAATAGGCCAAAGAAACTCTTATTTTCTTTTTCAAAGGCGAACCAAACTCGCATTTTTGTTTTCGTTTATACTGTAAAAAATTAAAAATTGAAATCTTCATGCTACAATATCATTATTCAGTAAGATTGTTCATTGGGTTATTGTCACAGACCTCCCCTACCTTTTGGGCTTATTTCATCAATATAGGCCGTTTACCTTTTTTTATAAATTTAGTCCCTACATTTTTTTAAAGTCATCATAGACATCCCTTCCATTAACTTTCCAGTTAAATGTTAGTAAATAAGTTAAACCTCAAAGGGTAATATTGTCATTCAAATATTTAAAATTGGGTTATTGTCATGGACCTCCCCTACCTTCTGGCTGTATTTCATCAATATGGACCGTTGGACCGTTTTTCATTTTTTCATAAATTTAGTCTCTATATTTTACAAAAGTCATTACAGACATCCCTTCTGTTAAAATCAATATGGATCGTTGGATCGTTTTGCATTTTTTCATAAATTTAGTCCCTATATTTCACAAAAGTCACACAGACATCCCTTCTATTAAAATTAATGTAGTATGAAGCTGGTGACATAAGGATTTAAACCTAAGACTTCTTATACTCCAACCTCCCCTCAACCACCTGCCTAAGCTAACTTTTGG
Organism: Boswellia sacra; assembly: GCA_013180625.2. NCBI lineage: Eukaryota > Viridiplantae > Streptophyta > Magnoliopsida > Sapindales > Burseraceae > Boswellia > Boswellia sacra. The sequence continues at coordinate 483,159 of SNVD02011071.1, forward strand.
ATATTGAACTAAAGACATAATGATATTAAACCTCTTATTCTTCTGCTAAATACACAAAATAAACTCAAAAACTGGTAGCATGGCGATTCGAACCAAAAATCAATTTCTTCATCATCCTCCTCCTCCTCCACCTTTCTCTCTCTAACCCAACAATCACTTCACCATTTTCTCTCTAATTTATAAATTGTTTTTTTATGAAATGGGTTTTAATTTCTTTATGATTTTATTTATTTTAATTAATGAGTTGTTTTTGTTCTTCTGTTGTTGGTGGCGGTGACTGAGTTCTTGAGGTGGTGGTGTTTGTTTATGGGTTGCTGGCTTGTTGGCTTGCGGGATATTGAAGTTGGGGTGTGAGCTTGGATTTTAGGTTTGTGGTAGTAGTGATTGGATTTTTTTCAAGGGTGGTCCTGACAGTTTTATTCGTTTTATTTACTACAAATTTAATTTAAGAATAATGACGATAACATGAACATGAATAGTTTCATTCGTTCATGTTATGTTTCATGTTATCGTGACACATAACGACGTTTCTCGGTTGCTGGCTTGTTGGTTTACTTATGAATTTTTTTATTTAATTTTTTATTGAAATTATTTAATTTAAGAATATTTTAAGGGCATTTAAGTAATTGCATAGGATGTTTGTGATGACTTTTGTAAAACATAAGGACAGAATTTATAGAAAAATACAAACGGTCCATATTGATGAAATAAAGCCAAAAGGTAGGGGAGGTCCATGACAATAACCCATTTAATTTAAGAATTTTTTTAAGGGTATTTAAGTAATTGCACGATATTTGGACAGAAAGATGACATCATCTAACAGTTAAGTTAACAAAAGGGATGTTTTTGATGACTTTTGTAAAGCATAGGGACTAAATTTATGAAAAAATGCAAACGTTTCATATTGATAAATTAAAGGTAAAATGTAGGGGAGGTCCATGACAATAGCCCATTATTCATTCTAAAAACATATTGAGAAGTAGGCCATTTCATTCTAATATTCTGCGTTTCTTTTCCAGTTTACTACAATCATTGAGGCCAAAGTGTGTGATTTTAGAAGACTAAGAGCTAAAATACCCAAAATAGGATGCACAAGTCAGATCGTGACCCCAAAACATCTTCATATCTCCATCCCTTTTTATTGACCAAACCGATTTCATCTCAATAAAAACCAAGAAAAGTAACATTTGACCAAATCGACTTCATCTCCATCAAAACTGAGAAAAGTAATCACTAAATGTTACATAAAGTAAGAGATATGGTTGTTAGAGTAAAGATGGACAAAATTAAATCGTGTGTTTTGATTTGGGATACAGAACTAAGAGAAAACTAAGATCTAAACCATCAGATGTAACTTAGGGCTGTTAGTAAATGACCCGAACATAAGCATGATACAGGATCCCAGAGGTGAGAACAACTTTGTGCATGTTTGTGTATTTACATATACATACGTACATACATACATACATACATACATACATACATATATATATATATATATATATATATATATATATATATATATATCATGTGTAGTCTCTGTTACTAGATGAATAAAAAATATAGATTAAAGTACTAATAAAAACATTACAACAGTTTTAATGAAATAAATTGAAGATAATTAGCCAAAAATTTTAGTCTGTATATATCACGTACAATATTATAATTGAGCTTTCTTACCTTGATTAGCAAAAAAATTAGTTTGAGCTAATTCTATTTTCACATGCATCCCAAATTAATAATTAACCATGAAGTAATTATTAATACATGATATAATTTCACGTAAGTGTTATGTGATAGTACCAAGTTCCATCTTCGTTAGGGGCAACATGACACAATTTTATAGTATCAATTTTATATCAAGTTCCAACTACTAAGTGGTTGATGGAATTAGGAAAACTAATTGTTAAAGGAAAATAATTATTAAGTATTCCTTATCCTAGTAGAGTATACCTTATATAAGGTTTAAGCCCTATATATATAGACTTGTATGTAAGAGCCAAAAGACACAATTACAAGTAGAAAGAAAAGAGAGAGTCAAAGGAAAGTCTTTTATTAGGCTTGTCACTAGTTGTCTCCAATATAGAAGTTAAAATTACTTAGGTGGCGAAAGGGTATTCGGTTGTGTTCCTCAAGATTCTTTGGGGAGGTATTGCTTTGTAATCCCACTATTTTAATAGTGGAAGTTATTTTCAGAGTTTGTCCTATATGCGTAAGCAAGAAGACGAACCACGTTAAATTCTCGTGTTATATTTTTCTACTCTTTTTTTATTATTATTTGTGCTTGTTGAGTTATTTGGTTTTCCTATTATAATCCCAACATTATACTGATATTATATTAATCAAATATATACTCAATCGTTGGACATGATTAGGGATAGGCATTTGACCCGATAGATCCAAGGCCTTGGTGAGACATGTACGAATCCCCCCCACGAACCCACCCTTAACCATCATTGGGGTGGGTATGGATCTAAAAATGTGCTGCCCAGCCCAGGGTGAGTCTGGGCTGGGTCTAGCGTCTAGCACTGTTTGATCCGCCTCGCCCTGAACAATATATAAGGGTATAAGTGAAAAATTTTAAAACATGAGGACTTATGTGTGATTAGTAAGGGTGATGTTGTTAAGTTTTAATATATATCGGTTTCCTAAATATGTGACAAAATATATAAAGCTTACAAATTACAACCACAATCCTAATATCTTAAATCCCTAACCCACCGACCATCGATACCCTTCTCTCCTCCTCCTCCTCCTCCTCTGTTTGTCCACTATCACCAGTCCATCGTCCGCGACTTGCTTTTACTCCACTGTCGTCGGCTAGCTTGCACTCCACCATCCTTACTCGAAGCTGACTCTATTCAATCTCAATTACCTTCCTTAGTCACTTGCAGGCTGCAGCTTACTCTCCACACTTTTCACCCACGACTGGCCACCATGGTCCACAACGGCACCCTCCTCTGTCATCCCAGCCCAATCAGGCCTGATTGCTCATCACTCAGGTTCGTCTCCCTTCCTCTCTTTTGCTTTAATTTCTTTCCTTTTTGTTTAATTTGTCTGATTCGGTTAATAGAAATGTTAATAGATTAAATTAAAACAATAATTATGTATACATGTTAACATATTAAATTAACATACGTGTTTAATTTGTATGATAGATGTTCAGAAATTCAATAAAATTTATTCAAATTTTGATGGATTAATCGGATTAGATTACAAATACAATTGGATCAATATATTATTGATTCTTTTCCTAGATTAATTTGAATTCTATATTTACAAATGAGATTGGATTAATTCGATTAGATTGAATGTTATTTTTTTAATAGTTAAATTGATTGAATTCAGAGCTGAAATAGTAGACATGTTTAAAATAGAACTGAAAAGAATAAATGACTGAATTTAGAATTCAAATCATGGATTAAATTATTTGTTGTGGCTCACCTACTTAATTTGTTGTGATTTCTCTATTAATTGAATTTAGTTCGAGCTTTTAGATATTTTAATAGACATGGACTATTGTTGTGTTTTAGCTGGTTGGGACTGGTACGAATATGACGTTCTGGGAAAATGGCAGCTTATCATAGTTAGTTAATTTATTCATGGTTGTGTTATGTGTTTTTAATTGTTTCTTTCCCAGAAAATTAGTTCCAAAACGATAAATTAAACCTTGTGGATCCCACTCCACGTATTGTATTAAATTATCTTTTATGCAAATAATAAGATAGATTTTTACAAGAGGACACATAGTTAGGTATATTTTTAATTATTTTTTATTAACAACAAGTCAAGGCTTATAGCAATTAGGCATCTTTTGTAAATTGAATGTTAGCAATTAGGCATCTTTTATCTACAGGATCTAGTTAATTATAATCTGTGTCATATATTGAAAATGAGGTAGTGTCATTATATTCTCAAAATTAGTATCTAGTTTTATATTCTCAAAATCCAAATGGTGATTTAAACCTTGATAAAGGTTTTAAACATGTTATAATATCTACTAGTAACAAAGTGGTAGAAGAAGATGAAGAATTATCTCGACCTTGTAAAAGTCTAAGATTACATCACTAGTTTTGCAACATTTTACAAAGTTAGTTGTGATGGACAAAAAGAAGCCCGTTGTAACCATTGTGGGACAAAATTAGTTGCGAAGGCTTTGGATGACACCTCCCATTTAAATAAGCATTTGAAGAGATGTCGTCGAGCTAACCAACCAACCATGGAACAAAGTCTTTCGAAATTCTAAAAATAAAGTGATTGAACTAGCTCTTACAAATTTGGTAACATTTGATAAATAGGCTTTTGATAAGGATGCTTGTAGGGCTTTAGGTCCAAAAATTGTTGTTTTGCATGAACTTCTATTACGTTTTGTTGAATATGAGAGCTTTAGGGAAATAATGAATTATGCAAAACTTTTGTTTGGTCCCATGAATAAAAGGACATTGACGAATGAAATATGCAAATTGTTTGAAAGTGAGAAAGATAAAACAATGGAATCATTTGGAAACATGCAAGCTAGGGTTGTTATGACATGTGGACTTCGACCAACCAAAAGAAAGGATATATGGTTATAACATCTCATTTCATTGACAACCCATGGAAACTCCATATTCGGATTTTAAGGTATGTCTTAAAGGTTGAATTCTTATGTTATTTATTTATTCATATTAAATATAGTTTCTTATAATTTTATGTTTATTATTGTTAGCTTTATATATATGCCAACCCTACATAGTAGATGACACATCCGAAAAAGGATTGTCTCCCAAGTATAGGAGTGTCGAAGTAATAAAACCCGGTGAGACCAGGGTCGATCCACGAGGAAGGGAATTTAAGCGTTACAAATTATAAGCTAAGCAAATATGATATGAATGATTCAAAGAGGTGACATGATAATATCAACAAGTATGTAAGATGGTAGGTGGTATTACCGACCATTCAAATATAAAACAAAAAGCAAGAGGAGGTAAAACCATCCATGGAAATAGGTGGTATAACCAACCATAGTAAATTAAAGAACAATTTCATAAGGTGGTAGAACCTACCATAGTAAATAAAATAAAAAGTTCATAAACAATAGAATAATTAAAATACAAGAGGAATTAACACAATAACAATGAAGGCTAAGGTTAGGGGATCCGCCCTTGATATTTCAAATAAGGATAATTAACCCATTTTAGTTATATGAATTATATTTGTTTCATTACCAATATTTATACCACTACTTGTAAATGGGTTCAAGCATCCAATGTGCCAATCATCATATGTCTACAACAAATCAAGGTTCCTAACTAGATTCATGTCGGTAAGGAAGAACCATACATCATCTAGAAAGGATCCAAGCATTTGATGTGCCAAGGATTGTCGACAATGGATCAAGACCTCCACTTTACGAGTGGTGTCAAGATTGATTAAGAAATTAAATATAAATCATATTGAATAAACATTATAAGATTAAGATTATTAAGCACATATTAAGGGTTAGAGAATCCTTATTCTCATATCAAGGGTTTCACCCTTTCACCTTAGCAAAAGAGAAATTAGAAGAACATTATAATAGAAAGAAAATAAAATGCAAGAAAAAGGAAATTCATTAACAACATAAACACACAAAACACAATACAAGATCCTAGCCAAAGCCAAAATGTTCCAGCCAAGGCCAAGATGCCCTAATGGTTCACAAGGCACCTCTATTTATAGATACATCCAGGGGCAAACTTGTCAAATTACAAGGGCATAATTGTCAAATATTAGTTGTAAATATCTTTGACAATTGGGATCATTAGGTATCGACTTTGACCATCAATTTTGACATCAAAATGTTGTGAATTTTAATCACATGTCTTCATGAAAGTTGTAGATATTTCTCTCAGCTTTCTAGAACATATTGATTTGCACAATTTTGATACGTATTTTGAGAGATACGGTCCAAATACTGAGGCCTGGTCAGACTGGGCCGAGACTGTAGATGGGTTCACTTCAAGCCCAATTTTGGTCCACTAAGAGCCCTAATTTGATGATTCTTGTGAAATGCAATCTTGTAGACAATTAAATCAGCTTTCCAAAACATTAAGAATTGCACCATTCTGATCTATAAATAGAGAGTTATGCCCATTTTACCGAACCTGTAACAAAACCAAAATTAAGAGAAATTAATTCCAAAGATGCAAATGCTACAAATATGCTTAAGTTGAGGAATTTAATGACACTATTAATGCAATATGATGAACTAAACTCTTATTAAACATGTATATTTAAGTGTTCATCACACCCCCCAACTAGCTTATTGCTAGTCCCTAGCAATTAAAGCGTTATTATTTAGAAGTGATTTATAGAATTTTACATCCAAGGTGGTTATTATTGCACTCTCCTTGATTTTATCCAAATAAACAAACTCTCAACTGATTTTTTTTTTTTTTATATATGACTCATGTACCCTTCAGTCAAGATATCCACAAACCTTCTTTTGTGCTCAGTTGACACATGACTATGGGGCTTATTGGAAATAAGCCATATCGGTTCTAGTATTTGTTAAGGCTAACAACCTTAGGTAGGGGATATTCATTCATTTTATACATTTTTTTCTTTTTTTTTTCTCTTCTTTTTTTTTTTTTTTGAAAGACAATGCTCTTTAACCCCATGTAGCGACAGCCTTAGGCTAATGACTCCCAGACCAGTTGGCCTTAGGGCATTAGGTGTTAAGACACCCCTACGAGCTTAACGACTCGGGTTGCCGATGCTTTTATTTTTGCTTAGAAACTTGTGGATAGTGCAGGCGTTCATACCATTAAGTCTTTCTCCTTAATCCATGTAGCGTAGCTTCTTGAAATGACACAAAAAAAACAATAAACTACTCAAACCAGTTGGTCCCTTAAGGGGGGGGGATTAGTGCTTGAGGCACCCCTCAGGTCTTAATTTCTCGAAATTAAGGAGGCTACAAGACCAAACTTATCCACCATTGCTTTCTCTCTTCTTTTTTTTCTTTCATTTTTCATTTTTTTATTTTTTTTTTAAACTTTCCCCTTCCTTTTGTTGTTATCCCTAAACAAAACAAAAGAACTCAAATATTGCAATATTTCATTTCGCCACCCATAATCATACATCAAGGTATGTGTGTGTGTGTAGAAAGATTCATAGATACTGCTTAATGAGCACATAAGCACACAATTTATTAAATGATAAGGGTGTGAGAGTTCATAGATTTGAATGATTCAAAGTGAAATGAATAAGACCTCCTTGTTATAAAATTCAAAAATCAAGACTAAATAATATCAAATAAGTCTTCAAAATGCAAGAATAAAATGACAATTGGTTCGAATGGGTTTTCAAGAGTTTCAACTGGTCCTCCCTCTCTGCCATTCCTGACCCATAATGCGTCTCAAGGGATTGAATTCCTTCCAACCGCACTCTGAAATCTAATTAGCGAACTCGCTTTCTTTTTTTTTTTTTTAGCAAGAAAAGGTAAATTTCAAGCACACCTTATGGGTCTACTATCCTTCCTGCCCCAACCACATGAACATTGTCCCTCAATGTTTAATGTAGATGAAGAATAAAGGTATAGGAGACCATTACCTGAAGCTTCTGTTATATCAAGAGAGATGACGCTGAAAAGCTCATAAAATAACTGCTAAAAAAGTAAAATACAACTAAAATGACAAAAAAATTACAACAACGGAGAATATCCGATCCACTTTGCACTTTTTGTTTTGCCCTCCTGCCCAATTAATTTGAGTACTAGCTGGTTCAGGTTCATACTCAACTTCTTGTAATTTGTCAAGTAACTCACCAGCAGAAGTGGCAGAAACAAGGATCTTTCCCGCCCAATGTGGGATAACATTTTGTTCTACAGCTGCATCAACAAAACTTATTAAAGGATCAAAGAAATTGTTAACATTCAACAAACCTATGGGTTTTTGATGGAGATTCAGTTGGGCCTAAGAAGCAATTTGAAAAATTTCTTCAAGAGGGCCAAAGCCACCTGGTAAAGCAATAAGCAGCTGAATTGATAGCATGATGTGCCATGCGTTCATGCCTAGAGGAACCTGTAACTCCATTCCCAACCGTTTCTTCCAACAATACTTCTAACCGCCAAAGCTTTAGGATAACTCCTAAAACTTGAGTTACCCCCTACATGGTGAGCTGTTGACACACAACCCCATTAACCTTGAGGCTACCTCCAACCCATAACCACATTAATCTTTCTTTCAGCCAGTAGCCTACGCAAGATAATTCTGCTACACTATGCTACGAACTCTTCACTTTTACTTGGTCGAGATCCACAGAATACACATATCCTTTGGATTCGACGTTTTGAAGTTCACTCCATGTCTATGTAACTCTCTAACTATGTGTGAAGAAGAGAACAAGACATGTGGTATTTATGGAGTGCAAAAAGGTATGCTAATGATGATATCTATCTAGGTAGCTCGATTGTTTGTTGAAAAAGTTGACAATAATGCCCAAAAATTCAAAAGATGATGAAATACGACACCATAAGTCAAACAAAGCATACAAATTCAAAAAAGACAGCAATGAGGTATTAAAATTCAAAAATGATGGCACGCATGCATATGTACAGGTAGTTGTGACTGTGGCTCACATCTTCCTCTGGTTTTATGTCCAGAAACGGCTTAAACACCTTCATGAGTTGGGGATATGCTTCCCATCCAGTTCTTATAAACTGCGGCAAACAGAGGTCGTTTTGAGTCAGATCTCCAAGACTATAGCGTGCCTGCTATCTCGCGAATTGTGTCCCACAACATTAAAATTTCACGCTGCACAAGTCCCCAGAATGCCCCTGCTCTAAAGAGATCGTTCGGATCATCATCCAAAGACCTACCTTTCACTCAGTCCATTCTTGATGAACTGTAGTTTATCCTCTCGATTGTTAGACAAATATCCCAAGGAGCGGCAACGCTGGTTACAAGTCCATCTTGCACATCTGGGACAAACTTGCAACCTTTTCGCTCTTCGCTTTTTGGCATAAGAGCTTTTTCCCAAACCTGGCATATGGGAAACAAGATTATCTGAAAACTCACAAGAGAATCGAATCTTGGCTTTAATTAACCATCTTAAATCAGCAGGAATACCCTTACGCATCAACAACCTTAGTCTTTCTGCACGAGCTTTATAAATTTTAAGCAAATAATTTTGAGGAAGAGAGGGAAAATGTTTGCGCAATTTTGAGAGAATGGTATCCATGTGAAGAAAATGAGAGAGAAGAAAAGAAAATGGATGCAAGGTGAGCAACAGTTTTTAGGGAACTGAAAAACCTGACTTTAATAGTCACGGAGTACCTACTCTTTTTTTAATCGTATCCGCCACTTGACCGGGAAAAATCAATCCTTAAAAAGGATCGACTAAAGCAATGGACTCTTCATTTTGGTCAACATTTTCAAAGAATGGTTTTAACCATTGTCCATTAACTTTAAACACATGACCATTCTTTGGGTTCTCAATTTCAACTGCTCCATGAAGGTCCGAAATACATTTTTAACAATGGACCAAGCAGCCTGTTAGACCCAGGTATGGAAACCCAAGAGGAGGGGTGAGATTGGGTTTGTATTCGTATAAATACGGAAAATGAAAAAGCTCTTTCTTGAAAGATCAAAATTATTTAAATCTTCTTTTTTTTATAGAATCAAAGGATGAAGAAGATTAAAAAATCAAGAATGCAATACAACGAGAATTGGCCATAAACACACAAGAAAAAAGAACAATCACAAGTGCAAGTAAATGTAAAGAGGATAGGGATAGAGAGAGTGCAAAATCGATGTACGTGGTTCGACAAACCTTGCCAACGTCCACGGGCTCCTAGCTCCACAAGCTAGGCTTTCCACTAAGTTGTAGAAATCTTTACAACTTGCTTGATGAACAACCTTACCAAGATTTTTTCTTCCAACCCTTGATAACACCACACCAAGAGTTCTTCTTGATGAACAACCTCACCAAGGCAACTTCCTTCAACTCTTGATAACACCACACCAAGAGTTCTCTTGATGAACAACCTCACACAATGCAAAAAAACAAAAAAAAAAAAAAAAAACTGTCCTTCAAACCCTTGATAACACCCACACCAAGAGTTCTTCTTGATGAACAACATCACAAGGCCAACCCTTCAACTCTTGATAACACACAACAAGAGTTCTCTCAAGGATAACTATTATCCTTTACAATAATATCTCACTCTCACCACAATACAAGAACAAATATAATTTTTACAACATAAGTATAACTCTCTTCAAAGAGTAGATAAATAATATAAAAGCTCTCTAGACTTGATATTTCTCTTGCTTTTGCTTGATAAAATGCTTCTCTTGCACTTCTTGAATGCATGGGAGAATGACTCCTGTTATAGGCAAATGAGATGAACTTAATCAAGTGAAGACACCATCTCCAAAATTTCTGCCCACCATAAAAACCATAATTTGTTCTGCCATTCTTTGTCAATGTTTCGTTTGAAATTGAAAATATGTAAAACATAAAAGATCTGCACATTTGAATAAGCTTTCCAACGCATCAAGCAACAAAGTCATTTGGATTATCGTAGATCAAGATATGGCGAAACACCATTCGGTGCTCAAGTGACTTGATTTTTCTTCCATGTGTCTGTCCACTGACTTGAATGATATTCTGTCAGCCTTCCATTTGAAATTTGAATTTCTTCAAAACATAAAAGATCTTCATATTTGAATAAGATTTCCAAAACATTAAGAATCAAAGCAATTGGATATCTCGATCTTAAGATATGGCCAAAACACCATTCGGTGCTTATGTGAGTTGATTTTTCTTCTCTGTGTCAGTCCACCGAAATGCATGTCAATTATGTCGGTCTTCCATTTGAAATTTGAATTTCTTCAAAACATATGAAATGTTCTTCATTAAGTCATCTTTCCAATGCCATAAGAATCAATTCATTTTGATTTTTCTAGCTCAAGATATGTCTAAATGAGTATTCAGTGCTCATGTCAGCTGCTTCCATTTGTCTTTCAACTTGCATGATAATTTGGACGATCTTACACTTAAAATTTGAATTTCTTTAAAACATATGAAATGTTATAAATTGGGTAAGCTTTCCAAAGGCTCAAGAATCACGTAATTTGGGCATTTGTAGAGAAATATATGACCAATTGATTAAACATTGTTCATGTGTCACATTCCTTGAATCAAACCTTGTACTTAAACTTTGGTGCCTTTAACATGTAGTCTTCTCCTTAGCTTCAACACTTCATTTTAATAAGCTCCTTCTTGATTTTATAATTATTTCAATAATCTTATTCTTGCACATAAATAAATATCTTAGTAAATCTCAATGAATCAATGTGTATTGTTATCATCAAAATTATCATATAGCCTTAGGGCTAACAATCTCCCCCTTTTTGATGATGACAAACCATTGATTGCTTTAAAATAATATCTAAAATCAAGAATGAAAATGAAATCAAGAAAAAACAAAAAGAGAGCAATTGTTATAAATACAAGCAATCCAACCATTTCTCCCCCTTTTGTTATCATCAAAAAGATGTAATCAAATTAATTACTCCCCCTAAATATATTATCCCCCTTAACATATGCTACCATTCAAAGATTATCATATAAAAGCAAAATTAAGACATATCTAACATGCCTAATTCTCTTCTAATTATGCAAAATCTATCTTGACTAAGGGGTTTAGTAAATATATCGGCTAATTGTTTTTCGGTGGGAACAAATTCTAAAGAAATATTACCTTTTTGCACATGATCTCTAATAAAATGGTGTCTAATCTCTATATGATTAGTCCTAGAGTGTTGTATGGGATTTTTTGAAATGTTAATGGCACTTGTATTATCACATTTGATGGGAATGTGATCAAATATCACACCATAATCTTTTAAAATTTGTTTCATCCAAAGAGCTTGTGCACAACAACTTCCTACTGCAATATACTCGGCGTCCGCGGTTGATAATGCAACAGAATTTTGTTTTCTACTAAACCATGATACTAATGCATGTCCTAGAAAATGGCAAGAGCCACTAGTGCTCTTTCTATCAAGAAGACTTCCAGCAAAGTCCGCATCGGAATAACTAATTGATCAAAATATCACACTTAGGATACCAAAGACCTAGATTTTATGGTACCAAGAAGATATCTAAATATCCTCTTTACAGCCTTAAGGTGAGATTCCTTTGGACAAGATTGAAATCTAGCACACATACACACACTCAACATAATATCGGGTCTACTAGCATTTAAATACAAAAGAGAGCCAATCATACCTCGATATTTTGTTACCTCAACATCTTTTCCTTTCTCATCTTTGTCAAGCTTGGTTAATGTACCCCTAGGTGTGTTATATGTCCTTGAATTATCCATGCCAAACTTCTTGAGAAGATCTCTTGTGTATTTAGCTTGATTTATGAAGATCCCATCCATTGATTGCTTGATTTGAAGTCCAAGGAAGAAATTTAATTCTCCCATTAAGCTCATTTCAAATTCTTGTTGCATCCACTTGGAAAATTCTTCACACATAGAAATATTAGTAGCACCAAATATAATATCATCAACATAGATTTGAACAATTAATAAATCATCATTTTTTGTTTTAACAAAAGAGTAGTATCAACTTTTTTCATTTCGAAACCATTATCAATGAGAAATTTGCTCAATCTATCATACCATATTCTTGGTGCTTGTTTTAAGCCATAAAGTGCCTTTTTGAGTTTGAAAACATGGTTTGGAAAATCATGATTTTGAAAAACAAGAGGTTGCTCTACATATACTTCCTCCATAATGTAACCATTTGAAAATGCACTTTTGACATCCATTTGGTATAATGTAAAATTTTTATAACATGCAAATGCACACAACATTCTAATGGATTCTAATATAGCAACCGGTGCAAAAGTTTCCTCATAATCAATACCTTCTTCTTGATTGTATCCTTGAGCAACAAGTCTAGCTTTATTTCTAATAATGGTGCCATTTTCATCTAATTTATTTCTAAAAATCCATTTAGTGCCTATAATAGAATGATTTTTGGGTCTAGGGACTAATTCCCAAACTTGATTTCTTTCAAATTGGTTTAATTCTTCTTGCATAGCCAAAATCCAACTTTCGTCATTTTCGGCTTCTTTAAAAGTTTTTGGTTCAAATTGAGAGACAAATGCAAAATGATTACAAAAGTTCCTAAAAGAAGATCTAGTTCTCTTACCTTGTGATGGTTCACCAATAATAAAATCTTTAGGATGAGCTTTTGCATACCTCCATTCATTTGGTAATTCTTGGGAAGAATCATTTACTTCCTCAAGCTTTTCTTGTTGAAGTTGTAATTCATCTTGACTCTTTTCATCAAGCCTTGATTCCTTGATTTGCCTTTCTACTTCAACAATATCATCATCTAAATTCTTTGAAGAAATTACATTAGTTTCATCAAATTCAACATGCATAGATTCTTCAATAGTAAGAGTCTTTTTATTAAAAACTCTATATGCTTTACTATGGTTGGAGTAGCCCACAAAAAATCCAACATCGGCTTTTGCATCAAATTTTCCAAGGTTATCCTTAGTGTTTAAAATAAAACATTTACATCCAAAAACTTAAAAAAATCCAATGTTGGGTTTTCTTCCTTTCCAAAGTTCATAAGGAGTTTTCTTTATTAAAGCTCTAATATGGACTCTATTGATTATAAAGCATGCGGTATTAACGGCTTCGGCCCAAAAATATTTGGCAAATTATTTTCAAGTAACATGGTCCTAGCCATTTCTTGGATAGTCCTATTTTTCCTCTCAACAACACCATTTTGTTGTGGAGTTCTATGTGCGGAAAAATTATGTTCAAAACCATTTTCATCACAAAGATTTTCAAACGCGATATTGTCTACTTCACCACCATGATCACTTCTAATGGATACAATAGAATGCCCTTTTTGATTTTGGACTCTTTTTGTAAATTTTGAAAAAGATTGTATGGCCTCATTTTTAGTTTTCAAGAATAACACCCAAGTGAATCTTGAATAATCATCCACAATAACAAAAACATAATACTTTCCACCAAGACTTTGAGTTCTTGATGGTCCAAATAAATCCAAATGAAGTAATTGTAGAGGTTTATTTGTTGAAATAAATTTCTTTGTTTAAAAGAAGTTCTCACTTGTTTTCCAAATTGACAAGCATCACAAATCTTATCATTTTCAAATTTTATTTTTGGAAGACCATCAACTAAATAATTTTTAGAAATTTTTGAAATTGTGTCCATGCTAGCATGACCTAACCTTCTATGCCATAACCAAGCATCATGATTAACAATGAAACAATTTTCTACATGATCATTAACATCAATATCAATTGTATAAATATTACCACATCTATTACCAACAAATAATGTCTTATTGTTACTAACATCTTTATTCACACATCTATTAGGCTCAAAAGTAACAAAATATCCCTTATCACACAATTGACTAATGCTAATCAAATCAGGTTTTAAACCATGAACAAGCAAAAAATCTTTAATAATAGGTGAAGAAGGGTTACCAATATCACCATGTCCGATTACCCTTCCTTTGGCATTATCACCGAATGTCACATATCCTCCTTCTTCATGATTAATCTTGAGAACTTGGAGGCATCTCCGGTCATATGCCTTGAGCATCCACTATCTAAGTACCATTTGTGTTTGCCACTCCTTTGTCTCTACAATCAACATTCAAGGAGTAACTTTTTGGTACCCAAAAGTTCTTGGGTCCTTGGGGGTTAGTTATGATACTTTTGGAACCCATATTTGTTTTAAATTAGGATTTCTTTTAATGGAGCAAGAATGCACATTGTGTCCTTTTCTTCCACAATAAGTACATGAATGATTAGGATTATTCCTAAAAGATGCATGAGCAAAATATTTTTTAAAATACTTTTGATTTTTATGAGTTTTATATCCTAAGCCTCTTTTATCAAAAACACACCTTTGGTTTTGTAACATAGAATTCAATTTTTTTGTGCTTTTTGTAAAACTATCAACAATATTTCTTAAGTCATTATTTTCCTTTTTCAAAATAACATTTTCTTTCTCTAATTTATCAAAATTCTTTTGTTTTAAAATCTCATTTTCAGTTTTTAATAAATGTATTTGATTTTCCAAACTTTCAAAATCTTTTGCTTTAAAATTTCATTTTCATTTTCTAAAACTTCATTTATTTCCACCAACTCTTCTAATTGAGATAACATGATTTTTGACTTCTTTTTGAAAGCATTGATTTTTGAATTTTGCTTATCAACTTGCACATGTAAATTTTGGAATGCTTCAAGTAATTCATCATATGAAAGTTTAGGAGCATAGTTTAGAATACTTACCTCATCTTCACTTAAAGCCATGAAGCACATGTTTGCCACTTCGCAATCTTCTTCTTCGGTGGAGCTAGCTTCACTATTATCCCAATTTGTGGCTTTCATTGCTTTGGATTTCTTGTTTTGACTCTTGAAGTAAGGACAATCCATCTTTACATGTCCTGATTTCTTGCACTCATAGCAAATGACTTGATCATTTTTCTTATCTTGCTTTGAGCTTTGCCCTTTGTACTCCCTTCTAGAGTTCTTCTTGAATCCTTGGTTTCTTCTAATCATCCTTTTTAGCTTTCTTGTGATGAATGCAAGATCTTCATCATTTCCTTCATCATCGAACTCATCATCTTCTTTTGTTGAAGATTTGAATGCAATGTTTTTCTTTTTCTTGAAATCTTCTTCATTCTCCTTCAAGGTAATTTCATGAGTCATGAGAGAACCCATAAGTTCTTCTAATGGTAGTTTGGTGAGGTCCTTTGCTTCTTGAATTGCCGTCACCTTTGGCTCCCAATATTTTGGTAGACACCTAAGAATCTTTCTCACCATTTCAACATTAGAACAAGATTTACCAAGAGATTTCAAACTATTAATAATATCCGTAAATCTAGTAAACATTTCAGAAATTGATTCATCCGATTTCATTTTAAAAAGCTCATAACTATGAACTAGCATACTAATTTGGATTCTTTAACTTGACTAGTTCCTTCATGAGTTACTTCAAGTGTGTGCCATATTTCTTGTGCCGTAGAACAAGTAGATATTCTATTAAACTCACTTCTATCTAGAGCACAATACAACACATTCATAGCTTTAGCATTTAAACTCAATTTCTTTTTATCATCTCCACTAAACTTTTTAGGTTCTTTAAGCATGCTTTTACCATTTTCAATTTTGGCAGGAACAAAAGGTCCTTCCAAAACAATAGACCACAAATCATAATCAAAAGATTTCAAGAAAATACTCATTTTAGTTTTCCAATAAGAGTAATCACTTCCATTAAAAAATGGAGGTCTAGAAATAGAAAGCCCCTCAACATATGAAGTTGAATTAAAATTTGCCATAGCTCAAAATCGGTTAAGATTTAAAAAAAATGAGCAACCTTGCTCTGATACCACTTGTTGACCCAGGTATGGCAACCCAAGAGGGGGGGTGAATTGGGTTTTTATTTATCAATACGGAATTAGAAAACTTTTCTTAAAGATAAAAAAATTATTAAATCTGTCTCTAAGAACAAAGGTGAAGAAGATGAAAATAGAATGCATATCAACGAGAATGGCAATAAAGAACAAATCACAAGTGCAAGTAAATGTAAAGAGGATAGGGAAGAGAGAGTGCAAACTCAATTTACGTGGTTCGAAAAACCTTGCCTACGTCCACGGGCTCCTAGCTCCACGAGCTAAGCTTTCAACTAAGTTGTAGAAATCTTTACAACTTGCTTGATGAATAACCTCACCAAGACTTTATCTTCGAACTCTTGATAACACCACACCAAGAGTTCTTCTTGATGAACAACCTCACCAAGGCAAATTTCTTAAACCCTTGATAACACCACACCAAGAGTTCTTCTTGATGAACAACCTCACCAAGGCAACGTCATTCAACCCTTGATAACACCACACCAAGAGTTCTTCTTGATGAACAACCTCACCAAGGCAACTTCCTTAAACTCTTGCTAACACACAACAAGAGTTCTCTCAAGGATAACTATTATCCTTTACAATAATATCTCACTCTCACCACAATACAAGAACAAAGATAATTTTTACAACAAAAGTATAACTCTCTTCAAAGAGTAGATAAATAATATAAAAGCCCTCTAGACTTGATATTTCTCTTGCTTTTTGCTTGATAAAATGCTTCTCTTGCACTACTTGAATGCATGGGAGAATGGCTCCTTTTATAGGCAAATGAGATGAACTTAATCAAGTGAAGACACCATCTCCAAATTTTTTGCCCACCATAAAAACCGTAATCTTGTCTGCCATTTTTGTCAATGTTCCGTTTGAAATTTGAAAATCTTTAAAACATAAAAGATCTGCACATTTGAATAAGCTTTCCAACGCATCAAGAACCAAGTCATTTGGATATCTGTAGCTCAAGATATGGCCAAAACACCATTCGGTGCTCATGTGACTTGATTTTTCTTTCTTGTGTCAGTCTACCAAATTGAATGATAATTCTGTCAGCCTTCCGTTTGAAATTTGAATTCTTCAAAACATTCCTGACCCAAAATTCATCTCAAGAGGATTTGAAATCCTTACACCGCACTCTGAATCTAATTACTAAATTGCTTTTTTTTTTTGCTAGAAAAAAAATTCAAGACACACTTATGTCTACTATCCTTCCCCCAAACCAAATGAAACATTGTCCTCAATGTTTAAATGTAGAGAGATAAAGTATAGGAGACATTACCAGAATCTTCTGTTATTCAAGAGAGATGACCTGAAAGACTCATAAAATAACATGCTAAAAATAAAATAAAATAAAATAAAGGACAAGAAGAAAAAATTACAACGGAGATTCAAATCCAATTTGCACTTTTTGTTTTGCCCTCCTGCCTAATTAATTTGAGTACTAGCTGGGTCAGGTTCATACTCAACTTCTTGTAATTTGTCAAGTAACTCACCAGCAGAAGTGGCAGAAACAAGGATCTTTCTCGCTGAATGAGGGATCAAATTTTGTTCCACAGCTGCATCAACAAAACTTATCAAAGGATCAAAGAAATTTTTAACATTCAACAAACCTATGGGTTTTTGATAGAGATTCAATTGGGCCCAAGAGGCAATTTGAAAAATTTCTTCCAGAGTGCCAAAGCCACCTGGTAAAGCAATAAAGGCATCTAAATTGATGAGCATATGTGCCATGCGTTCATGCATAGAGGAGACCTGTAACTCCTTCCAACCGTTTTTCCAACAATGCTTTCTACAGCCAAAGCTTTAGGAATAACTCCTAACACTTGACTACCTCCTACATGTGCAGACTGTTGAGACACAACCCAATTAACCGAGGTACCTCCCCAATAAACCACATGAATCTTTCTTTCAGCCAGTAGCCTTCCAAGATAATTCGCTACTTCTACGAACTCTTCACTTTTACCTGGTCGAGATCCACAGACTACACATATCCGTTGGATTCGACGTTTTGAAGTTCCCTCCATGTCTATGTGACTCTCTAACTATGTGTGAAGAAGATAACAAGACATGTGGTATTTATGGAGTGCAAAAAGGTATGTTAATGATGATATCTATCTAGGTAGCTCGATTGTTTGTTGAAAAAAGTTGACAATAATGCAAAAAAAAAGGTCAAAAGATGATGAAATAAGACACCATAAGTCAAACAAAAGATACAAATTCAAAATTGACAGCAATGAGGTATTAAAATTCAAAAATGATGGCACGCATGCATATGTACAGGTAGTTGTGACTGTGGCTCACATCTTCCTCTGGTTTACGTCCAGAAATGGCTTAAACACCTTCTATGAGTTGGGGATATGCTTACCATCCAGTTTCTTATAAACTGGCAAACAGGGTCGTTTTGAGTCAGATTCCCAAGACTATAGCGTTCCTGCTCATCTCGGAATTGTGTCCACAAATTAAAAATTTCACGCGACACAAGTCCACAAGGAATGCGTATCAAGAGTCGGTTCGGAATCATCCAAGACTCCTCACTCAGTCCATTCTGGATAAACTGTAGTTTATCTCTCGATTGTAGACAAATTATCACAAGGAGCGGCCAACGCGGTACAAAGTCCATCTTGCACATTGGGACAAACTAGTAACCTTTTCGCTCTTCGCTTTTTGGCATAAGAGCTTTTTCCCAAACCTCATTGACGGGTATGCATCTTCTCATTATTTGGTCTGGACAATATTTGAACAGATATGGGTCATCCCAGTAAAAATTTTTCACCTCGTTTAAAAATTTTCTTTTGTCTTGAGCATTCCAATGAGGTGGCATTTTCCCTGTCGCAAGAAAATTAACAATGTTAGCAAACCAAGGTACAGTAGCAACAGAAAATAAAAATTCATCAGGAAAAAGAATCATTGATAGGTGAAGTTTCAATTAATGTCTTTGTCGTTAGTCTTGAAAGATGATCAGCAACGACATTTTCGGCTCCTGTCTTATCCTTTATTGTGATGTTGAATTCTTGGAGCAATAAGATCCACCGTATCAATCTAGGTTTTGCATCCTGTTTAGTCATTAATTATCTCACAGCTGCATGGTCAGTGTAAACAATTGTTGGAGAGCCAATTAAATAAGATCGAAATTTATCCAATGCAAATACTACTGCAAGTAGTTCTTTTTCAGTTGTTGTGTAATTCATTTGTGCATCATTTAAGTCCTACTTGCATAGTATATTACATAAGGCTTACCTTCTTTTCTTTGTCCTAAGACAGCACCAACGGCATAGTCACTTGCATCACACATCAATTCAAAAGGCAAGGACCAATCAGGAGATTGCATAATTGGAGCAGTTGTTAAAAGTCCAATTAATGTATCAAAGGCATTTTGACATTCTTGAGTCCATTCAAAGGAAGTATCTTTTATTAAGAGGTTACAAAGAGGTTTAGATATAGCACTGAAATTTCTTATGAACCTCCTATAAAATCCAGCATGCCCTAAGAATGAACGAAACCTCTTTAACTGTTTTTGGTGGAGGCAAATGGGAAATTAATTCCACTTTTGCTTTATCCACTTCAATTCCTTTAGAAGACACCACATGACCTAAAACAATTCCTGAAGTGATCATATAATGACATTTTCCCCAATTCAAAAATAACTTTTCGACCACCTTTTTAGGACTTTTTCTAAATTTTTCAAGACCATTAATCAAAGAGTTTCAAAGACATTAAATCATCATGCAACTTCTAAAATAGCTCAACCATAGTCACTGAAATGCTTAACATGCTCTTTGAAAAGTGGCTGGGGGCATTACAAAGTCCAAAAGGCATTCTCCTAAATGCAAAGGTGCCGAAGGGGCACGTGAATGTGGTCTTTTCTTGGTCTTCAAGTATAATGACAATTTGATAATAACCTGAGTATCCATCAAGAAAGCAGTAGTAGGAGTGCTCTGCTACTCTTTCAAGAATTTGGTCAAGAAATGGTAAGGGAAAATGGTCTTTTCTAGTGACAGCATTTAATTTTCTATAATCAATGCACATCCTCCAACTAGATGAGACACGAGTTGGCAATAATTCACCTTTTCATTTTTAACTACTGTAATGCCAGATTTCTTAGGTACTACTTGTGTAGGGCTTACCCACTTACTATCAGAAATAGGATAGATAATTCCCACATCAAGTAGTTTGAGAACTTCAGCCCTAATGGCCTCTTTCATGTGTGGATTTAATCTCCTTTGAGGTTGTTGAGATGTTTTGGCATTTTCCTCTAAATGTATTCTATGTGTGCAAATTTAAGGGTTAATGCCTTTTATATCTTTTAAAGTCCACCCAATTGCATTTTTATGCCTTTTAAGCACTTCTATCAACTTAGCTTGTTGCTCGCATGTGAGGGATGAAGAAATTACCACCGGATATGTCTGATTCTCCCCAAGATATGCATATTTCAGTCCTTCAAGTAAGGGCTTCAATTCTAGCTTGGGAGCTTCATCTTCCTTGCTTTCATTCATTTGCCCCAATTCTTCAAATCTTGATTTTGAGCCTTTTTCCATCCCCTGTGCACAATCCAATAAAGAGCATATATCAGAAAGATCAGACTCTAGTTCCATGTTTGATTCTAATGAATTCACTAGAGAAGTTTCCAAAGGGTCAGAAGAACTCCCTTTTTGGATGTGATCTTCCATAATAGATTCAATCACATTGGCCTCATACTTCTCTTCTTCTTCATTTGGTTGTTGCAGATATTAAAACCATTAACATTCAATGTCGATGTTCCCAAATGATAGCTTTCTGACTCGCCAGTCCTGGCAATTAATCAAGCATTCGATAGCTAAATGGACGCCCTAAAATAACAGAATTGAATTGGACTTACTTCCCCGGGGGGGTGGTTGTGTGTCCAGCATAAAATCCACTGGGTAAATGAATTTATCGACTGAACTAAAACATCTTCTACTATTCCTCTTGGTACTTTAATTGATCTATCAGCAAGCAAAAGAGTGACAAAAGTTGGTTTTAACTCACCTAGATTGAGTTTTTGAAAAACCGAGTATGGAAGCAAATTCACACTAGCACCAAGATCAAGTAAGCTTGTTCAATTTTATGGTCTCCAATAACACATGAAATTGTAGGACAACCTGGATCCTTATATTTCACTGTATTATTATTTTGAAGACTAGCACTTACTTGCTCGGCTAGAAAGGCCTTCTTTTTCACATTCAGTTTTCTTTTCACAGTGCACAAGTCTTTCAAAAATTTTGCATAAGAAGGTACATGTTTGATCACATCAAGCAAGGGAATGTTGACCTTTACCTGTTTAAAAATTTCAAAGATTTCAGAATTGTGAGTTGGCTTCTTTTGTGTGGCTAATGCTTGAGGAAATGTAGGCACAGATGAGGATTTGGTTTCCTCTTCGCTAGGTGTTGGTTTGGCAACCTCTTCCTGC
Organism: Boswellia sacra; assembly: GCA_013180625.2. Taxonomy (NCBI): domain Eukaryota; kingdom Viridiplantae; phylum Streptophyta; class Magnoliopsida; order Sapindales; family Burseraceae; genus Boswellia; species Boswellia sacra. Next base: position 505,032 of record SNVD02011071.1, read on the forward strand.
CCTTTAGAGATCGGTTCTTCTTCTTTCTCACAAGGGTTAGGAATATGTTTTTCAACAACCTTACCATTGCGAAGGGTCATGACTGACTTAGCTTGGTCAAAATAATGGTTATTTGAACTCCCTGCATTTGAGTTAGATGGATCTTTGGGGTTTTGCAATGTTTGAGAAGGAAATTTTCCCTTCTCTTGGATGCTAAATGTAGATGCAAATTTTTGCAAGAGTTTCTGACAAATTTGCTAATGTTTGAGCAGTTTGGCTATTGAAAGTCTCTTGCTTTGTAATGAATGAATGCAATGTTTCTTGAAGGTCATTCCTAGGAGGAAGAGCATATGCATGATCATGAGAATTTTGAAAATTTTGTTGTGCTTGAAAAGGGACTTGTGAAGATTGTGCATGATTGTCATTTTTCCAGCTAAAATTTGGATGATTTCTCCAACCCGGATTGTAGGTTTGAATGGATTTGATTTGGCCTTTTGAAAGTGTTTAAGGCTTGGCTTCTTCATGGAGACTTCCCTAATGCAGGCAAAGTTGGCAATCGACTCATTAAATGGTCATGTCATCCAAATGGTACGACATTTCTTGAATAGAATTCAATTGACCACTCTTTTTCATTTCTAAAGCCTCGACTTTTCTAACTAGGGATCCATATTTGGCTTGAAGGTCATGGTCTTCCTAAGGTTGTAAATGCCTCTATTGGATGTCGAGGTTGGGGCCTTGCTTGGTACCTCATAGGTGCGAGTAGTGTCCCAATTTTGTGCCTTTTATGCCAAGGAGTCTATGTAGTCAAGTGCTTCCTCAGGGTCTTTTTCTTTAAATTCTCCATTACACATTAATTCCACTAATTGCCTATCTTGAGGTATTAACCCTTCATAGAAGTGTGCAACTATTCTCCAAGTTTCAAACCCATGGTGAGGATAGGTATCAAGTAGTTCTTTATACCTATCCCAACATTGGTAAAGGGTTTCCCCTTGTTTTTGAGAGAAATCAGAAATTTGTCTTTTAAGAGAATTTTTTCTATGGGTAGGAAAATTTTTTTCAAAAATTGTTGTTTCATCTCATCCCATGAATTGATGGAATTCGACCTCAAATTTTGTAGCCATGTTCTAGCTTTATCTTTAAAAAAAAAAAATGGAAAAAGCTTTAATCTAATGGTGTTATGTACATTTGGTCAGTTAGGAGCTGACATACCTCTTCAAAGAGTTTCAAGTGCGAATATGGGTTCTCCATGTCAAGGCCATGAAAAGTGGGTAGAAGTCGAACAAAACTTGGTTTGAAATTGAAATGGATTGAATCTGGAGGAGAAACTACACAAAATGGTGCACTAGTCCTTACCGGATTCATGTAGTCTCTGAGGGTTCTTGGTTGGTTTTGATCATTTTGTTGCGAACCGTTGTCCCCTTCATCCATGAATATTTCCTCATGATTGTCGGCCATGTTTTCTAAGGAAGATGATGTTTTTCTAACAAGTCTACCACTAGATGTTCATGACCAAATTTTCATGCAAGAAAGAGAGAATAAAAGAGAGGAAAAGATGAACACACAAAAAAATAAAAAATTTAGATTTAAGATGAGAAAAGAGAATACTTACAATTTTGCACGCTAATTTTTAGCTTCCCCGGCAATGACGCCAAAAACTTGACACATCCGAAAGGATGTCTCCCAATGGAGGGTCTAAGTAGATAAAACCCGGTGACCTGGGGTCGTCCAGAGGAATGTAATTTTAGCAGGCGTTACAAATTTAAGCTGAACCCATGTGTGATGGTGCCTTCAAAGGAATGACAAGATAATATCAATAAATATGTAAGATGGTAGGTGGTATTACCGATTCAAATATAAAACAAAAAGCAAGAGGAGGTAAAACCATCCATGGAAATAGGTGGTATAACCAACCATAGTAAATTAAAGAACAATTTCATAAGGTGGTAGAACCTACCATAGTAAATAAAATAAAAAGTTCATAAACAATAGAATAATTAAAATACAAGAGGAATTAACACAATAACAATGAAGGCTAAGGTTAGGGGATCCGCCCTTGATATTTCAAATAAGGATAATTAACCCATTTTAGTTATATGAATTATATTTGTTTCATTACCAATATTTATACCACTTCTTGTAAATGGGTTCAAGCATCCAATGTGCCAATCACCATATGTCTACAACAAATCAAGGTTCCTAACTAGATTCGTGTCGGTAAGGAAGAACCATACATCATCTAGAAAGGATCCAAGCATTTGATGTGCCAAGGATTGTCGACAATGGATCAAGACCTCCACCTTACGAGTGGTGTCAGATTGATTAAGAAATTAAATATAAATCATATTGAATAAACATCATAAGATTAAGATTATTAAGCACATATTAAGGGTTATAGAATCCTTATTCTCATATCAAGGGTTTCACCCTTTCACCTTAGCAAAAGAGAAATTAGAAGAACATTATAATAGAAAGAAAATAAAATGCAAGAAAAAGGAAATTCATTAATAACATAAACACACAAAAAACACAATACAAGATCCTAGCCAAAGCCAAAATGTTCCAGCCAAGGCCAAGATGCCCTAATGGGTCACAAGGCACCTCTATTTATAGATACATCCAGGGGCAAACTTGTCAAATTACAAGGGCATAATTGTCAAATATTAGTTGTAAATATCTTTGACAATTGGGATCATTAGGCACCAACATTGACCATCAATTTTGACATCGAAATGTTGGGAATTTTAATCACATGTCTTCATAAAAATTGTAGATATTTCTCTCAGCTTTCTAGAACATATTGATTTGCACAATTTGGATACGTATTTTGAGAGATACGGTCCAAATACTGAGGCCTGGTCAGACTGGGCCGAGACTGTAGATGGGTTCACTTCAAGCCCAATTTTGGTCCACTAAGAGCCCGAATTTGATGATGCTTGTGAAATGCAATCTTGTAGACAATTAAATCAGCTTTCCAAAACATTAAGAATTGCACCATTCTGATCTATAAATAGAGAGTTATACCTATTTTACCAAACCTATAACAAAACCAAAATTAAGAGAAATTAATTCCAAAGATGCAAATGCTACAAATATGCTTAAGTTGGGAATTTAATGACACTATTAATGCAATATGATGAACTAAACTCTTATTAAACATGCATATTTAAGTGTTCATCAATAGTCCCCACTCATCATCACCATTATCATCAATGTCAACTAAAGAAGTTACAACCTAAACATGAAGAGGCTCAACCTCTTGCTCTAGATGCTTGTTTTGCTGGCAACCCATCTAGTCCAAGCAAGAAACATATAGTTAGAAAAGATTATTAAGATAGACATCATGCATGCATGAAACATCAAACATTTTTCTTGACAATCCAGGATGCTGTACAGTATAAAAGTGACAAAGTTTTATAGAATCACAAAGCAGTATGAAATACTAGGGGTAACCACAAAAGAAACAGGCTCAACACCTAAAGGAATAGCAGTAGCAACACAATGCAAGTCAGTCTTGATGAGACCTAATCAAAGCAGTATGATGTGCAAGTCAGTCTCGATGAGACCTAGTGGAAGCAGCATGATGTGCAAGTCAGTCTCAACGAGACCTAATAGAAGCGGCACGTTATGCAAGTCAGTCTCAATGAGACCCAATGGAAGCGATACGATGTGCAAGTCAGTCTAGATGAGACCTAATTGAAGTAGCACAATGTGTAAGCCGCCTGCATCAAGCTCGTCAATTCATCACGATGTGTAGGTCGCCTAGATCAGGCTTATTAGCTTAGCATGATGTGCAGGCTAATTGAATCAGGCTTGTCTATTTAGCATGATGTGCAAATTGCCCGGATCAGGCTCCTCAATTCAGCATGATGTGCAAGTTGCGTGGATTAGGTCGTTCTGTCTCGATGAGACTTCTCTTAAACAGCACGATGTGCAAAGATAACTACCTTGAAGAAGGAATCTCCCTCTATGAAGAAGAAGGCATCCACCTTGAAAAGGCATCTCTTTTGAAGAAAGAAGTTCACCATGAAGAAGGAATTTGAAGACTACTCTAAAGTAAGGATTTTAAAGAAAAAATTTGATGCCTTCAAGATGAAAGGCTACCTAGAAAAAAGGATTTGAAAAATAGAAGAAGATTCATAGTCAGATAGTTGAAGAAAAATAGAAGAAAAGGAGAAGAAAAAAGAGAGAAGAGAAGAAGAGAGAGAAGAAAAATGGAAGGGGGAGAAAGAAAATAGAGAAAGACAAGAAAAGAGAAAGACAAGAAAAGAGAAAGAAAAGAAGAGAGAGAAAAGAAGAAAGAAGAGGAAAAGAGAGAGGGAGGAAAAGAAAAAGGGAGAGAGAAAGAAAAGTGAAGAAAACTTTATGTCGACCTTAAAACATCAAAAGAATCTTTAAAACCTTCCGGTGGTAAGCACCCAATCATGTCAACAGATTAGCAACTGACAAAGAAAGAATAGCATCAATCAAATGGAATCCTCGACCGATCCACACGAGGAAAGAATTCCTCAAGAGACCAGAGATAGAGTTATCGAAGAGCACTATAAAAGGTAAACTTTTAATTAATTTTGAAATTATACCAAGATATGCTTGATATTTTGCAAGGACTTGCGAGAACACTGGAGAAATCTCGAGCGAGTTGAAGAGTCAACAATATCACAGGAAATCCCTAGTGAAAAGCATGACGAATGCAAAAAAGGTTGAGAACAAAAAATTCTAGAACATGATGAATTTCCCCAGTGGATTAGAAGGAATCAGGAATAGAAGCAATAGCACTTGGGCATGAAACCCATTGAAAATGAAATTTGGAGCAGATTAAAAAAGCTTGAAGAATACTTAGAAGATGGGCATGAAACGCATTGAATATGAAATCTGGAGCAGATTAAAGAAGCTTGAAGAATACTTAGAAGACGGGCATGAAACCTAGTGAATGCAAAGTCTGAAGAGATCGAAGAAAATATAAAGGATACTTAGCCGAAGGCATGAAGAATGAAAAGGTCTAAAGATCGCGAAATAGTGCTTGATAAAAGCTTTCCCAATGGCCATGCATTAGAAGAAAACCCTAAGAAGTAGGTGTACTTAAGAGTCTTTGAAGCTCTTAGAATAGGCACAAGCCCTAAGAAGAGGCGCACTGAAGAGTGTTGAAAACTCTAAGAAGTAAGTGCACTTAAGAGTATTTGAAGCCCTTAGAATAGACACAAGCCCTTAGAAGAGGCGCACCAAAGAGTGTTGAAAACCCTAAGAAGTAGCTACACTGGAGATTGTTAGAAACCCTAAAAAGTAGGTGCACTAAGGAGTGTTTTATTATAGCATCATAAGGATGCTTTCTAGACCTCGAATGGGCATATCTGCCCTTGGGTGGGCATATCCACCCTTGAACTAGCACATCAACCCTTAAATGGGTACATTAGGCCCCGAATGGGCATATCTGCCTTTAAATGGGCACATTAGGCCTCAAATGGGCATATTCGTCTTTAAATGGGCATATCCGCCCTCGAATGGGCACATCAACCCTTAGATGGGCACATCTGCCTTTAGATGGGCACATCCACCCTTACATGAGCACATCTACCCTTAGATGGGTACTTAGCACTTGAATAGGGGTAACTTTTATAGGAATAGAAGAAGAGAGAGAGATGATGAGAAAGTCTGATAGAATAAGAATGAAGACGAAGATGTCGAGAAGGAAGAAAAAAATATGAAGCAAGAGTCCTTTGTCGATTTATGTAGCTCACAAATCTCTCTAAAGTAGGGGGCAAGCTATACGCACTAGAATTTTGAGGCTCGATAATGAAAATGAAGATAGATATCGAGCAAAAAAGATGATCAAAATGCCCTTGGAGGCCAAGAAAGGAAAGGTGGGAAGGAATTGAAGAAAGGTCTTGAAAATTGACATGTGAATTTAAAAAATCACAAAAATTAATCTAGGAGAAATCTGGTGATGAGTCATATACCGTTGTGAAGCTACAGATGTGTAGTTTTCATAGACAATTAAAGATCATAAATCAAAGTTGAATTTAAAATGTTATGTGTGATCGAACAAGCAAAGGTCAGAAGGGACTGCGGAGCAAAATAACAAAATAAGGGGGCTGAGGTAAACATCTGCTCGACTGTTGACCAATAGCCGATCAATTGCCAGATAGCCGCCTCACTATTAGCCAATAGTCATCGAACTATTTGATGGTCGGGTGACTGTTGGTGGAGTATTCTTGGACATTTATATAAGAAACCTTCCTTTTTTAGATCTTTCTTCCTTTTTCAGCTTCACCCCTCTTCCATATAAACCCTCCCCTTCTCACTTTGCAAGACACATCGATCATTGAAATAATCATCTCTTCTCTCTTGAAGACACACTCGAGAATTTGAGAAGTCTTTTCTAGTTACAAGTTTTCAGGCATTCTATTGCTCTGAACCCGGAAAGGGTATATCTTGAGAGCAAATTTATCTTCTCCCTCTTGTTTTCATCTTTATTTTCCTTGCTTAGAATTAAGCATGTTTAGGTTTATTTATGCTTAGAATAAGCATGTTAGGATTCATTTTGATTCATAAAAGTATGCTAGGATTTTATGAATTGCTTAACCTTTCATTTGTATTGCGAGATGGATAAGCGTATCGAGGTAAGTCCGCTATCCCTTCTTTATTAGCATCATGCTTATGAGTTTAATTTCTTTGCTAAGGCTTAGAAACATGCTTAGGAGCACATGATTGGAATCACACTAGGAGAACTTATATTCGCTTTGATGTATGCTAGAATATAGCATGGAATGTGAGAATTACTATTTTACCCTTGGATGTCTTATTTCAGCTATAATAGCAATGATTGACGTTGATTGCTTGAATTAGGCTAGAAATGCCATGTTTAGGCTAGAATTCTAGCCATGATAACTATGATTAGACTAGAATTTTCATGAATTAATATTGAATTATGCTAGAATAGCAATTGCCACGATAGAATTATCGAATTTAGGTCGAAGTGCCATGATACTAGATTACAGCTTTGTTTGATTTATAATTTGTTTATTTGTGAATGTATGAATGTTTGTATTATAATAGAAGTGTAATTGTGTGATGCCATCAGTAGTGGTGGACTCGCATTAGAGGTGAGGGACCATTACTTCAAATGAATATTTGAATAGACGAATGTGTGAATATACCTGTAGAGACTTGACAAGTATTGAATAGACTCACATATGATGGTGAGGAATTGACTAATTATTGAGTCTCGAATTGATTGTTTATAGTTCGATATGAAAGTTAATGTGAATGAATATATGGAATATTTTTATTTGAAGTAGAATTATTTAATTGTTGAAGAACAAACGATGCAATCCTCTTTCCCTTACCCCATGTTTGAAAGGAAATGTAACTCCATTCTTCTTCCTCTTTCTATGGATGCTTATATAATTGTCATTGATTGAATAATCACCTCACATATCTAATAAAGATAAAAAATGAAAGTGTGTGCATAAAACAAAATTGCTAAGTGGACTAAGTAACAATACAAGTTATTCTTATTTGGTATTTCCTTAGTAGAGGTCAGATTTATATCCAAGCAAGTCGAATGATTCATATCTAACTTCTCAAACCCATATCTGAAGGGATGAGCGTAGTTTAGGTCCTCAAGCGAGGGATTGGATTGCCCCCATTCATTCCCAATTGAATAAAAAGGTGGCAACTCCATTCTCTATACGTGCCGCCCATGGCTCGTTTGTGTTCCCTTAAGTCTCAAAAGAGGCTTTGACAGAGTGTCGTGGTCGCAAACGCTCTAGCGAGATGAAAGCTCTGTTCACAACAACTTTTTAGTGCAATCCCTTCTAACCTTCATCTGTTTAATCACGCATAACTTTTCAAGTTTAACTCTGATTTATGATCCATAAATTTCTAGGAAAACTAGACATTTGTAGCTTCATAATGGTATATGAGTCATCAATAGATTCCTCCTGGGTTGATTTTTGTGATTTTTTGAAACTATATGTTAGTTTTCAAGACCCTTGGTTGGTTTCTTCTAACCTTTCTCCCTGTGGCTTCCAAGAGAATTTTGGTCTTTTCTATTGCTCAATGTTCATTTGCATTTTATCAACGAGCCTCAAAAATCCAGTGTCTATAGTTGCCACCTAATTATTCAGTTAGGAATGAATGAGACAATCCAATCTCTTGCTTCAGGACCTAAACTACCCACGTCCCTTTAGAGATAGATTTGGGAAGTTAGGTACAAGCCTTTGGCTTTGCCCTGATCAAAATTCGGCCTCCACTAGGGTATACCAAATAAAAATAGCTCATGTTGTTTTACAGTCCTCTTAGGGATGTTCATTTTATGCACATATTGGTCATTTTATCTTCTTTAAGACATGTGAGGTGATATTCAACCAATACAATTGTATATTCATACAAAGAAAGAGGGAGGAGAATAGAAGTATATTCCTTTTCAAACATAGGGATAAGGGAGAGGATTATATTACTCTTCAACAAAAAAAGTAAATTCTACTTTTCACACTTCAAATATAGCATTCCTTCGTTCGCATAAATCATAAATTCAAATATCAAATATAAATAATCAATTCGAGACTCAATAGATAATGAATTCCTCACTACCATATGTGAGTCTACTCAATGTTTATCAAGCGTCTTTAATGGCATTATTCAAACATGTATTCAATTATTCTAAGTGATGGTCCCTCACTATCAATGTGAGTCCACCATCATGGCATTATACAATTATACTTATAAACACGATAAATTCAAAATAAAGTCAATCAATTAAAATTTAATACAAAGAATCATTGACACATCCGAAAAAGGATTGTCTCCCAAGTATAGGAGTGTCGAAGTAATAAAACCCGGTGAGACCGGGGTCGATCCACGAGGAAGGGAATTTAAGCGTTACAAATTATAAGCTAAACAAATGTGATATGGATGATTCAAAGAGGTGACATGATAATATCAACAAGTATGTAAGATGGTAGGTGGTATTACCGACCATTCAAATATAAAAAAAAAAGCAAGAGGAGGTAAAACCATCCATGGAGATAGGTGGTATAACCAACCATAGTAAATTAAAGAACAATTTCATAAGGTGGTAGAACCTACCATAGTAAATAAAATAAAAAGTTCATAAACAATAGAATAATTAAAATACAAGAGGACTTAACACAAAAACAATGAAGGCTAAGGTTAGGGGATCCGCCCTTGATATTTCAAATAAGGATAATTAACCCATTTTAGTTATATGAATATATTTGTTTCATTACCAATATTTATACCACTTCATGTAAATGGGTTCAAGCATCCAATGTACCAATCACCATATGTCTACAACAAATCAAGGTTCCTAACTAGATTCGTGTCGGTAAGGAAGAACCATACATCAACTAGAAAGGATCCAAGCATTTGATGTGCCAAGAATTGTCGACAATGGATCAAGACCTCCACCTTACGAGTGGTGTCAAGATTGATTAAGAAATTAAATATAAATCATATTGAATAAACATTATAAGATTAAGATTATTAAGACATATTAAGGGTTAGAGAATCCTTATTCTCATATCAAGGGTTTCACCCTTTCACCTTAGCAAAAGAGAAATTAGAAGAACATTATAATAGAAAGAAAATAAATTGCAAGAAAAAGGAAATTCATTAAAAACATAAACACACAAAACACAATACAAGATCCTAGCCAAAGCCAAAATGTTCCAGCCAAGGCCAAGATGCCCTAATGGGTCAAAAGGCACCTCTATTTATAGATACATCCAGGGGCAAACTTGTCAAATTACAAGGGCATAATTGTCAAATATTAGTTGTAAATATCTTTGACAATTGGGATCATTAGGCACCGACTTTGACCATCAATTTTGACATCGAAATGTTGTGAATTTTAATCAAATGTCTTCATGAAAGTTGTAGATATTTCTCTCAGCTTTCTAGAACATATTGATTTGCACAATTTGGATACGTATTTTGGGAGATACAGTCCAAATACTGAGGCCTGGTCAGACTGGGCCGAGACTGTAGATGGGTTCACTTCAAGCTCAATTTTGGTCCACTAAGAGCCCGAATTTGATGATTCTTGTGAAATGCAATCTTGTAGACAATTAAATCAGCTTTCCAAAACATTAAGAATTGCACCATTCGGATCTATAAATAGAGAGTTATGCCCATTTTACCGAACCTGTAACAAAACGAAAATTAAGAGGAATTAATTCCAAAGATGCAAATGCTACAAATATGCTTAAGTTGAGGAATTTAATGACACTATTAATGCAATATGATGAATTAAACTCTTATTAAACATGCATATTTAAGTGTTCCTCACACCCCCCAACTAGCTTATTGCTAGTCTCTAGCAATTAAAGCGTTATTATTTAGAAGTGATTTATAGAATTTTACATCCAAGGTGGTCATTATTGCACTCTCCTTGATTTTATCCAAATAAACAAACTCTCAACCAATTATTATTATTATTATTATTTTTATTTTTATGACTCATGTACCCTTCAGTCAAGATATCAATAAACCTCCTTTTTGTGCTCAGTTAACACATGACTATGGGGCTTATTAGAAAGAAGTCATATCGGTTCTAATATTTGTTAAGGCTAACAACTGTAGGTAGGGGGCATTCATTTATTTTATATATATATGTGTTTTTTTTTTGAAAGAATACATCTTTAACCCATGTAGCGAGCCTTAGGCTAATGGCTCCCAGACCAGTTGGCCTTAGGGCATTAGGTGTTAAGACACCCCTACGAGCTTAACGACTCGGGTTGCCGATGCTTTATTTTGCTTAGAAACTTGTGGATAGTGCAATGTTCAATCCCATTAAGCTTTCTCCTTAATCCATGTAGCGAGCTTTGGGCCAATAGCTCCCAAACCAGTTGGTCTTAGGGTATTAGGTGTTGAGGCACCCCTCGAGCTTAATTGCTCAAATTAAGGAGGCTACGAGACCAAACTTATCCACAATTGCTTTCTCTTCCTTTTTTTCTTTTTTTTCACTTTTTTTTTTTTTAACTTTCCCCTTCCTTTGTGTTGTTATCCTAAACAAAACAAAAGAACTCAAATATTACAACATCTCATTTTCCCACCCACAATCATGCATCAAGGTATGTGTGTGTGTGTGAAGAAAGGTTCATGAATACTTGCCTAATGAGTACATAAGCACACAAATTTTTTTTTTTTAAATGATAAGGTTGTGAGAGTTCATAGATATGAATAATTCAAAGTGAAATGAATAAGACCTCCTTGTTATAAAATTCAAAAATCAAGACTAAATAATATCAAGTTAGCTAAAATGAGTTCATAAGATCAAAATAAAATGATAAATCGATTAGAATGGGTTTCAAGAGTTCAAACTGGTCCTCCATACTCTGCCATTCCTGACCCAGAATGCGTCTCAAGAGGATTTAAACTCCTTACACCGCACTCTGAATCTAATTACTAACTCGCTTTTTTTTTTTGTAAAAAAATAAAATTTCAAGACACACTTATGTCTACTATCCTTCCCCCCAACTAAATGAAACATTGTCCTCAATGTTTAAATGTAGAGAGATAAAGTATAGGAGACATTACCTGAAGCTTTTGTTATTCAAGAGAGATGACCTGAAAGACTCATAAAATAAAATGCTAAAAATAAAATAAAATAAAATAAATGACAAGAAGAAGAAAAAATTACAAACGGAGATTCAAATCCAATTTGCACTTTTTGTTTTGCCCTCCTGCCCAATTAATTTGAGTACTAGCTGGGTCAGGTTCATACTCAACTTCTTGTAATTTGTCAAGTAGCTCACCAGCAGAAGTGGCAAAAATAAGGATCTTTCTCGCTGAATGAGGGATAAAATTCTGTTCCACAGCTGCATCAACAAAACTTATCAAAGGATCAAAGAAATTTTTGACATTCAACAAACCTATGGGTTTTTGATGGAGATTAAGTTGGGCCCAAGAGGCAATTTGAAAAATTTCTTCAAGAGTGCCAAAGCCACCTGGTAAAGCAATAAAGGCATCTGAATTGATGAGCATATGTGCCATGCGTTTATGCATAGAGGAGACCTGTAACTCCTTCCCAACCGTTTTTCCAACAATGCTTTCTACAGCCAAAGCTTTAGGAATAACTCCTAACACTTGACTGCCTCCTACATGTGCAGCTGTTGATACGCAACCCATTAACCCGAGGCTAACTCCCCCATAAACCACATGAATCTTTCTTTCAGCCAGTAGCCTACCAAGATAGTTTGCTACTTCTACAAACTCCTCACTTTTACCGGGTCGAGATCCGCAGAATACACATATCCTTTGGATTCAACGTTGTGAAGTTCCCTCCATGTCTATGCAACTCTCTAACTATGTGTGAAGAAGAGAACAAGAGATGTGGTATTTATGGAGTGCAAAAAGGTATGCTAATGATGACATCTAAATAGGTAGCTCGGTTGCTTTTTAAAAAATATGACAATAATGCATAGAAAAGGTCAAAAGATGATGAAATAAGACACCAAAAGTCAAACAAAAGATAAAAATTCAAAAATGACAGCAATGAGGTATTAAAATCCAAAAATGATGGCACGCATGCATATGTACAGGTAGTTGTGACTGTGGCTCACATCTTCCTCTGGTTTTACGTCCAGAAACGGCTTAAACACCTTCTATGAGTTGGGGATATGCTTCCCATCCAGTTTTCTTATAAACTGGCAAACAGGTTCGTTTTGAGTCAGATTCCCAAGACTATAGCGTTCCTGCTCATCTCGGAATTGTGTCCACAAATTAAAAATTTCACGCTGCACAAGTCCACAAGAATGCGTTTCAAGAGTCGTTCGGATATCATCCAAAGACTCCTTACTCAGTCCATTCTTGATGAACTGTAGTTTATCCTCTCGATTGTTAGACAAATATCCCAAGGAGCGGCAACGCTGGTTACAAGTCCATCTTGCACAACTGGGACAAACTTGTAACCTTTTCGCTCTTCGCTTTTTGGCATAAGAGCTTTTTCCCAAACCTGGCATGTGGGACACAAGATTATCTGAAAATTCATAGGAAAATCGAACCTTGGCTTCAATTAACCATCTTAAATCAGCAGGAATACCTTTACGCATCAACAACCTTAATCTTTCTGCACGAGCTTTATAAATTTTAAGCAAATCATTTTGAGGAAGAGAGGGAAAATGTTTGTGCAATTTTGAGAGAATGGTATCCATGTGAATAAAATGACAGAGAAGAAAAGAAAATGGATGCAAAGTGAGCAACAGTTTTTAGGGAACCAAAAAACCGACTTTAAAAGCCACAGAGTACCGTATTCGCCACTTGACCGGAAAAATCAATCCTTAAAAAGGATCGATTAAAGCAATGGACTCTTCGTTTTGGGCAAAATTTTCAAAGAATGGTTTTAACCGTTGTCCATTAACTTTAAACACATTACCATTCTTGGGTTCTCAATTTCAACTGCTCCATGAGGGAAAACATTTTTAACAATGAAAGGCCCAGTCCAACGAGACCGAAGTTTACCAGGAAACAAATGCAATCTTGAATCATACAAAAAAACTTTTTGTGAAGGTTCAAAAGATTTTCTAACAATGGATTTGTCATGAAAAACCTTCATTTTTTCTTTGTAGATTTTAGAATTTTCATAAGCCTCATTCCTGATTTCTTCAAGTTCACTCAGTTGGAGTTTACGTAACTTGCAAGCATCATTCAAATTTGTGTTGAATGTTTTAATGGCCCAATAAGCTTTATGCTCAATTTCCACAGGTAAGTGACAAGGTTTTCCATAAACTAGTCTATAAGGAGACATTCCCAATGATGTTTTAAAAGCAGTTCGGTAAGCCCAAAGTGCATCACTAAGTCTTAAAGACCAATCTTTACGATTTGGGTTAACCGTTTTTTCTAGGATCTGTTTTATCTCCCTATTAGCTAATTCAACTTGTCCACTTGTTTGTGGGTGATAAGGTGTAGAAATTTTATGGGTTATTCATATTTCTTCATTAAGGTTTCAAATGGTTTATTACAAAAATGCGTACCCCCATCACTAATAATGGCTCGAGGAATTCCAAATCTACTCAAGATATTCTCTTTCAAGAATTTGACAACTGTTTTGTGGTCATTGTTTCGACATGGAGTTGCCTCGACCCATTTGGAAACATAGTCTACTGCAACAAGGATATACACAAAACCAAATGACGGTGGAAAGGGTCCCATAAAATCAATACCCCAACAATCAAAGATTTCAACAACAAGAATGGGATTCAAAGGCATCATGTTTCTTTTTGAAATGGATCCCAATTTTTGACAATTTTCACACGTTTTGCAAAATGCATGTGCATCTTTAAATAAGGTGGGCCAATAAAATCCACATTGTAAGATCTTAGCAGCTGTTTTTCTAGATGAAAAATGTCCTCCACCTGCTTCAGAATGACAAAAGTTAATGACACTACTTACCTCATTGTCGGGTATGCATCTTCTTATTATTTGATCCGGACAATATTTGAAAAGATACGGATCATCCCAGTAAAAATTTTCACCTCGGTTAAAAATTTTCTTTTGTCTTGAGCATTCCAATGAGGTGGCATTTTCCCTGTTGCAAGAAAATTTACAATGTTAGCAAACCAAGGTACAGTAGCAACGAAAAAAAAAAATTCATCAGGAAAAGAATCATTGATAGGTGAAGTTTCAATTAATGTCTCTGTCGTTAATCTTGAAAGATGATCAGCAACGACATT